>CM067592.1:23863714-24391935 GCA_034336665.1 Luscinia megarhynchos | reverse complement strand
TAGTATTACACTTCGTTCAAATTCACTTGTGTTGTAACTTCAGCCCACAGTAACCAGGCCTCATGCTTTATAACTCTCAGTCTTTTTATCTGCTTATCACTGGGACCACATAGCTCCATCTCTGGACAGCCCTCTTCATCTTCCTGTTAGTGCATTTCTTTGGTTCCATGCTCCAATCTGCTTTCCCCAGTTGCTTTTTTTTTTTTCTTGTTATTATTTCATCTGCTGTGCCAGTCAGTCTCTGGACTCTGCATTCCACCTTTTCCCCTCACTCTATCTCTCTCCTAGTCCAGGCTTCCCATCCCGGTCTATCTTCCCATCATGCTATCTCCCAGGGTTTCCTCCTAAACCTCCCACAAGCATGCAATTCATCAGGCACCAATAAACAATAATTCTCTGCCCTCCTCTGGGCAAAACTTAAAAAAAAGAAAAAAAAAGAAAAAGAACAAGAAAAAGAAGGAAGAACCCCGGTCTCACTGTGAAGGCAATAAAAAACAAAAAAATTATTTTTTCTATTTGGCATAATTTCACATCAAGTTATATCCTAGGATCTATATAGAGTGCCTGATAGTGACTCTGTAAGGACTTCATCTGGGAATAATGAGTTGGGGACCTGTTTCCCACCCTCCACAGAGAGAGGTGGGAGGAATTCTACATTCAGATATGGATATTTGTCTTTTGACTTGCCTGTAAAATGGAATGCACGGTTGGCCTGGCAATGTAATGCCCTATGATGTCTTAGTAATAGTGGCACAGTATGGTGATAGTTAAATGCTACTCTCAGTTGATCCATTTAATGAGGATTGCTTCCTCTGAATTGGGAATAATAGCTGTTTTAAAACCACTTCGAAAACTTTCATTTTAGCTTTAAATTTGGCAGAAAATCATCTAATCTTCACTCTATCAGATATATATATGCCGCCTGAAGCAGGCTACCTGTTTCTGTTAATTGTAGAGAAATAGTTAGGAGAAGGAGGGTAAGAAAAAAGGAAAGGAAGGGGTTCATTCAAGGATACCAGGTTTGCGGTCAATGCAACTATGTTTTCTGCTCACTTTACACATCAAACGAATAAACAATAAAACCTGAACCTTTTATTGGCACATTTTGAGTGTGATGAGGGCATCTTGTGTCACTTTATGTAGCATCACATGCTGAGCTCTTTGCTATCCTTGGATAACCTGAAGCAACAAGATGCTCTTAGAAACAAATTACCAGATGGTATTTCATGACTAATGTGTCCAGTAGTCCTCCTGATACAAACTCTTGAAACCTTTTTTGTTTCTGGTTACTGGTGGAATTGTGGACTTAAAATTCTAGTGGTGATGTTTTAAAAAGTGCTTTTTTTGTATCTTTTTATTGTCCTCCATGCATTACGACTTATTGTCGAAATTTGGCAGAATCACTGCTTGCCAATGCTACAATGAGAAATGAAGAGTAGCGGAACATTTTGGAGATAGTTCTTTTACAGTACCACATATGCGTAAAAATCAAACTTCCTCGCTCACATACTCCGGTACCCATAACACTATATATCTGGCTGGAGCCATTTCCTCCTATCTGTTGCTGTCACAGCTATTTACGAGAGTGAAATGCTATAAGATGCGCGAATCATTTAGTGCCTCTCAGCGAGCGCCCTCCTGATGTTCCCTGATGTTTAGATGCGATGAAAATCGCATCTAGCTTGTGAATTTTCTAGATCCATCCTCTGCTCAAAGTGTCCTTCATAGCAAGCTGCTACTAAGCTGCTGGTATAATGAGATGGCTCAGATTGCAGCAATGTTCGATGTTTGCATGCAGAAAGGGAAAGGAATGATCCACAAATTTCTCATTCAGCTCAAGCTTGATCATGGAGAGACCTTTTTGGACGACAGAGGCAGGAAGATTGCACTGAATCTGCTTTACTCTTGCCAGTGGTTTCACTTCATCCACCTGAAATCACCGAGAGACCGCCCGGCAGCTAAACTCGAACTGTGTGGAAGATGCATTTGAATTAATTAAAACAAACATTTTTGAGAGTAATTGTACCTTGCTGTGCCGTTTTGAAGCAAACAGCTGTAGGCGGTTCGGGCATGTAATATTACAGCCATGTTGGATAAAATGGGTGTATTTGTTCCAAAATAAACCTTAGTAACGCATGATCCTTCAAATCTCCTTAGTACAGGACCTTTAAAGAATCGATTCACATCTTTTTCCGAAATTGCTTCCATGATGAAACATGGCTTATATTAGAACATTGGGGTTTTCACCATGTTGACAACTGGTACATGTTGCAACGGTGCGTGAACCGTGTTGCTAAAAATTTTCGATCCCCGGCAGTACTCAGCAATTGTGCAAAGTGTCGTTTTTCATGGGGTGCGCAGCAACGGATGTACCTTTTGGGAATCATTAGCAGTTCCTCTTTAACGATATGCATGCAAGGGATGTTGCTTTAGAATACACCACGGGACTTAGGAACGGTCACTTGCGGCTCTGGCAGGCTGAATTGGTTCTTTCAACGGCAGGTACCCCGTAAATAAGCGTTGCCTCGCCAGAGATTCGAAGCCTCACCAGGTTCAGACGGTGCAGTACCTTCCATTTTGCGAAGCCCGCTGAAGGGGCCCTAAATTTGTTTAAAATGCTCCATTTGGCCTGAAGGGAATATACCAGCACTGGTGAGCAGAAACAGTACTGTTTCTCTTCAGAGAAAAGCTCAAGGTGCCATGCTGTGAGCAATCTGGGCACCGCTGCGAAAAGCCTCAAAGTTGTACTCATGGCAGCAGAGGATCATATTATCTTTAAATCAAACCGGATTAAGCTGGAGGTGGATCTGCCATGATCGACAACATAAAGCTCAATTTTAACAAAGTGCCAAGGGTTTAAAGTGCGCTAAATCTACAGTCATGTGCTTCAGTGCTGTCATGGTTGTCTTTATTACTGTCCTATTATTAAAAACCGCCGGCCTAAGTTCGGGTGATCATTGTTTGCCTTCTCTCGAGACTGTGATAAACCAGCTCAGCCAGAAATTACAGAAGGACACATAAAACTCTTCTATAAAACAAATTTTCAAAAATCCTCCACAGAGCACCATTGTCATAGATACAAGCTGGTTTATCTCCAAGTATCCGCGTGTTTAAAGATTTGGAAACAAAGATCTGGATCTAACAGTAATTTTTGTTGCTGGGCTGAAAAATATTATCTTTGGGCTTCAGTTTCACTTTGAAACTGCCTTAGCACCATCATCTGTTCTTCATAAGACTTCTTTGTCCTATGCTTCTGCCTGTCCCCACTCCTGTATTTGATTGTTGTGTAGTAGTTTTTGGATGGGAAGATAGTACAGCTAACTCAGGTCCTCACTTTTCGCTATAGCATTCCCACAGGTTTCGTACCTGCAATGGAAGATCAGCACAGGGATGAGGAAGCCTGCTCATATTTCTAAAACAAGAAAACCAGTTGTGATGCGCTAAGCCTTCCATGAAGGGGCTTGCATAAAACAGATACAGAGCCGAAAGGATGAATTGTTTTAAAAATAAGCAAAAGCAGATCCAATAAGCAGGGTATATTTAATCAGAACCACTTTTAATAAGCAAAACCATGAACAACCATGTTTTTTACCAATTATCTGGGCTCAACACTCAAAATAGAGGTTTTTTTATGACGCTTGCTCCTTCTTTCACATTTTATGAGATTTATGGTTTTGAGTCTGGGACTTTAAGTTTGGGATTACTTTACTTTAAATTAGGAAGTATCTGTCTGGTCCAAAATAAGATGGTACTGAAGCCTGGGGTATGCTGATTGGTGTTTGAATTTAGACAGGACTGAATTAAAAGAATTAAATCTGCATCTGTGCTGGATTTTAAAATCAGGTGATCTGGACTCAATTCAACTTGCTTAAAATGAAAAAATCTATTTACTTTCAACCAAATCATGAGTAATATAAATTACAAAACAGATTGAGTTAATGAATTCCCAAAGAACCATATCTTACGTGTTTTCAATTAACCAGGACAACTTTTCTTCTTCCATTTTACCAATGAGAGGTTACAAATTCTTTGCGAACAATGTTTATTACGGAATAAGTAAGCTTTGGGTGTTGCAATGTTTATATTACAAGAATTTGCTTTTTATATCAGTGATATTTACATTCTCAAACTTCTTTGGAAATGTTTTAAACTAGTATTTGAAGTTAACATACATGAATAAATATTTTAAAAATAAAAGTAAAATATAAAATGTTTCATAAGTGCTGCCTTTTCATCCAGAGCAACCAGATTCAAAACTGTTATGAACTCAGCGTGACTCTTCCCCAGGTATTATAAATTCATTTTGCTCCAACATGTTAGGAACAAATGCACACACAAACAGAAATTTTGTTTTTTTGTTTTGGCGTAACTTTTGTTGTTTGTTTGTTTGTTTTGATTAAAAAATTCTATTCTTTATATCAGGACTTTTTCACTACTCAGGTTTGTCCCAATTTTGAAAAAAAAGTAAAAAAAAAAAAGAGTGAAAGAAGATGGAATTGCTTACCCTTTGGGGAGCCCGTATATCTGATTCTAACCACTCTCCTGTTTTCCATACATAAGATCGCTGATTATTGACTGTCACCTATACAGAAGACATATCATCTTGGTAATGTAACTGCTGAAGGTTAGTATGTGCAGACCGTGCGTGTTGTTTTGCAGGTGTCTATGTTTATTATGAAAAACTGAAATCTTAGAAATTGCAGTCAGTACTTTGTCTGTCTCAGCTTTCCAGCTCAGCCTCTGAGTAACCTGATGCTCCAAACCCCCACAGCTGTCGTCTGCCCCATAGGAGACCTCAGACAGGCCGAGGGCTCTGCTTTCCCTTTCTCTACAGTGTATACTCAATATACCAGTGGAGTTGCTGGAGTTCTAGGGTACATGAAAGTGTATTTTGGCACCATGACTCTGTGCAGTCAAAGGAGGATGGCGTGTTTTTGCTGAACTGCATTGATGCTGCTGAGAAGGGGAGATGCAGGAGGGAGTGGGCACTGAGCTATCCAACGGATTCCAACTGTGGCACAAATTAACCTTTGGTTAATGTCAACACAACTCTGGGTGCAAGAGGATTTTTCCAGTTTTCCCACAGGAATGCAAGGAATAGCTTGTAGGAAATGACGAAATGTTTTGCTGGATGTGTGCTCACAGACAGAAAATCTTTGCAGCTAATTTTTGTTTCAAGCCCTGGATGAAAGAGTAAGTAGGTCAGAGACACAGAGGAGTAGCTCAGGCAGAACAGAAGACTCAGCTAAGTGACCACTTCTGGTGTGTGTGACCACCAGTTGGCAGAAAACATACTTTAAAAAATGTTTTTCTTTATAGAAAAACTAGCAATTACTATGCTGCTATGTCTGACATGGCTGGCCTTTCCCTTCCAATTATAAGCTGTTACCAGGATTTTTACCCCTATGAATGAATTTAAATGATTTTGGATTTAGGAAATATATGCTTTTTATTTTCCTCTGTCTTTGCGAAAGTGGAAATTCAGCCTGTCCTTCAGTTCACGGTGCCACATAGAGGGAGAATAAATCAGTTGAGCCTATGTCACAGTGAGACAGAACCAGGAGCAGGGAATCCCATTCCTCTGGATTTAAATGGACTTGGAGCAGCTGGGCAATTTCCAAATTATGAAAATTTTGGGTTGAAGGCAATTAAAAAATATATATTTTAAAACAGCCCAATCCTATTTTATTTCTTTATGGTGCATCAAAATAACCTGAGAAAACTTTTTGAAATATAATTTCTGCACCTTCATTACCTCTGCAATATCAGTAATATCAAGTTTGGTTACCCCAACATTTATTATATTACTTTTTGGTGATTTACACAGAGTTTGCTGTTAGTCATGATACTTTTACAAGACATATTTTCTTCAAAATGGATGCTAAAAATCATACTTGCATTAGGTGAGCTTTTTTCCCAGTTATTTTGCAGACTACAAAAATACATAATAGTGCAATTTGCCTGGTTTAGAAGGAGTGCATCATGTTTAAAATATTTGTACTCCCTAAATAAGATTGTACAGGTCAAAATACCTATATTGTGGCTTGGTGGGATGATGTTCTTAAGTATCATGAAGCAAAGTATTTTATTTATTCTCTTTTTTTTCTTTCTTTGTATTTTTTGGTGAGGGGGGTGTACCATCACGTTGACTGGCCTTCCACTAAACGCTTGTTTAGAATGGGCAGAGTGTTTATTTTAAGTTACATAAAATTTGTGAAAATGGAGTACAGGACCTCTGCCTTGATCTCCCCAGGATTGCTTAGAAGAAACTGTGAAATGCCAGTGGCCTGGTCGTGGCAGGTATGTACCTTCCACAGCTTCCAGTAAGAAGTCCAACTCTGAGAAGCATTAAGCATGGGTGAAAAAGCACTGGGTTCAAGCAAACAAAATCTTTGTTTAACATAAATATAATGGACTCCTGGAGCTGTAACACAGCCAGCAGAAATTTGCCAGCTCTCCCTGTTACTGATGTGCTCATCAATCAACATCACATTGTGCTCAGTGTTGTACAGTACCAGAAAAGCTCTTGACTGAAGGGCTTGTAATAGAACCTGGAGGCTAGGCAAAGTAACTACTAAATAAGATATATTTAAACAAAATGGGTGGAAAGTGACTAATTGCATCTGAGCTGCATCTGTATTGGACAGATTTCTAGGAAGGGCACGGGGGGATTCTTCTAGTTCCCTGTAGTTGTATGACTTTCAGTCAAACTTTATGCACATAGCAGTGATTCCCACACTGACATTTATGGATCACCAAGGAACAGTGAGTCCATGGTATATAGTCTATGGAAATACAATACTCTGCAATGTTTTGGAGCAAGAAATATTCAAGAAAAAATTTGATGACAAGTAGGTAGAGTGGGCCCTTATCACTGAAGAGTTATAATGATCTGTTGGCATAAAAAGTTTCGAGACCTTTATGGGTTTCCATTATTTAATGGTTTTTTTGCCCTCTAACACTGAAGATTAATACATCACCTTTTGGAATATTTTGGTTCCCAGTTTGAAAAGTGAAAGAAATATTCCCTACTCTACTAATTTGTGAACTCTTCCTAATTTTGTCAATTCACTCCATAGTCCTATACACATCATAGGCAGGTAGGTTCTTTTAAGCAATGTACGGCATTTATAGGTTGCTCTTCAGCAAAGTACATCATATTCAGGCTGAAGTATTAGTAACAAAATTGAAGCTTAGTAGCATGACTGATCTGTGAAGGGAAGAAAAAACAGTCTCAGTATGATAATATTGCATGCATGGTCAGTAAAACACTAACATGCTCGCTACAGAGAAAACTGCATGCAGTCTTCTATGTACTGGCAGGCAGTTCTTGTGGGCAGCTGAAGCTCTGCACTGACAAATCATAGCTCAAATTTAACTTCTTTAAACAGAAAATATTATCTTCCTTCAACACTGTGTGTGTGTGTATTTAAGCCTGAGTATTTGAAGTGTTTTAAGATTCTTCAGACCTGTAAAGACTACAATACAACTGTAGATTGCACTGAAAACTGGAAAGTATTTTTTTAATAAGCCTCAAGATTGGAAAGAAATGGAGTTAGTGCTTCCTTGGCCTCAAATCAAAAAGTTCTTTTTTGCGAATCTGGAATATGAGTCAGTTGTTAAAAAGCAAATAGTTTTGGAACTCAGCAAGAGAGGTCTTAAAAAACTTTTCAGAGACATCAACCCAAGATTCAGAGGCAATGATTTCATGCCAAGAAGCAGGAACAGATGAATTGCCACAGACGACCATCAACTCCACAGCTAAACACAAAAGAAAACATTTTACAGAAATTGAACAGGGAGAAGAAAACTGATGCTAACCAAAGGAACAATGTCACTGATGTGGCATCTATTTAGGAATGTGAAAAGTCCATTTGTTTGCAAACCTTCCACTGAGATGTACCAGCAAAGGAAAGGCATGGGTTGTATTCAGAGTTCAGAGCTCCAAGTGGTGGAGAAAAGCTGGTTTTGAAACACATGGAAAAGGATGAAACTGCAAAAGAAAATACAGATGGTTAAAGATACTTTGGAATAATACTCAGGGATGCAAATAAACGAATAACTGAATTTCTACAATGGAAAAGTGATGGTGAGTTCAAGGTACACTGTTTGTCCCTGGTGAGGATCAAGTCCCATACTTCCAGAAGCACAAACTGGGACAATCACTGGTTGGAGTGAGAATTTGCAGGAGCCTGCCACCTCTCATTGCTGTTAAACAGAGCAGCTGTGCTGGTGGCCTGGTGGCTACCAGTTGTCAGGCAAGCTCATGAGAACAGGATTGCTTTAGGACAAAGGCTCACCAGTGAGGTGGTGGAAGGACACAGAGTCTGTCAGGCAACCCACTATGTTGGATCATCTTTTGAAGGGAAAACACACTGGTGGAGGAACTATAAAATGTGACAGCAGATGGCATTGTTTGTAGAATCAAAGAACCAGCAGTCTGAGCTGAGGCCCTAAAAACGGTGGGGAAGGAAGGAGGCAGACTCAGACTCTGCGCTGACCTCAAGGAGCAGGGCAAGAACATTGAAAGGAAACATTTCCACTTGTTTGCAAGTAACAACATGTGTGCTGGGGGAGAGAGCCAAATTCCTAAGAAAATTTGCTGCCTTGGCAGGGCTTTGGCAGAGCCTCTTGGACACAGAAGACCAAAAATATTGCCTGAGTAAACTGCTTAGCAGATGCTGCTGTGTAAGGTCACTTCTGAGCATGGCCAGTACTGCAGGCGCTGCTACAACTAAACTACTACTAACCTACCTAAGATCTGTGCTTGTATATTGAAACAACTGTTTCACAGGACTCCTGATGATGCTGGAAAACGCTTTTCCCAGACAACTGAGGGGCAAGAAGACTCAGGAGAGTCATGCTAGCCTGTATGTCCTGTGTTATTTTGCATGCCATATCTGTCAAAGTAGTCTTTTGTAAGTTTTGTTGTGGGGATTGAAATGGACAGAAAATAAGGACCTCAAATACTGTGATGAGGGAAGCTGGAAAAAACATTGCTCTTCTCCTCCCTCTCTCAACTGTCATGCCACAGCTATGAAAAATAGAAGCATGGGTTGCATTTTTCCTGGCTACTGCAAGAGTCACCAATATTTAGAGGAAAATTGCCAGCTGGTGTAATCTTCCGAAAGCAGCTCTGCTGACTCACAACCACAGAAGCCTTGGCCATACTAATATTTTAAATGAGAGACTAATTAGATAATAACTATTTGGTCAGAAAACTGAGAGAGCTGAATTTGGCATGGGTGACCACCCCATCTCTGTTCTCCCTTCCTCCCAAGGGACTGTGGAACTCTGGATGGCAATAGCTTGTAAATCTTTGTGTCTGCTCCTCTTCAGTATGGGCTGCCTGGGTCAGCCCTGTCTTTGCAGAGCTTTATGCCTTTGCCAAAGCAAATCAAGCATCATGATGGCTATTTTGGATGCTGGCAGGCCCTGCTGGCTCCAGCCACCTTGTTTACTCCTGTCATTCATGTCTCCTGTGCTACCCTATATTCTGCCTCATGCCTACACATCTGCCTTTTCTACTATGTAGAAAAGTAGGTGTACTGGCCAAAATTGCTCGCCCTTAGTAAAAACTGAGCAAATAGCAAGCATTCCCCACAATCAGTTTGTTTCAAATATATTAGTGCAACTCACACTCACTCTTCTCCTGAACAGAGGCAATCCCTAGGCAGCCTGGGCAACAACACCATGTCTTTATTCACACAGCAAGGCATGAGCAAGGCAAGCAGCTCCACAGCAGCCCAAGGCATACGACCACTCTGGAAAGGACTGGTGCCACTTCTGTGCCCAGGCCATCTCCAACCCTGCTGGGGCTGCCTGCAAGGGCGCCAATTAGTGCCAGCCATGGAAGCAGCTCCTGCCAGATGGACACCTGCCTGGGAGGGAGAGCACTGAAATCACCCACGCATCTCAGAGAGGTCACCGAGCAGCCATTCGATGCTAATAACTTTTGGTCACTACCAACTTGGGCCGCAATCGAACCACTGACCTAGAGGTGAAAGGCTGTATATCCCATTACCAACCTGCTAAACCATCCAGTCTCCCTATTACTGCAATTTTAATTAACTGAGCCAACGACATGAAAGCTGAAGGGAGGGGGAGTGGGCAAGGAAGCGAGAACACATTGGCTTTTACATGATTTGCTTCTTTTGAGTGGGTTTTGCTTTTTGTTGAAAAGCCTTGTCCTAACCTGTGCTGCCCATGAGACACCCCCCTGATCTGCTGCTCAGCACGGGGCTAAACGGGGCAGTTGCTGTTAAGAGCCAGAAGGGTGAAACACGGCTGCCGCCCCCACTTTACAATGTAACCCCTGGGAGAGCAATTCCTGACATCAAGATCTGAAATGTACTCACATCAGGAACATTCCCTAGAGTAAAAATTAAATAAATGAAAGGCATAACATGCTAAATTCTGATACAGTCTTTTTCTGAAACAAACAGAAAAAAAATTTTTGCTCTCAAGTTCCTGGATGCTAGGATCCAAAGAAAGCCTGCTGTAATGCCATCCATTACAGGGTTGTACTCAATAATTAGAAAAGTTAATGTTTCTGATAAGCAAATTATTTGACCAGGCCTAAGTTCAGCTGTTACAAGTCACTGGGAATGGCTCCACAGTTGTATGAATAAGGGAAAAAAGCACTGTGCTCTTCTGTTAAGAAATAATGTCATTGCCAGATCCAGAAGGAAAAAGAAAAAGGTATTTGTTTGGCAAGTGTGCATGCCATTTCCTCACCTGCTCCTTTCCACGAATTTTAGTCAGTGTCCTCACAGCTGGCTGGGAGTATTGGAAGAAGGACGGTGAGCCCTACAGCAGCTCTGAGGTCGTCCTTGGTTGACTCATGTTCCCAGCAGCTTCTCATGTAGCAAGGACCTTTGCAGCTTTCATGTGGTGATAGTTATCACCATCACTTGAATGATGCTTGTAGCCTTTGTGGCTTGTGAGTCACAAAACAGGGGAAGCAAATCATTGCCTCAGACTCTGACCAGCTCTGCTGCCTTGTCCCCTGCATATGGTTCTTGAACTGTAATTAGTCAGCAGTCAGTATTGCCCCTTTTTGCCCATGTGTTTCCTTAACCAAGTGCCTACATTTCAAAGAGCATCCACTCCTCTGTCAAGCCCGAAGTACTTCATGCTTGTTTTGCATGTGTGTTTGATAAGTCATGGCATGACTCTTTTTCTCTGTGTGTTGATTATCCGCCGTGGTCTAATCCCGCAACATAAACGACAGACAGAGAGACCCTAAAACACAGCATCTCCTTGAGGTCTAGCATCCTGTGAAAACCCTGCTCCTTGCAGGCTGTTCCTGTCTCCAGCAGTGCAAGCACAGCGGGGGGGCTGTCGCAGCTTGATTCCAGCCCCCAGCTGTCTGCAGCAGCCGCTTCACTCGGGGCCTCACACACAGCGCAGGCCAGTCCTGACTCAGGGCTTCCTGGAGGTGGGCAGCACCCAGCTGAAAGCCTCTGCAGCCCCTCGGCTGTGTGAGCCTCTTTGACACTCTTGTGCCTTGTTGCTTCAAGTGCTTTGCATGTGTAACTTGTGGAACAGGTCTAGAAAAAGAAAATGAGCTAAAGGAAGCCCGAACCAAACTGTGCTTTTAATTATACCTGTGGTTGGGATGGAAAGCAAAGTATTAAACGAACCCCAGCTATGTGTACCCTGATGGCTCTTCTCCTTTTCCACTGCCACTCTCCTGTATCTTATGTACTCTGCACTAAAGTGCAGTACCTTGATCTTTAATAGTCTCCTTTTACCCAATAGCACATGCCCAGAGTGCAGCTTTGCTCTGTCCCCTGCCTTCTGCTATCCTTCACTGCTCCCTCTCTCCCTGCTCCCAAAGAGCGTATTAAAGTGTCACTGCACAGACCCAGGAGTTTGTGGCACTGTGAGAAGGACACATCAGAAATGCCATGGCAGCTTAACTGCTTGAAATTTGGGGAGTGGGAGGGAGTGGCTTATGTTAAAAGCATAAACTCCAGCATCCCTGTCAGTGGACTAGTATGCAGTTCCTCCATCTGGTTCCACCTGACGATCGAAATGCTGAAGGTCTGAATGTAGGAACTGTTCTGCAGAATCAAAATATATTGCCAGAAAAATATGACAGTTGCTTAGGAGAGGATCAGTGCAATATTTCTAGAGAAACCTCAGGTGAGAGAAACACAGGCTAGAGTCAGGTCCCTGTTGCAGCATGCCTGCTCTCCTGCTGCTGTGCTCATGTGGGTTAGGTGTGCACCTGGGCAGCATCCAAGAAGTAGTGAGGAAAAGTACCTCAATTCTCACCTTCCCTAGCCCTCAAGGTGTGGGCACTCCTCATCTGTCCCAGCAAAACCCAAAAGGGTTACCTTAACCCTGTGTTCATCTTTTACTCTTCAGTGTCCAGCTGGTGGAGTTTCTGTGCAGCTAACCACCTAACAGAGGAAACACAAGCTTTGTGTAGGAAATTGGGCACTCTTCTGGTGGTCTGGTCTGTGCTTGGCAGATGCTGGAATGGAAAACAGTGCATTAACTACGTAGAAGGCCCACAATTTAAGGTAAAAGCTGAGACACGGAGAAGGGCCTAACACTGTGACAGCTCTTTGAGCAATGTACAGGGTGATTTCAGGCTTTGTTCACTACAGTCTCCTGCTAACATAGGCACGGAGTAAACCATTAGCAGCATAGGCTTTTACGCCTTTAGACCCAAAGCCTCAAAGTTAATAACCTCTTGGGATGAACAAGACAGTTCATCCACTTCAGAGCTCTTTCCCAGGCTGCCGGCAAACTCAGCATGACAAAGATTTACACTTGGTTACCTTTCTAATAATCTTTTTTCCTGCCCATCATGGCTAAAAATATGCATAATACACAGAAATGAAACTAGATTCTGAAGCACATATTTTGCACAAGAGCTGACTGTCAAGAAAATTCCATGAGCACAGAAGCCAAATCCTGACTTATGCTTGTAACATATCCCTACCTTAGACTGGCACAGACCAGGTGCATATCCTGATTTACAAAAGCTTCTTATTTCATCTCTTTAGTGACAATGCACTCTGCTCTCTCTCTACAGAGTGAGTTATTGGGAAGCACTACAACCCAGGTCCCCAAAGCAGACACCTCCAAAGCTAATCTCCTGCCAAGAGCGTGAGAGGATGTAGCTTGGACTGCTGTCTGACACATCATGACAAATTGTGGAAAACAGGGAAGAGCTGCATGCTCTGCAGCCAGTGGATGCTCTGCTTAGCAGAGGGCAGTGCCTGGCTCAGAGGCTTACCCACAGTGGCATTCTGCTGCAGACTCCCACTGCCCAGGACTGCACTGCAAGGCAAGGCACAGCTGGATTAGCACAGCTGGGTAGCTGAGCAGCTGCAGCTATTGCTGGAGACAGAGAAGGACACAGCAAGACTTTGTCACAGTAGTGTTAGAAAGATAATCTCAGCTGCAGGAAGGCATAAAGAGGAATGGATTCTTAACTCTAGGGTTTTGACAGGACCTGTAAGCCTTGTGGGGATCTTGCTCCCACTTGCTTCTCTGAGTTTTTCCCGTCACTGTTGCTCAAAATCGAAATGGGAAGGTTTAATGGGAATTCCTTTGATAGCCTGGGAAATATTTCAGTAGAATTGCTGGGGTTTGTGCTCTCAGCAGTTCTCTACCATCCTCCGGGGGCCTGTGGGGCTCTAGATCAGATGTTTTCACTCCTGGGCTATGCTTGGAAATCTTTGTTCCTGAATGTCCTTCAGAAGCCCCTGCTCCCTACTATAAAGTGTCTTAAACTCACATGTTTTTTACTTTATGTTGGGGGTTGGGGTTTGTTCCCTTTACTTTGATGCTCACCGAATATGGACTTCTCTTTATCTACTGTGAAACTCACCATGACCTCCAGTCACATCCACATCTACCCACTAAACCAGAACCCAGCTCATCCTGCACAGAAATCACCTGCAAGAGAGACCCCGCCCTGAACCATTCTGGTCACAGCACTCCCACCAAAGAAAGGCACAGGAGCCTCCTTGGACTGTCACCCTGTGCTTGTAGCCATCCTTGCCATGCTCTGAAAGGTTAGTTCCAGCAAACACCTCGCCACAAACATGGCTGAGGCCAGGACTAGCACAAGACTAAAACTGGGCATCTGAGTGTGGCTGCAGACAGTCGTAAGTAACAGAAGCATCAGAGTGACAGAAATGTCCTGCTGTGAGCTTGACTGCATTTCAAACAGGATGTGAATGCTAGCAATACCACTTGACTCTCTGGGGGATTTTGACTTTCTGAGTACTGGAGATTTGAAAATCACTGGCTGCTTCTAAGCAAGAAGAGAAGGCCTAGGGGCACTCTAGCAATGAAGGATATTTTAAGGCACAGGAGAGGAGGTCCTAGACCCTAACCCAGCTGTCTGTCAGGCCGCTTGATTCTTCCAGTTTAAGTTTTGTTTGCTTTGTTCAGGACATGACACCAGGCTCTTTCCTACATTCCACAGTCCAGCCTGGACCTGAGAAATGCTCCCCCTCTACCATAGTTGCACCCTTCAGATTATGTTCCCTTCCATCCTGCTGTGGTGATTCCTGATCTTGCCACTCTCAGGTCACATAGCAGCAGTCCTGAGAAAGTAAATACAGGCAGAGCCACTGACCCAGATGCATCATTTCCCAGGATGATGCCATCAGTACAGCAAGGGCTTATGTCACAAGTCATGCATTAAGCCTCAGATTACAAAACTGAATTTCAGCTCACAATAGTGGAGCAGCATCCTGCAGTTCTCAGGCCAGCAAATTATTTTACCTGGATAGCAGGTTCTTAATTTACCCAGCACAGATGTTGGCTCCTGTCCTGGAGTTAAAGACTTATATAAATTTACTTCCCTGTGCTTCCCTGGTCTTGGATGAAGACAACACTGCTGCTATCCAGAGAGACATGACATAAGAACATGTCATCCAGTGCAACTGAACTGCTTACTGTAGGAGTGGTCCCCTGCAAGACGGATCATTCATTGTCCAGATCCATTATTTTCTGGATGTGGGTTCTTTTCCCATTGACCTGAACATAATACCCCTATCCCCTCATTTAAATCCCTGCTGTCCCCGAGAATGACACCACCAGCAGAGACTGTTCTCCTGCTGTTTTACTCACTGCTCCTGTCATAGTGCAGGTCTCTACTTTTCAGGCAGGGGTACGCAGCATTTGACCAGCATCAGAAAGGTGCAGTTGCTGGAAGAGGCATCACTATCTCCAAATTGTGTAAAGAAAGGAAAACATGCCCGTGCTCCTGTACTTTTAAGTAAGAGGATAAAAGATGCTTTATCTGCCTTCCTGAATTTTCCATTTTCTTTTTCAAGGGGTTTCCCTGAGGGAAGCTGGACCACCCAAGGATGTAACCACACTGTGAGGTACAGAGGAGGGTGAATATTTGCTGGCAAATACAGAAGGATGGGAAGAAAGGACAGGGACAACAACAGGAGACAGTAAATCCTCGAAGTCATAGATGGCAAAAAGCAAACAAACTCTGCAGATGTCCTTGATACTGATGAAATCTTGCACCTAGGGGGAGAGGAGAAGCAGTGGTAAACTGTACCTGCATGCTTGTATCATTGAAATTTATGTATCTGAACACACTAACAATTTTTAAAAATAAATTTACATGCTCTTTTCACTAATCCTAAGAAAAAAACCCTCTCTGTACATTTCTTAGACGTTTGTTAGTGACCTCTGACATGCCAGTGTTGAAGTGCATAAAGAGCTTTACATCATGACATAGAGGTCCTTCTGGGATCCACAGTGCTACCAGCCTTTAACCTCAGGCTCCTTCATTTAAACCTCTACATGTTTGTACACACCTCTTCATAGCTTTTCGGATGGGTTCTCAGTAGATAGGAGGGGGTTTGTTTTGAGTGACTCTTTTCCTTTTTTTTTTTTTTTGACAACTACATTTTCCCTTCATTCAGCTAACTAGTCATCATCAGCATCTCTAGGAGAATAAGGACCTGAGGGTGTACACAGCAGGGTAAAATGGCCAGCAGTGCCAAGACTAGGGGCTGAGAGTGTAGACAAGCTATGGAAGGCAATGTTTGAAATCAGGAGAGGTTTTACTGCTTGCAAAGCAAACACAATGAGGTAACACCACGAGCGGTGGTGCTTTCTACAGTTTGTTGAAGGATGCATTTTGGTTTTGCTCTTGCAGCAAAGTGAAAAAGCTACATGAAAGCTCCACATCCCATACTGGGTGCCTTCCCTGCTTCCAGTATCCTGCTCTCCTTGGCCCTGAGTCTCAGCAGCACTGTGCTGGGTCAGAAGGCATGCAGGAATCTGCTGTGGAGCTGCTCTGGATCTAACAGCAAGAGACTGCTGTCTTGGCTTTCAGACAGTGGAAAGACAATCAACACTGTATTTTGCTTTCCTTACCACTATTCTCCCTTACCTGCTCTGGTTGTTCCACAACAATCTTAGAACATGAGTATTGCCCCATATATAATGTTATTTTTTCCACTCTTGAAACACAGCTGTGGCACAAAATATCTGATAGCTGTCATGAGAGAGAAGAAAAAAAATCTCTTTTTTAATTATATCACATTTCAGAAACCTCCAGTGATGATTTTTCTACCAAATGAAGAAGTTTTTTTCCACCAAAATTGGTGCTTAAGGCAAAGGAAGAAGGGGTTTAGGTAGCATGCTGTGTGTGTTGGGTTTGGAGCACAGGGCACCAGCTGCTTGTGGTGACATCTTCATCTGCCTGTTCATCTGCTGTGCTTGTGCTGTACTGTACTGCAGACAAAATTCCTCCAGCTAGGATTGTATATTTCTTCATGTGCTCATGGAGGATGGCTGACTACCTAGGAGTTCCACTAAGAGTCCAGGGTTTCCACCAAATAGAGGCTCTGGTAGGGGCTGTGCTTGTGGAAACCCTTATTTTTTCTATACATCACCCTCCCCCATTGTTGTATGGGCCTGTCTTGAAAAAGGATCAATACAAGTTATTGCAAAATTACAGTGTTTTGCAGGTTAAACAGCTTACATTTTTACACGTGGATGTCTTTCTATCTCCTCTAGCTACTACTTCCATTCTAAATCTCATAGGGGAAATTACTTCATCCTTTCTAATAGAGATGACAACAAGAGGAACTTCTGATGTTTGACAGGACTTCTAAAAATAAAGCCACAACATCACAGAGCATTCACTTGTATCACAATATCCCAATGAAAGGAATAAAAAAAGAAGGCTGAAACTTATCTTTGTTGTATCCTGTGTTGCTTGTCTGATACTCTCTGAGATATCATCTAATAGAAATATCTTAAGAAATAGCATTGTTTGGTGGCAGAAAGAGAACTGGCTTTGTTAGCTGAACTGGTTTTGAGAAAATTCACAGTTTAGTTTTCAGTAGAAAAGGTACATTCAGGAGATAGGAGACAGATAGGAGAAACAGCGCTGTTAACCATAGTATGCCATTTACACAAAGAGACCTTTGGAAACTGAAGAAAAACAAGGCACTATATTTAGATAGTGTAATAACTCTGAGTTAATTTTGTAACTTAATTTGAGGCTCCTGTGATGCCACTTATGAGTCTTTTCTGATAGGCTATTACCTCAAGCTGCCTTATGTGGTTTTTCTAACCTTACAGCCGCTATCCTCTTTCGTCATCTGTATGTGGTCAGCTTGGAAAACAGCCAACCAACCAGAAAAAAATAATATTGTGAAAATGAGGTATTTTTCTCCATGTGGAGACAGTGGTGTAGCTGTATGACTCTTGCACTCGATGCAGCATGTATTTCTTTCTCTTAAAGTTTGGATTAATTTCCTGTTCAGGGTAGACCGATCCCTCACTGAAGCAAAAACCATGTCAGCTTTAGCAGGAATGTTTTTGGAGTCTCCACCTGGGAAGACTACATCTCTGAGAGGGAAAATAAACACATTGGCCTTCAGTTGGTTCACTGACTATTTTCTCTGCTGACAACACTAATTGTTCTGTCAGTCAGGGTGGTGACGGTTTTCAGCACCAGGTCCTGAAAGAACAGGAGGATAATGTTGTCTTTTGTCAGTATCTGAACTCAGAAAACATGGAGGTGTCTGTGTCCATAAAAACTTAAAAGCCAGGATAGACTGGATAGCACTGTACAAATGGGTATGAGCTGACACAGATGAACTTTCACTGTGCTTTTCCTTACGTTTCAGATTTAATAGATTAGGAGGACTATTTCAAATATCCTCACAAGTTTTAAACCACACTGCACTCTCAAATATGTTATTATTCTAGAAAGTGACTAGAAAGCCTTTCACTTAGGTATAACAGAGCAGTGCTAGGCCTGTCACTCACATCATAACTGTGACATGAAAAAATATATTTTGAAAATAATCAGATTTTTTTTCTCCTAAATGAAGACCTTTATTTGTAAAGGAGAAATTTTACAGACTTCTAGTAGCACAAATAAGAGAATAGCATCAATATACACCACAAATTACTGATTCAAATCAGTACGAGTTTCTAGAACAGAGCAGATACAGTGGTGGTGCACATAAATATTTTGCATAAAGGTGGTTACACTGGTACAGCTAGGAGCTGTAGTGCTGAATACGCTGCAGACACTCACAGCAGACAACATTTGAATCTGTCTAGTCCTCTATACCTCTATACCTCTTCTCCAGAGCCCACTAAGCCAATTGCAGAAATAATGCATTGCTTCCTCTTGTGTTGTACTACACAAACAGTTCATTTTAGCTTTCACAGACAAAAATAATGCTGGCTTTTACTCTGAGGACAAATAAAGAAACGTCCATAGTGGAAAACAGCACTGAGCTGTTTCCTACTCTTGGGGAGGTCTGTTTACCTCTCTGTGCCCTGATGTCCCATCTAACTCAACATCTGGCTTCTCTATTTAAATTGCAGAGATTGCCTATTACTCCACATCCTCAAGTGCCCACAACAATAGAAACCTCTAAAAAGGATCAAGACCACTAGCACATAAAATATGGTAAGTATCAATGATGACATGGCACACATATGAAACGTCTGTCTTGTTTTGAAATAGCCACCATGTGAGTCACCACACACAGATCATCTGACAGTCAATCCCATCTACTTCCTAGACTGCATCACACCAATATTGCTACCATTTCTTCAATTTTTGTTATTATTTAGACCAAAATTCTACATAACAAATAGTTCTTAATTTATATTGTAGACACTCAACACTCTAAAATATTCATTAGAAAAAATGCATAGACTAAGCTGTACTGCTCTTCATCTTTAATTAGGATAGGCCTTATCTCCACAACTAGACTTTGCTGTAGGGAGTTACTAACAGCATTAAAATCTCATATCTTACTCTATTCTGTGTATAAAAGTAAGTGCTCTGTCATGTTGGATACACAGAGTGTCTGTCTATCATCCCTCCATATGCACATTCAACCCACACAGAAATAAAACTGGGGGTGTGGGAATGATCTTTATTTTGTGGGCTGTATATCACTGCTTCAAATTACTGGATAATTATATAATTTATTATTATTGTGTGTGGGTTTTGTTCTGCTGTGGGGTGGTTTTTCTCATTAGGATTTTTTTTTTAAATGCTGATTGCAGTGCCAAGAGATGTGAATGGCCATCCTTCAAATCAGAATGAAATATTAATATACAGTTTAATGAAGACATATCTTCAGTCCTATATATATTAAATGCTAAGCTCTTTTGTTTTTTCATTCTTGTCCTATAGCCATGGAGGGTGATTTCCAACATGACAGGCAGGGAGATCAGTTAACTAAGAATTGTTTCACCCTTTCTTCCTTTGTTAATTAAAGTTGCCTGCAGTTGAATTTAACATATTGAACAAGGTAAGAGCTGAAGTATGTCTTTTGGGACCCTGCAAAGCAGGAAACTGCAGCTGAGAGTGGGGACCGTATACTTGACAAGATGAAAATCTGAAGATTTTGGTAATGTCAAGTCTGAGGTAGAGATTTAGTAATGCTTTTCTCTACTGCATATCCAAGGGGGAATAAAAGTGATGGAAGTGATTATTAAGCTGCAGAGCTACTGCAGATAACTTTTGTCTTTTGTGTCTTTTTCATCACAACTTTTTTATTCTGTTTTATCCTTTAACCTATTCCTCTCCCGATTCATTCTCTTTTACCCATCTGATCTGTATTTCTCTACCTCATTTGCTCTTCTCACTACTTACAGCTGCCACATTTCAGCACATCTCAGACTGAGGTATGACCAATCATTATTCAGATTTGATTCTTTCAAGCGAAAGAAAACACAGAACTTCTCCAAAAAACTAACAATTTTTATCTTCTTATTACAGAGTGAAATGAAAGACTGCTGCTGAAAATTCCAAGTTCTAGAAAATCTGGTTTTAATACAGTAATCTTAATTTTTTGGAATAACAGTGCAAGATTGCTTATGAGAGAGAGAGAAATAAAAGCAATACATAACAGAGTAAACATTTATTAGCCTTTTCTAGAAGTTGCCTTATTTCTTCACTATTATCTAAGCTCCAAGATTTTATTTCTTCTGAAACTTAAGTCTGGCTCTAACACAGAGCTTCTGTGCTGCCCTTTTTTATTCAAGAGACCACAAAGCATTTTGCAAGATGCAATGGCAACTAAGTAAAAGAAAAGTACATAACAATATTTGAAAGCAGTACTTCCTCTTTTACTCTCTCATGTTGGTTTCAGAAAAAGCATATCAATGTTACATTAATGGTATGGAATGAGACATGTTTTAAGGAGTTACACATCCACATTTTATTATCCAGATAGCAGTGGACAACCTTACTATTGCATGTTGGCAGTAAGCTGCTCTATCAGAAGTGACAGCTTCATTTTTGCTCTGAATTGATCCCATTGACAGACATGACATACATTTGTTGCTGGGTTACTGATGGTCATTGTGAAAAGACTGATTTATGATTGAGAGGTATTGAAAGAGGTCTGCATTCTCATTCTTAGGTCTTGTTGAGAACTTCCTAAAGCAAGTGAAGACACATCTCCCTGCTAGGTTCACTAATGCATCTACCTGGGGTTCACATAGCACTCTAAAATCTAAGTCTGAGATTCAAAGTCATTAGAGTAGTTAGTGGGCACTAACACCACACAGCTGCTTTTTTTAAATTTTGTACTGTTCCCTCCAATATCTGACCACGGATCTGCTGGGCCTCTTGCAGGCCTGCAGCCTGCCTGTAACTCTGATCAGGCTTTCCTGCAGGTTTTGACTTCCTGGTTATGTCCATCCAGATTTTACACAGAGGTTTCCTCTTTCACCCACACAGGCATGCCTCTCACCTTGGTTTATGGTGTTCTGCATTTTAGAAGCTTCAATGTCTTTTTCTGTGATGGTGACAAAGACAGTTTCTGTCTCTGCTTATTCCTTCAAAGATGCCCTGCAAGGATCCTTCCCAATTTGGCCCCTTCCTTTTCCCTCCTTTCCCCTTTACAACTTTCCTTTGGCTCTTGTTTTTCTAAGGGAGTAGACATCAACAGACTGGTCTTCATGTCTCATTGCTGTTGCAGCATCTCCACACTCTGCTACCCTTTTCTCTGTCTTTATTGAGTTTTGAGATTATCTACCTCTGCAGATCCCCATTGTAAAAAGGAGCTGTAAGCTCCTTACCTCTCCCCAGTTACCATTCCCCAAGCAGAGAATTCTCTGCAGGAGATGTTACTAGCCTTTAAATGTTAAAAGTACACTGTTCAAGGACTGATCCCACTGTACAGCACCCTATGATGTGCACAGCATAGCACTGGACAGTTGCTGAGTTGCTGGGAGGGATATGTGCCTTAAAGAAAATCCACAGGCATGGAAGGGTTCCTGTATGGATTAGGATTAGTATCTCCAGCAGCATCTTGGAGGAGTATCCTGATTTCCTTCTGACAGTGCATTGCACTGAACAGATTGCTGCCACTCTTGTTTTGCTACGATGCAGGCAAGTGACACCATGCCAGGGAGATTTTGGTTCCTCTCTGTAAAAGAGCTTCTTGTTCCCAACACACACGACTGCCTGCAGCTTGCTCTCTCTTCTAGTGCCCGTGTCTCCTGGGCTAACCTGTTGCTTTCTGTCCCAGTGAGGCATCAGGACAAATACTTTTAAAAACAGAGCAAAACTAAACTCAACTACACTAAATTAAACTAAATTAAACCAAACAAGAAGCACCCAAAATAATCATGCCATCCCCAACGGGAGGCTGCAGGAGAGTCTGCCAGGATGCGGGGTGGGGAGCGTTCCCGAGGAGGGGCATCGGGTGGGGCTCAGCCCAAGTCCGCAGCCCCCGGACCCTTTTCGGGGCGGCAGCAGAGCTGCGCCGATCCCCCCGGGCTCCCCCGGCTCCCCGGGCTCCTTGGCAGTGCCTCCGCTCGCCCTTCGGCCGAGGCGTGCAGGCAGCAACCACAAAGAGAAGTACTTTTTTTCTTTCTTTCTTCTTCTTTTTTTTTCTTCCCCCCGCTCTTTTTTTTTTTTTTTTTTTTTTTCCCTGCTTCGTGAGGGGGCTCAAAAAATACCTCCGTGATAGACATCGGGCACCGCGTGAGGCTTCGGCAGAGCAGAGGTGCTGTGCATTTGACAATTCTCTTAAAACGTTAGTAAAGTTAACGCAGCCTAGATGGCATCCGAAAAATAAGAGACCAGTTTCCACCCCAATCCCCACTGGAGGGGATACACTAGTATGTTTCTTATTTTTATTTTCCTTATAGCCTGTTAAATTGACTAATAAAGTCAACACAGAGTTCTCTGTGTGGCTTCAAAAAACTCAGTAATTTTGTTAGAAAACGTTGAAATCCAACCCCAAAGTATTCAGCCCAAATATTTAGTTAAAGTAACCCTGTGGGTTAATAAACTAAACAAAGGCAAACCATGCAAAACTGCAGCAATGAAAACCAGACTTAAATAAACGAAGGAAAGTTTATAAGAACCCTTTAGCTGGAAAAAAACAGCCAGGGAAAACTGCATGGAAGTTTAATATGAAGCATGTGATGCACAGGGGCTCGTTTTACAGGTACACAACTTCGCTTCAGACGGCCGTTGTCTCCGGAAAAAATTCGAAAATTATTTTTCTGCTAAGCTGCATTTCCTTCGAAACCTCACTGCAGCGTTTTCTACTGAAGAAACACTCGACAATTTTTGGCAGGTTAAGAGGACCTCTTCTCCGTCTTGCAGCTCTCTCACTGCCCACACTTCACCACGTTACTAATTTCGGTGTCTGACTTGTTTAGTTATTTCTGCTCCAGTAATGTGGTTGCAAAATATTTACCTTTCACACAAGAATCTGGATTATTTTGATTAGAGACCGATGCACTCTTCAAAATGTTTGCTTATGGGCAGGAGTTCCTCAAAAAAGGGCACAACAAAAGATCCCTCTTCTCAACTACCGCTTTTAAAACAGTTGTTAATAGCTAAACCCCGGGTTGCAATAGAGGTGGAGTAAGCCTTTTGAAAGGAAAAAAAGGGGACATTTAAACAAAGCTATTTAAAACGTACATGCTAAACAATCTCCGTTTGCCTTCAGCACATTAGCAGTTTGGTAATAATTATAATCGTTGCTGTTCGGCAGTTTAGATGATCACGGAAGAAACCTTCACGATCATTGTTTTTTTATCAAATAAAGGGCATGGGATTGATGACATGTTTTTCTCTATGGGTTTTCAAATTATTTTCTTTTGCGTTATATCCCCAAAGAAGCAGCCCGGGAGAAGACCGCTGGAAAAACAAGCCCCAAAATAACAGGAGATCGTTTAAACTTCTCTTAGTTGCTTTTCATTGTCAAGAAAAGCTGAACAAACAGCGTCGGCCCCGCCTGAGAGAGAAGAAAGCAGGTTTGAAATGGAAGAGACATGAAGAGGGAAAAGATGAGGGGTTTTTTCATTATTATTTTCTTCCCTTTTCGAGTACTTAACTTTCTCCTTTTCAGAAAGGAACTCTGTGAAACCCAGGAAGCACTTTATTTACCTTGTACAGAAGAAAAAAGTCAAATTTAAAATTAACCTCCAGTCGTGCTGGGAATAGATCCGACCAAATATTGGGGGAATTCCTTTATTTCTCCCTTCTGATATTTTTGTCCAATTCCGCTGCTTAACCATCACCCGTTGTACTGCCAATGAAGGGAACGGTCCCTTTCGGTGACAAGCCCTGATGAAATGATTTTCTTTAGAAAGAAAAAGAGAAAGATGGACTAAGGAACTTGGGGCAACAAAGCTTTACAAGGAGAGAAGAAAGACTTGGGTAAAATACGACACATTTATCTATCAATTGCTAGACAAGACAAAGAAGGCTTAACAACAGTTTGAAAAGAGTGGCCTGTGAATGGTTACTATTCAATTTGTATTTTATTCCCCGCTGGTCATGGAATTGAGATCAGAAGAAAAAGTGAAAACACATGGCTGAGGTCAGTAGGATCAGAGAACCACCACATACAGCAAAGGGAAGGAAAAGCAATGGGAACTTGTGTGAAGAAATGGATTATATAAACAGAGCTTACCATCGCCTGCACCCCATTATCCTATAATTTACACTGCATGGGAGCATAGAAATATATTAAACTAGTGATAGGTTTCACCGTTGCTTTATGCCAATCAATTCCATTATATACTTTCAGACATGTTTAGAATTCTTGGACTAATGTGTTTATTTTAAATATCACAGGGAAATTATGACATCACCGGCAAATAATGCTGGGGAAGGTTGCCTTTCTTTTGAAGTACGCTGCAGTGAAACATGATTTTAATTACATAATCACTTTGAAACCGTAATTATATAATAAACGAGAGGGATTAAGCGGGAAGTGTATAGTACATTAAAAATTGCTTAGGTCCTGGAAAAACAAACCGAACACACATCGAGAAACGCTCCTTCACGAAGATCGCTCGATAAATACGGGCTACAGCGTTTATTTGCGTGTTGTCCGAGGCGACAAAAAGCTGTCCCCTCCGACAGCCGCCGCCGTTTGCTGCCCGTTTTTGTCGGGCGAGCAGAGGCGCAGCCCCGGCTGCGCCCGGCGGGGCCGCCGGGGAGGGACAGCCGGGCGGGGACAAGCGCGGCTCTATAAGAGCGGAATAGTCGCCCTGCCTCGCCCGCCGAGCTCCGCGGACGCGGGCCGGGGGGAGGGAGGGAGTTTTGCCCCCGTGGGCTCGCCGGAGCCCGGACCCAGCGCCCGCCGCCCGCGCTGCCCGGCGCGTCCTCCGGAGGCACGGCGGAGAGGAGGTCGCGTTTCACTCACAGAGGCGGCTCTGTGTGTGTGTGTTTGCTTGTTTGGGTGTTTGTTTGTTTGTTTTATTTCTTGGCTTCCTATGGTTGTCATGTTTCTTTTGGTTGTATTTCTGGTTGGTTTTTTTCGGTTTGTTTTTAAGGGCTGGACCGGAGAGCGGCAAGGTCCCTGTCCCCATGCGCTCCCCAGGGCCTGCCATCTCCTTTGCAATCTTGTCAGGCACGGGAGCCCGATCTGCCAGCCTCTCTCTGCGCAACCCCACACCCCCTCCTTTCCCCCGCCCCCCTCAGGCCGGGCCAGGCACCAACGCTGCAGGGAGCAGCGGCCGCGGGACCCCCCGAGGGCACAGAAAGCCCCAAGGAAAGGGAGGGAGGGACCCCGTCCACACAGTGAGTGCCCACACACCGACAGAGGGCAAAGCCCTGGGGGCGGTGACCGGATCTTCGGACCAGAATGAAATTCAGACGCGGCTAACCCAGTGCAAGAGTCTGTGCTTGCAGCATCGGGGGTGACGCTTCCCCTCTGGTTTCCAGTGGGGTGTTGTGAGTCAGTTTGTCTCTCAGGACACATCAGACTCAGCCCTTGCCACGCAGTCAGCAAGCTGCTCTCTACACTTATTTGATGGGTTGCTCACATCAGGGACATATCTTTGGGTCTGGACTGCGTATTTCCTACACACCAGGACATCTTACTTTTTGGAAGATGAAGAGGAAACATGGCAACATGGATGCACTTCACTGCAGAAATGGTTTGGACCATCCTGTGCAGCTTTGCTCTGGCCTGGAGAGCTGTACCTGGATATCTTTTTCATCTAGATGTTCTTCTAGCAAATCCACTGCTCAGAAAGACCTCTGTAAGCACAGAGAGGTCTTGTAAAGAGCTGGCATGCAGAGGAGCAAACACAGGTAATCTGCTTGGTGCAGCTTCACCTGGACGCTGTCTGCAGGGAACAAAGTGGACTGGCACCCAGGGACCAGGCAGCTCCGTGCTTTATCCATAGTCTCATGGCCCTTGATTACCAGCCCATCTAGCAGGCTTTTGTTTGGTCTCTGAAGTCAAGGGTCACTATTTCCCAGAGCTGCAATTCCAACACACACCCACATGGCTAGCCTGGAAACCACAAAGGCAGGACACTGCTTGCTGTTGGCACAGAAAGCCAAACCAAGTATGGGACCCTCGTCAGGTGTCTCTGGACCTGGGCCAACCAGCTGGCTCCCCACAGTTCCCTGCAGACCAGCCCAAACCCATGGATTCCTCTAGAAAGACAGCTTGCATTCACATACAGAGGCTGTCCCAAAGAGAGTAATTTCCCCAGATGCTAGCTGTGTGGTCATGAATTCCCAGGAATATAATTTTTTCATATGAAAACATTTATTTTTCCTCCAGATGTCATGGTAATTAAGGCGGAAGAATGCACTCTGTTAAATGTGTGAGAAAGATCATGGTGCCTCACAAGCCCACAGGAGTCCCTGGAGGACCAAATACCAGATGGCACAGACGAGTCTCTGACAGGGGCAGAGGGGTGTGTAAAACAGGCCCCAGCAAAAGTCTCTTGAGAAGCAATCACAAGAGAGAAGGTGTTCACAAAGAGGGGGAGACAATACGGCAGGGCAAGGTTTGTGGTGCACTGGGGAGGCCCCAAAGTTGCCTAATCAGTGCTCTATGCTAGCCAAGGGTACGTGCACCATGGGCTGCTTTAGTCAGAAATTAATCTGCTTTGTGCTCATCATGGTGTAGCGTCTGCTGTGGTATTGCCAGAAGTCCTGGTCTCCTAGTTTCATGGGGGAAAACCAAATAACAGAGCAATGAACAAAACATCTGCCAGGAAAGAAATAGTCTCGTTTACAGTGACACCTGTAAACCGCAGGCAGCAAGGAGGGGGAAATAGGAAGCTGTTCTGGAGCTAAAGGGCAACAAAGTAATAAGAGTGCCTGAAGCGCCCAGAAGTCTGTTTTCCACTGGGCAGATGTGGAACTTTTTAACTCAGAAGACCTCAGAGCCCGTAAGTGTAAACGAGCTGAAAAACAAAGTAAATTTGTGCTTGGTTCGTGACAGGAGAGCCCATGGATCTGTCCCTGCAGTAACTTCCTAAAGTGCATGTTTTTAGAGGCTAGGAAGTCACAGCTCACTTGGCTCTCCTGTTTCTTAACTCCCATTCTGGCACATTTTGTTCTCTGTATAAACCAGATTGTTTTGGAGCACCTCAATAACATTGATAATACAAAAATTCGTACTTAAACAGCTTATTTTATCCAAGTAGTTCAGAGGCCTGTGCTGACACAGTTAAGTTTGCAAAATAACCTTGGACAGATGCAGCAGTTTGTTTACTTCATATTTAGTAGAAACTGTGTGTACACTTGGACCAACAGATGGAAAGACATAACAATATTATTTAAATAGTTTCCCCAGTGGAAGTTCTTCCCTGAATACAGTGTGTTGCAAAAATTTCACTGACAGTTTGAAAAGCAAAGGAAACTGAGATGACAACTACACTGGAAAAATCTAAGGGTATAATATAATTACATACACCTTACTGGACTGGATATTCTTGGTTTGACTGAGCATAGGTTTATATTAGACTCATTTAAATTTAATAAGAGTTGTTTATTTTGCAGTGAAAGTAGCTGCTTTGAAATGATATGTCCTTCCATCGTTTTTTATTTGACTCAAGGTACAAAAACCACTGTTGTTTGAATTGCTTCATCCAGCAAAAATGTGATAGAAATGTCTGGTGTGTCTGCCTTCTCTGAAGGTTCTTCCTACCTGCTAAAGCTCAGTCTTTGTTGTCTGGACTGCATGTCAGACAGAGTCTGTGCCTGTCCTAGTTTCGGCCAGGACAGACTGGCTTCATTTTCTTCTTAGTAGCTGGTATAGTGCTTTATTTGAATTTACTATGAGAACAATTTCAATAGCACACTGATGTTTTGTTGTATCTGTTGAGTAATGTTTACCCTAAGGACCTTTTAGTTTCCATGCTCTGGAGTGAAAAAGTGCACAAGAAACTGAGAGAGACCATGACCAGGACAGGTGACCCCAACAGGAGAAAGTCAGATTCCATACCACAGAACAATCTGCAGTACATAAACTGTCTAATAAGTTGTCTAATTCCCTGGAAAAAAACTTGTAGATTAAGGCAAGAACAGTTCAGTAATTGAAGATAAAGTAAAATACAGTAGTTATGGAAAATTATAATAGTAATGATAATAAAAATGGAAAAATGAGTGGTGCCCAATACAATTGCTCACCACTTGATGATTGATGCCAGACCACTCTTCCCAAACCCAGACTGGCCTCCCTTCTGAGTAACTCCCCCCAGTTTATATATTGGGCATGACGTTCTGTGATGTGAAGTACCCCTTTGGGCAGTTTGGGTTACTGTCCCAGCTATGCTCCTTGTCAGTTTTTTTGTTTTTTACCTTCTCACTGGCAGAGCAGGAGACAAGGGGAAGAAAAGTCCTTGACTTAGGATAAGCACAACTTAGGATAAGCAAAAAGCCAAAACATCAGTGTATTATCAACACCATTCTCACTTGGGATCCAAAACACAGCACTGTCAGAGCTACTGAGAAGAAATTAACTCTACCTTGGCTGAAGCAGTGACAGGCATTTACCCCTTCATTCAGATTCTCCTCCCCACCGGGGAGGGAGTGGGCGCGAGGGAGAAATGAGTGAGCAGTTGTGGGGCATTTACTTGTCAGGTGTCCCTATCAGCTGTCAGAGTGCCCAAAGCTCTTTGACAAGTATAACAGGTCCAGGTTTGAGAAAAGACATATCTGCAACACACGGAAGGCATTGCATTCATAGTACACGGGCAGTGGAAGAGAGGCTCGGAATGTCATGGCTCAGAACACCCATGGTCATCCTCTGGGAGCCAGGGGGAGAGCTCCAGTCACTTTTGGTGCAAGAGTGTTTTTCACATAAACCTTGGCAGAGTCATGGAGAAGAGGGCCTGGGCAGAAGATTTCAGGTGTCCCTTCTTGTGAAACCAAAATGTTGCACGATGCACTTTTTGCAGTTTATGGGAGGATCTGAGCACATTTATGGACTCTGAGACCTACTGGCAGACTGCAAAGTCATGGAAATGAAGGAGGACAAATAGAAGTTTTCTCATAAGCAGTGTACCTATGCGAGATTGCAAGGTGCTGAGCTTGAAGAAAGAGCAGATCAAGTAATTAAAATGACTATTCTTTCTACTGTTCACATTTGAGTTAACGATATCTACCCTTTCAAGGCTGTTAATTGATGTAAAAGAATCAATGATGTAAAAGAATTGACCAGACAAGGAAAGTGGAAGGAAGAGAGACGGGAAATATTTTTCCCTTCTCAAAAGAATATGTTTAAAAATATCTTCTTGATAATCCCAGATACCATTAATTATGGATGTGGAGAACTGCTTGCTGGGTTTTACAAAGCCCGGGAAAGCAGGTCTGTAACCTCATCAGTGTCCCAGAATGTCTGTGAATAAAATCTACCAGAAGAACATTTATTGCTTTTTATTACTGACCTTTCATCAGAAATAAGTCTATCCATTCTTCAGGTTTTGGTGCAAAAGAAAATAGGCAGCTCCTCAGAGTGATTTTTTTTTTAATAGAAATTATCCAAATGTAAGCTGGGGCTAGGAATCTGTATTAGGTGTCATGTAGGTACTTGTGTTCTGACATCATCTTTTAACCTAATAGTGTGTAGGAAATGGCTTGAGAAAAACTGGAAGAGCCATTTTTCTTTGCATATGAAGGATTTTCTGGAGTTTTTTCTTCAGTTATGGCACTGGAAACAGTGAGCCTCCTTTGCAGATGAAACTTAAAAACTGTTCATCTCTGTTTTGGGAGCAGGCAATTTTCTGCCTATGATAAATACAAAGATGGGGAAAGAAAGCTGATTATGTTTTGATTGAATTTATTCCTGCCCTAAAGTCCAGACACTTACTTATTTTTTCTTTGCCTTTAGATATAGTGGACAATGAAAGTGACCTTGATTTCATTTTCGTAGAGAAACCTAATTTTATCTGAGCTTAGAATATTTAAGAAAGAATTGTTCCAGTACTCATAAGATCAGAACAGAATGAAACTTTGCCCAAACATGGTAGAAATAATAATCCACCAGAGGAAAGCATTTTGTGAGACCTAGATGACTTATAGAAGAGAATTGTAAATTATATTCAGGCATCAGCTTTTTTCTTTCAAGCATCTCAGTGGATCTAGAGTTCTGCATGGCTCAAAGCCTACATCTGTGAAGTGTGGTCATTTTTAACAATACTGAACAAATTTAAAATACCATGCATGCTAGGAAGTTTTTAATATATGGAGCAGTTTTTTCACAGAGATCTTGGAGCTCCTGGCTGGAATGTTCTTCTTGCTCTGGTCACCACAATATCCCTAGGAGGATGTGCACATAAGTAATTTAAAAGTTATTATTCCTTCAATATATAGTTTTTGAGCTTTTCAAGTCTGTGATGCCAAAAACAAACTTCCTCTGGAGAGCTGTTGATAACTGGACCCCAATGTAACCTCACAACTTGCACAGGTGCCTTTCTTGGTGAACGTTCCCAGAATCTTTAAAATGATACAGAAACCTGTAGGTCTGTGGACCACAAGGTAACAAAAAAAAATCAACTGGTTGGTTCAAATATGCTTCCAAATTTCCAGATGAAGGCATAAAGACCACTTAACTGGGCAATAGAGATCATGCTGAACCATCCCTTTTAGATTTTTCTCTACAGGATAATTTGATTCTAGAGGAATAAACCTTGTGTTTAAGAGATAGCCTTCTTCCTTTGAAACCTTCTCAGAGAAAATGTCTTATCATAATCTGAAGACAAGTTACTCACTATTTCCTGGCTGAGCTTCCATGAGACTGTTTCTATATTCTCCTTCTTGCTGCTATCTGGCCTGGGCTCTTAGCTGCAGGTAGCCCATTGCCAATCCCATCTTCTGTGCACTATTTAAATCTAATTACCTCTGTTATAGTTCTTTTATGTGACAAGGTTAAAATCAGAACAATGACAGAAACCCCGAGTCTTTGCAGTGTGTTAACTGCATCACTCTTTTCCCTACACTTTCAGCCCCAAACCTGTGGACCTAGAAGCAGCTTGCAGGGAACACTTGAGGAGAGAGACGTCAGCCACCCTGCTTGCTTTGCTGAGACTTGCTCTCTTACTGCACACAGAGGGAATCTGTCCTCCCACGGCTCAGAAACTTCAGGACCTTTAGAAGCTTCAGAAACCAGGTCTTTAAGTAGGATTTGGACCAACTGACCCGATCAGTGGTGGTTCTGAAAATACGATGAGAACCTTCTCAGGCTGCTGTCCTGGATCAGTACAATCACTAATTCTGCCTTAGATTTAGAAGATTCGTCTAGAAAGTCAGGCAAGGTTATGTTGAAGTATCACCTCCGTGTCTCAGAGGGAGACAGTCCAACATATTGCACTTGAATCAGATCATGTTGTTGGTGTCTTACAGATAAATACCACTTACTGCACCAATATCACACAGTGAGGCAAAATCATAATAGAGGACACACAGTGAAAACAAATGTATTTAAACATAACCACATGTTCTGTGATTCCACAGGACTAAGTCTTCAAAGTAATAATATTATTTGTAAAACACCTCCCTTGGCAAATTTTGCTGGACCATGAAAATACTGCAATAAAAATGTCATTTGGAATGTTATGTAAAATCATTCAAGAGAAGAACAAATAAAGGAGCCTGGGATGGAGAAAATGAGCTTGGATACCAGTGAAACAAAAAGAATCAAGAGGGATCCACATAGGAAACATCTGTGGAAGGAAAAGATATGTGACTGCGAGTAAGAGTAGTGGAGAAACAGAGGAGAAGTAGAGAAATAGTGATGAGTGCTAGCAGTTTCCAGCAGGAAGACAGGCTGTGAAATTATTTCTTACTGCCATAAAAGAGGGAGTGTGTAGCAAGAAATAAACAAGGGATCTGACAGTGACCAAGGCTCTCATCCTCAAGTGTACCAACCCAAAAGATCTGTGCCAAGCTGACGCTCTGCCAGGTCTGTGTTTGAGTCTGTCTCTCTTCCTCCTTTGAGCTGCCACTTGCCTGAGCAGCCAGGACCACATTTTGCCAAATTTGAGAATTTGGCCCATGGAGAACTTGCTGATGAGCTGCAGGACCTACCTGTTGAGCAATGCTGACTGTAGTGCTCCTTCTAGCTGCCTATCACACGGAAAAAGGCAGCTATGCTAAAAATATCCTGCCAATTGCTACACTCGCTGATGAGGCAAGCAGCTACATTTTTGTGGAGAGCTTACAAGAACCTATGTACTACAGAGATATTCATTTAGGGCAACAGTTTATTGACACACACCCTCAGTGCTGGACCCTTGTCTGGCACCAGACACTGATTTCAGCTGGGGCTCCAGGTTTCTCAACATCTCGGCTGCTTTTGAAAATAGGCTCTTTCACCAAATCCAGTCAGAATTTTCCTGCAGGATACTGCAAGGTCAGAGAAGGAACTTAGCCTTGAACAGGAAGCTGTAAGGGGGACAGGACTCCTTGCAGCTCTGTCCCATTTGCCCACATCTTCAGAGCAGCTTTCTTCTGACCTGACCTGGCTGCCAGGATTTTCTCTGGAAAGTAATAATTGCACATTTTTAATATTTCCGAGGAAATATTTCTCGGACACCTGGCAACGTGACATTTAATGACATAACAATGATACTGATTCTGGAAAGAGGATTTTTCCTACCTGCTCACTCATCTTCCCTGTTTCTGCCATGAGCATGTAAAACAACTTTACAATTCCTGTCCTATAAAATGATCAGTCTGTTATCATAAATAATAAAATAATGCATTCACCTCTTAAAATTTTGAGGGCTCTTTGTGAGGCAACAAATGAAAAAAAAATTTAAGGCAGACATACATTGATTTTTGTGCCATACAGATGCTAACATAGACAGTGATATGCTTACAGGTTTCTTAATATTTCTTTTCATCACTGCTGCTTGGAAAACCCCCACAATAACAGCAATAGATCAGCTTAGTTATACAGGTTAAGAATGCCTAGATGTAAAAAGGGGATGGTTTTATGATTGGAATTCCTCAGTGTAAAGCTGCTGGTTTTTAATCTGGAATTTACTGCTGATTTAAAGGCAGGTCATATATGTGGTAGGCCCACCTGTAAAGCAGACTAAGTCATTCCACTCATGTGGAGGAAAGCAAGAGAGTAGTGTAAAAACTCACATGTGATAGGTGGGCAAATGAACAGATTAGAAAAGGAAGGGCAGGAACAGATGAGTTCTAAGCACTTGGAAAAAGGTCTTCTTGAAAACCAGTGACTGAATCAGGAAATCCCACACAGCAGAATGACAGTGAAGGCCTTGAGAAATGTACATCTCTGTTTTTGGAATAGCACAGCCTGCACAAAAGGGTGACAACCTGATACTACTTTTGTTGTGTTAGGTTTGTGAGTAAGATCTGGGTTTAGAGTTTAAAATGTCCAGCCCCATTTGTTTTTTGAACTGGAAAGGAATTTGCTTAATTTCAGAAAGAAAGGGCATAGGTTTTTGATAAAACATGAGGAATGTGCCAAACACTAAAAATCTAAGAAAGAAAGAGATTTGTACAATTTATTTCATATACCCACACCCCACCTTATGTGCTGACATTATGAGGTAGCCCAATTTTGTGTTTATATGCTGGTTTTTTTTTTTATAGGAGTATTTTAACGGCCAGAGAATGGGATGTGCTACTTGGGGAATAAAGTAGGTTTGTTTACAGAAGAAATCTGCTGTCTGGGAGCCTTTTCCCTCATTTATTGAAGAAGTTGCAAGGCATGCTGGGAATAAGGTAAGTCATAAAGTCATGATTTCAAGGTTAAGATCTCAAGGAAATTCTTGTAAACACTGCTATTCATCTCCGTTCTCCCAAAAATTCCCTTATTATACTGAACAACTTACTTAAATGAAGTGATATGAACTTGTGGTTTGTGCAGCAAGCAGAGAGCCAGCTCACAGAGATGAGAGCAGGATGCAGAGCAGAGAACAGGCCTGAAGGCAGCCTGCATGTCCAGGGGGAGCCTCTCACCCAGTCATCGTTTTGGCTCCAGCAGCTGGCCCTAGGGCTGCCTTTGAGTCAGCACAGCAGCCAGCCCTGCTGCCTGCAGGGTGAGGCATCCCTGCCAGGCATCACTTGTTCCCACAGCAGTGCTGTTGGGTGTCAGCCTGGGTACCACCCCACGGCAGGTTAGGGCAGCCTGGCTGACTGAAGCCACAGCCCTAGTGCCTGCACCAGAAAAAGGGAAACAAGAACTGCATGTCAAGAAAGAAAGTCCAGAGAAGCAGTGAAGTCAGAACTAAGCAAACAAGCAATCACTTACAGGCCACAAAATCAGTGCTAAGCTGCCAAACCAAAGAGGCCCTTCAGAGTTGCCTAACAGAAAAACCAGCAAGGAAAATAGTGTATATTACTCCCACAAAATGCCATAAAACTAGAAAAAAGAAGTCAGAAAGTCCTCAATGATTAAAAAGCCACAGAAACACCAAGAAAAAAAACCAGCTTTTCAAACATCTAAAAGTGAGAAAACATGTAATTAACAGAGTCAGTACTATATGACAAGACTTAAATCCTAAGAAACCACTTATTTTTTTTCCCTACTTCTGCCACATTTTGCCACATACTTACTTATGGGAATTGATTGATTTTAGGGAAAGGAATGCTATTTCACAGTTTTACTTACCATAAACTCATAGAATCATAGAATAAACAAAGCTCATAGTGTCCAACTTGTGGCCCTGCACAGGATATCCCAAGAGTCACACCATGTGCCTGAGACCCTGAGAGTGTCATCCAAAGGTTTCTTGACCTCTGCCAAGGCTGGTGCTGTGACCACTTCCAGGGGGAGCCTTTTCCAGTGCCCAGCCACCCTCTGTGTGAAGAGCATTTTCCTGATATCCAACCTAAACCTCCCCTGGCACAGCTTCATGCCACCTCCTCAATTCCCATCCCTGGTCATGGCCGTGAAGATATGGGTACTGCCACCGAACCTGAAGTGCCACTCCACTTCCCCTCTTGAGGATGTTGAAGACCACAGTCATGTCTCCCCTCAGGCTCCTCTTCTCCAGGCTGAATAGAGCACCTTTTAAGGTTCTCACTCCAGATCCATCAATGTCTTCTCCTTCACCATCTTTGTGTGACTCCTTTGGACACTCTCCAATGGTTTCATGTCTCATATTGTGGCACCCAGAGCTGCCCCCAGCACTGGAGGTGAGGCTGCCCCAGCTCAGAGCAGAGCAGGACAATCCCCTCCCTTGCCTGGCTGGTGATGCTGGCCCTGATGCTCCCTAGGACACAGGTGGCCCTCCTGGCTGCCAGGGCACTGCTGAGTCGTGTGCAACTTGCCATCAACCAGGGCCTCGAGGTCCCTTTCCACAGCATTTCTATCCATCTTCTCCTACCCCAGTCTACACCCACAATCAGAGCTGCCCCATCCCAGGGGCAGAATCTGGCACCTGTCCTTGTTATGCTTCATATGGTTTGTGGTCATTGTCCATCTCTAATTAGTCGAGCTGTGCCTGTAGATCCTCCCTGCCCTCGAGGCAGTCAGCAACTCCTCCCAGTTCAGTGTTGCCAGCAAGCACAGTATTGTTTCCAGTCCCTCATCCAGTTCGTTAATGAAGATGTTGAAGAGCACAGGGTCGAAGATAGAGCCCTGTGGGACCCCACTAGTGACAGGCTGCCAGCCTTATGTCCCTCCATTCACTGTAACCCTTTACACTCGTCTTGTGAATCAGTTGCTCTCTCATGGTTATTCAGCTGCACGCTGGACGTTTTCTCCAGAAGGATATTGTGAAAGACGGTATCAAAGGTACTCCTGCTCCTTTTTTCATCTACCTCTCTATTCTTGGTTTTTACCTTCCTGGGTGTTGAATCCCCTGGAACAGCTGATGCTTAGTCTGTCTTTCTGAGAAAATACAGAGGAAAAAAAAAAGTGAAGATATCTTAATCAATGGCTCAACTGTACAAAAAAATCCAGTGAATTGCAAGAGAAAGAGCAAGGATGCACAGACCAGGTGCACCTAGTGATAAGGAAGTCACAACATGGTTGCAAATAAACACTGTGAGGTGTTCTTTTCCTATAATGTTTGAAATTTTAGCAATCACAGATTTGTAGAAATTAAGAAGCTGAAACAGATCTGTTAGTTCAGCAGCATACTCCATATAGGATTCTTTATGGTGATAGGTTACACATACAAAGTAAATTTAAATGTTCAGCCTTTGTCTAGGATTTTTAAGTTTTCCTAGAGACTAGATGCGCCTGACCTTTTTCAAATCACAACTTTCCTTTCCCTTTATTTTCATTACAGTGTCTTATTCAGTCACCCACAGATCCCTCTGCTTCATTTCTTGGCAATATCACAGCACTTGCCACAGCAGTAATAACAACAGTAAGTAGTACCAGTAAATAGTAAATAGTAAAGTAGATTAAATGGAGTATTTGATAATTTTATTAATAAAGTGCTTTGTGTTAATTTTCACAATAAACAAAAAAACCTACTGTAGGTTTGTTGTGCCCTCAGGGCACTGGGATGAGATGCACTGGCATCGTGGAGGAGCAGAGTGGGAAAACACTACTGCACCTAAGGACACCCTGAACATCACTCACAAGTGGGGCACAAGGTCCTGTTGCCAAGTTCCATCTGCTGTGTATCATGTTTGAATCATTACATGACATCAACACCTTGCCCAGATCCTAAAATCACCCTGTCAGGATCAGGTTGACAGGGGAAATAATCTGAGATCTGTGAAAATAAAAAGATTTTGTTGGTGTCAGGGCAGTAGTTCTTTAAGATTTTTTTAGTCCTTTGTACTTAAAAATAGGAACAGTAATCACTCCATCCCTGAGATGTTGTCTGGAACACATAAACACTTTCTTGACATCTATATTTTCAAATACAGTAAATTTTTTGTTTGTCTGTTCTTTAGGCCAGCGAAATGAGAGCACAGGGAATGCCCTTTGTCCATGAAGTTTGTAAGAGTTAAACAGTGACAGAAGAAGGAGCTACAGATCCTTCACAGGAGTCTGTTTTAGAGACAGAAAAATTGCAATCTAAATGAGAAAACTTTTATTTACCAGAGTTCAATCCATATGCAATTAGACAGGCATCCTTGCTGGAATAAACCATTGATTCTTATATTGGCTAGTAGATGTTTTGAATCAGGTGACAGCCTTCTTTCTCTCTGCACAGGCATCTGTAAGCAAACGCTTCCTTTCTAAAAACACCTGTGTGGAAGGTCACCCCCTCTCCAGCAGGTGCCATCATTTATATCAAGGTGTTTGCCAACAGTTTATGTGCACTCACTGCTGAAGGGCAGTTTCTGCAAAGAGTAATGTTTTTGGGTTTTTTTTAATGCTCTTAAAACTACTGTTGTCCAATGATTGCTAGGAACCTGATCCTTTCTTTATATTGCATACTTTGGTTAAATCAGAAAACCTGTGAAATCAAGAGTTATGCGAGATAAGTCACACTACATGAGCTCATCTCCCACCATCTTGAGGCACTGCAAAAAATTCAACTTCCCTACATCTTTCACTGCATTAATGCATGAAAATGAATTGTATGAAGCTGAATTATTATTTTTCTTTTGGTTTAGACTAGAGTATCTATTTCTTTTCAGATATTATGTCTGCTATGTGATCCTCTTTGCTAGAGCAGTGAAACTGCTTCTGAAATCTTATATTATTATTATTATATGAATGCCAAAAAAACTGGAGTAACTGACCATATAAACCTCAATGAAAAGCATGTTGTAAAACAATGATGTTTTCATGTACCAAATAGAAAATGTTACACAATCTGCAGAAAGTAAACATTTTGACTGCTATTTAAGAACATGTTAATAGTTGCCATATAGACTACCATACTCTTGTTCCAGCTGTTGCACTTTAAAACTGTACTTTTTCATTATATTCTATTTATTATTTTAATTTTTCCGAAGTGTGACAGAGTGTGATCGTGTCTGTTAAGAAATGTAAGCCAGGGTTCCCTATATCTGAAATTTGCTTAACACTACCTCGGGGATTTGAAGAGAATAATTATACCAAGACTGTCTCAAACATCAATGGCAAAAGTTAGGCAGCTACATTTCTGTCTGTTTGTTAAAGAGAAAATTGTTTTTCCCATCTTGTCAGCCCATTCATTTGATATAGAGCTGATCTTTGTTATGAATCCCATTTCTTTAGCTATATAGATACCTTGCCCCAAAGACAGTAAGTTCTTTCAAGTCCATTATGTTTGCAAATGTCACCTTTTTGTGTGTGAATGGAATATTGCTGTATTTGGAAAGCTTTGGAAAGGCCATTGTTGATTTATTGACATCTTAATAGTTTCTCAGCAGCAGTTGTCCAACAATATGTTGGATAATTTTCTTAGTCAGAGTTGCTTTCTGAAGAGCAATTTGCTGGACTTTGACTGTGTAGGTCTAACACTAAGACACTCAACAAGATGCATCAGATGTAGTAACACTCAAAGAATTTTTAAAAGATAGGCATTCTGTCTTAATCAGAAAATATTGCAACATACTGAAATTCATCTTAGCTGCCATGAATTAGACATAGTCCTCATATCTGCTCTGCTGAGATACATTCTTATTCTATGAGTTGCTGTGGCCTTGAAAGCCTTGAGCCATGATGCTGACAGTAGAACATCACTTTGCAGGCAAATATTTACTATTCGTTATTGAGGGAATCTTGTTCTTTTGCATTGGATGTCAGATTTTCAGGACTAACCTGGTTGTGGAATGAGAACCACATCTGTGGCTGCCTTGTCCTCAGGCCATCAGGCATCTCTCTAATTTCAGGGTGTTGCAAAGCAAATTAGAGAAGTCAGGCAACCTAGTTCAGCCAAATGCAGTCCATTTTACTTATTGGAAATGCTCTCCAATTATCCTCAGTGCTCCAATTATCTTTGGTCTTTTTAACAGTTTTCTGAGTCCTTCAGGATCTGCTTCAGCATAAAACTCTGTAAATAATTAAATGTGTTGATTACAATAAAAAAATTGGATTATGCTGTGAGTACTTATCCTTCTGTGGTTTTACTGAGAAAGACATACTGGGCTATGCAATCAACATGTGAAGAAATATGCCACACATGTAAGAGGCATTTTACAACTTTTCAACCACTAGCACTGGTTTATTCATTCCTATGTTACAGATGGAACTTATATATCAAACCTAAATCCCAGTGTTCTGAGCAAAAAAATCTCACCAATTGTAGGACAGAAATAAGGAATTAGCAGATTTTTCAGATCAAGATCTTACTTTTCCTTTTCAGTGTACTCATCAGACTATGTGCTAATCAGGAGACATCTGAAGCAGTACCTAGGACAGCTTTTTTTCTTGCAAGGAGATGAGAATATCTTCTCCTAGCAAAGGGTATATCTTGTTAAAGAATCACAGAGGGGAGATCTGTGGACATTTTTTGCCTTTGTCCCTCTCAACGTGCCATAAAGTTTTCAGGGAAACAGAAGTGGGCAGAAAATGAAGTTTTCTGGTTCAGCTGTGAACAGAGAAGCAAATGGTGGAAATCACCACAGAGATTGCAACTGCAAAGAGTAAATTGACCAGGTTTTAAGGAAAACTTATAGTGCACAAAGGCTCCAGCAATATACCAGAACTTGCAAGGTCTCACATTCAAAACTGATAAACCAATTTTTATGCAGCATGTATCTGCAGATAAAATAATTTAAGATGTTTAAAACACTTCTGTCTGAAACAGCTTTGATTTTGGCTGGGCTTGCTACTGGGAAAGAGCAAAAGCTTATTAAAAATTTACTATTTCTGAATGGTCCAAATTTTGTGCATGTGCTTTTGTGTTTGATATGATGACAACAATGAAGACAATCGTGTTTCTCAGCTGCTCCTCAGATTTTCCGTGTGACTCTGTCAAAAAGGAACTCCATCTTCTTTGTACCTAGGCTTTGAATACTGGAACACAGTGATAAGGTCTCCCCAAAGTCTTCCTTGTCTCAAGGCTGAACAAACCCAGCTCTCTCACACATCAGGATTCCCAGGCCTTTGATCATCCTTGTGGTCCTCTCTGGACCCTCTGCAGCCTGCCCACATGTATTTTGTACAACAGGGACCAAAACTGAGCACCAGATTCCAGGACAAGCACTGAATAGAGCAGGATAACAGCGTGGTCATCTCTGTGGGGATGCCCTTGATGCCACCCAGCCTCCTGTCACCTTCCTGTACCACAGCAGCCACTGGTCACACACTCTGAACTTGGTCCACCAGGACCCCAGGTCCCTTCCCACAGAGCTGCTCCCCAGACAGGTAGATCCCAGCCCATGCTGCACCCTTGGACAATGTTTTTCCAGGTGTTCAACAAAGAGTATCTTTCGCTCATCCTTGCTGAACTTTGTGAGGTCTTCATTAACCCACTCTTCCAGCCTATCCAGGTCTTCCTGCAGGGTGTGTCCCACAAAGCATCCGCTTCCTCTTGAGTTTGTTATCTTCAGCAAATTTCACTGGGTCACGCTTGATCCTGTTGTCCTGATGATTTATGGAGATACTAAACAGCACTAGGCACAATATTAGCCCTGAGGAGCTGCAATTGTGACAGGTTGCCAGCTTGAAAAGAAGCTATTTACCAACACCCCCTGGGTGCCACCTGCCAGCCAGTTGTTCACACACTACATGAACCACATGCCCAGACCATAGCACAGCAGTTTCTCTAGGAGGGGTTGTGGTAAGTGGTGTCAAAAGCCTTGCAGAAATCCGGGCAGACAATGCCCACCACTCATCCCACATGAACTAAGCAGGTTACTTTGGTATAGAGGGTAATCAGCAAGTGCATCCTTGAAAACATTCCCAGCACTTGCTGGCTTCTCTGACCTCCTTGAAAGCTTACCATGGAATCTCTGTCAATAAGTTCTGAGTGAGCTGAATTTTGCTATCCTAAAGCCTCAACAAATCTAAAACCTTTGCCTCAGTACTAACCTTCAGTGCTCAAATGGGTCCCAAACTCCTCATATTGTGATGGCAGCAACCACACCTATCACCAAACGAGATATTACAGAGCAGATTTTCTTGGTTTGTGAATGCAAAAAGAAAATGTTATTTTTCCTATGATTTTAGTCAGTTATCCACGGGTGATAGCCTAAAAATAGCAGTAAATTTATAGAAATCATTGACCAGTAATTTTTTTTCCAACATGCTTGCAGTGCTTGTATTATAAATACCTGGAACAGCCTCCCTTTTGCTATTCCCTGAATTTGTCAACACCAGACACATTGCTAAATATGTCTTCAAATCTGTTCACCTCCCCAGTGTTTGCTTGTGGGAGTGTTCAACCAGTAGTGTTCAGCAAACACTGATTTTAATTAGCCTCTGCAGAGGAAGGAGTACATAGCTCATACTGCAAAAAATGCAGATTAAAAGACCAGATTCTGAGTGCTGCTGCACTGCTTTTACAATGCATGTAGGCAGCCTGCAGCATACTTCTGAAAGAACATGCACTGGTTTTACACTCTAGCTGTCTCTTCTTTTAAACTCTTTTCCTCCTCCTATTTTCAGTTTCATTTCACGTATCAAGTATTTTTCCACATTTTAAAAGCTAAATGAAATCATGTTGTTTGGGTATCTTCTTTTAATTATCTGGCTTTCTGCTTGAAATTATTGCAGAGATGATAACTAGTAATTATGAGTAGTAATATATTTTGGTGAATATTACGTAGCCAGTATTGAATTTTGCAACCTCACTGATTCCACTCATCCTGGTCTACTACTACATTGCATAATGTGACCATATTGAGCAGATAAATGATAGCCAACAACTATTTTTCACTTCAAAATGCTTCAATGATCCTTGGATAAAATCTTGAATCCATTGAAGTCCTCAATTAACTTTATTTCAAATTTCAGTGACAATTAGTATGAGTAATATCTTTAGTAGAATGAGAAAAGGCAATTAAAATATTCACAAGATTTCTTCTTTTATGCTATAAAAATACTTGTGCTCACTATAACATCATGTTGGAATAGTGGTACCTGTCAGACACCTTTGTTCCCACATCTAATTAATTATTCCCAGTCTCACTGGGACTAATAGCTTCACCTTCATCAGAATTACTTCATGCTTCCACATATGTAACAGAGCAACTTTATGGGAGCCTGTAAATGTTACTAACAGCTATTGGAAACTATAAATGCAGCATATAAAACATTATACAAAGCTATTAGCTTATTTTAAAGACCTGTTAATATTAGAGAATAATGTGTGCAAACGTAATCTATATGTGGTATGGCCTATATTCCTTAGTCTATTCCTAGGAAATCATAATGTAATTTAGAAATATTGACTGAAATCAAATGACACTGAATCTGTCGCTGTAAAAATGCATATGAAAACGAAATCCAGATTTTACCCCAAGTCCCTGATTCAGATTTGGATCTGTCCCCTTTTGCTGTGGCTAAACATGTATGCTCAGCCACAGAAACTCTAAATTGAGAAGCAGTTGAATAATGTTGCTTTCAATTGTAAATCAAAGAGCAAATATGGAACACATTACAGCTTTAGAAATCACCCCAGATGACATATATCTGAGATTTAATACAGGTACACCTTTTTAAAAGAAACTCCCTATTTGGTACCTTCCACCACTGATTTCCATACTATGTTGACTGCTTCCCTGCAGTTGGTACACATATTTGTGTACCTACACTGATGTGGTGTACGTGAGATCTGCTTTGCTCCAAACTTTCCCTGAGAGATGCCTCTGCAAAGACAACAGGTGCATGTGGACTTTTCATTGGATCCTTTTTCCTTTGATTGTGAGGACTTCCAGCTAATGAAAAAACGGTCCCCTCTAAATTTAGTGTGCATTTTTCCCTGCTAACCATCATATACGGCTCTCCAGATAGTCCCAAGTCTGTTTATCATTAATTCATTTCTTTCATAATCAAGCTGTTCTTCCCGAACAGCAGATCTTTCATCTTCTGTAAGAGCATTTGCTTCGGAGGGCGAAGGGCATATCAGTCACTTGTTAATAACAAGGTCAGACCACTTTCAATCCCACGGTCTGCTGCAGCAGATCAGCTTGGTGGCCATGAGGAAAAAGAGCCAGAAGAGTCACTTCTTACTCTGGCAGACAGAAGGGATTTTAGGGTCTTCCCTGCACCCCCTAATCACAACAGGCATTTCTCTCTCTCCTCCTGAGAGCCACATACTTCACATTTTCCCTGTACAAATAACTGCTCAGGCCCTTTTTTCAAAGAGCCTTTATTAAACCACCAACTATTTGCTGTCAAGACATTTAGGATGAAATCATCGTGTTAAACAAATAAACGCAGCTTCATACAGATCTCTGCTCTGGGAGCAGAATAAGAAAATAATTTCTGTCTGCTCTCCACAAAAGCGGCTGGAAAGGCTGAAAGAAAAATATTATTTTTACTTCATTGTGTGAAATATCGTTCTGGAGGATCTGTCGCGTTGAGCGTTTGAAGAGTTTTTGCTGGCAGGTTTCAAGGGTCCCCTGGGTTGACCCCCTGGGATTGTTTTCTTCATTAATAAACTTTGCATGATGTGTGTTAAAAGGAACATTTTGTTTGCTTTGTAAATAAGGGATGTCAAACAAGAAGCAGAAGCCTCGCAGACACGAGATGAGGTGCTCTTCAAGGGCAGGAGAAGTTTGTGTGGAAAAATAAAAGTCTCAGGGAAGTTGAGAATAATGTGACTGCCCTATCCAAGCTGAGGCATTGCTGTGGAAACTGTTCTGCCTGTGAACCCAAATGAGATCACTTCTTTGCAAATCCCAGAGAGAAAAAGGCACACTGTGCCCTGAAGCAGCAGGAGGCATACTTCGGAAGGCAAGTGCAGAGCCATCTACCCAAAGCTGGGCAAGGCAGGCAGGATGGTGCAGAGCAGGCACTGCCATCACTGCGTGGAACAAGCATTTTGACAGCTCTGCAAACAGCCCCAGGGAGAGGGACTGAAGAGCATTTCTGCACCAGCACTTGCCATCTGATGCTGCTGTGGAAATTACCGTGGCAAAACTTTTGACCAGATTCAAGGCAGTAATTTTCAAGAAAGAGGTCAGCCTTTTGCTGTTCCTGGGGTTTTCTCTCCTATCACAAAGCAGAAGTAAAATTCGTCTGATGTTTATTATTGGTGTTTATTTTCTATTGCCTGCCTCCTTGCCTGTACTGCCACTCAACTCTGCCACTGCTCCTGAACCTGTTCATTTTGCATCTGTTATCACCTGCTCTCTTGAAGAGTCCCAATAAGCCTTTTGAAACAATTAACCTCCTGTCATTCACAGCTAGACTATCTGAAATGCATCAGAAATACCATAGCCCTGAAATAAACTGTCCCCAGTGTCACTTTGGGTCCTGTTTCAGGCAGGGGTGGAAGCTGGGGGACAGCTATGAGGCCCCTGCTAGGCATTGGATGGACCAAGCTCCTCAGCTGGCCTTACCCAGCCTGCACATATTCCTACAGTGTCCTATTCCTCTGGCTGTCATCACAGGGGGAAAAAAATACTCAGGCTGCTTAAAACTTGTTTAGATTAGGAAGAGAACAGTCAAGAACACTGTTTAAAAGATGAAGGAGGATCAATTCTCTAACTTCAGTGATCCAGGAGAGGAAACATTTCAGTGTCCAATACTCCTCGGATATAATTACAACTGACAGGATCCGACTTACATTTACTGTTTCGTGCAAAGCTGTGCAGTGCATCAAGGAGAGATGAGGCTTCCACAGCTAAGCCTCAGGCTGGCTTTAGAAGCAATTCTAAAACAAATATGAAATTAACAATATTACCTTTTTCTTAATCTGTATTGTATCTTTATTACTGAAATATTTATCATATGTAGGTCACATACCATGCAGTTGGTAAGCTCACTAAGCTGATTTCAGAGCTATGTTAATAACTGAAAGAAAAATATTTAATTTCTCTAAAGTAAATAAATATATTGTTTCAATAATACTGGTCACAAAAAATAGCGGAATGGAAATAATTTTTTGAAGAGGTGAATTGGGTGCAGAATCTTAAGCCACCATAACTGGTGATGGCGACAAATAGAATTTCAGCTAATTTAATTGACCAATAAGCATAAATGATGGAAGGATGTCTACCAAAAATTATAAAAGAAAAAAAACCAACCTGTTTTTGAAGTAATTTGCAGTGGATTTAGAATGGTGAAACAAGATTTTAAAAATTTGTTTTGCCTTTATAAATTTTACTATGTATATCTCATTCCACAAGCTCCCTGCCTGGAATCCCAAATCCTGTTGTCACTGCCACTCATTAAAAAATCTTGTGCAATGGATAAGATTCATTAAGAACTTGCTCTGTGTAGTGGTTATGCCATATATAGTCTTACCATGTACAAATATTGCTATTTTGATTTTCCATTCAAATTCCCCTTTACTGATTCTTTATTTCCAAGAAACTTAGTTTTGATTCACAAAATTTGCTTGATCTGAAGAGGAAGCAAGTTGAGTTAACTGAGTTGCACTAGCAGCTTTTTATCAGCTTGTGAGTTTATATAAGGGTAGGACACCTTCATCAACAGGATGGACTAGAAGGCTGTCAAAAATTTTTCCAGATTTACGTATTTAGCTGCAAACAGGTCAAATAATTTGTTATCAAGTGCTGATTTTTACTGAACTTAGGAATTATATGAAATTACTATCTTCATCTTATTCTTTTCCAGACAGAACATATCCAGTGAACTGATGGCCCTGATGGCTACCATATCAGAGATACCAAAAATGGCATGGACACAGAAATTGAGGTGATCCAATTTGAAAGGCAAAGGTCTGATCAGATAGCAGTACTTAAACAGATCCCCACATATCAGTGATACAAAGCTGGGTTGGAGGCAGTAGCTATGTCAAGGCTTAAAGACACTAAATGTGCAAGCATCCTTAAATGTCCTTAAAGTATTTTTACATCCTCAAAGTATTTTTAAAAGAAATTAGAATTTATGCTGGCATTTCCAAAAAACAAAGCTATGGATAGGGGCAAGTAAAGTATCCTGAAGCGCTGCCTCATGAAGTTTTAGTGATGAAGTACCATGATACACAACTTTTAGACCCTTCAGCTTCAATCAAGATATTTATCATAGTTACTACACGGATTTTTGGTGATAAAGGTCTAATATTTGTATGGTGACAATGCTAGGGACAGCTCTTCATTCCATGTGAATGGTGCTCAGTACACACTTTTGAACAGGTCAGAAAGATTAGCATGTAAATTATCTTTAAGTACATAAAGACCATATCTTGCAGGTGTTTGGATAACTTCTTTTAAAAATTAAGATTCCTCCATGCACCTCTCTGGGTAGGCTGTTCACTGGCCTTGGAGTTAATGAATGGTCTAATCTATCTTCTTTACTCAAGTTAGTGCACTTTTTCACATTCTGTCCCCCGTGGACATGGGAAATGATTGATCACTGTCCTCTTCATAACAACTTTTTACATATTGGGAAATTGTTATCCCTTCCTCCCCCTTCCCTTGAGCCTCATGCTTAGTCTTCTCTTTTCTAGACTAAACAAACCCAGTTCTTTCAACCTTTTCTTGTAGGTCATGTTTTCTAAACCTCTGATCATTCTTGCTGTTCTCCTTTGCACTCTCTTCAATTTGTCTACATCTTTCTTGAAGTGTGGCTCCCAAAGCTGTACAAAGCACATCAGCTGAGGCCTCACCCACGTAGCCTAGGGCAGAACACTTACTACTTTTTTCACTCGTAAGGCATTCCAGGTGAAACACCAAAGAATAATATTTGCTTTTATCCTAACACTGCACCAGCAAGTCATGGTATTGTGATTGCCTATGACCTACAGATCACTTTCTACAATATTGCTGAGATCATAATCTTTCTTATCTTGTTTCTGATTATTTGGGTTCTTCTGAAGCCATCTAACGTATTTCTCACTCCTTTATCTCTTCTTGAAGACTTCAGACCATCTCTTCTACTTACCAAGACAATTTTTTATTCTGATCATATCCTGCAAAGAATGTCTGTATGATACCAACAGCCACAGTTCATACAGGCTGTTGCATGCTGTCATGTCTTTAGTTGCAATGACATATGTGCCAGTCTGCAGTCCTAATAACTCACCAAACATACAGAGAGGAAACTTTTGCCCACATCCACACATTCACCACAACAGATGTGCTGTTGAAAGCAACTCGGAGAGCAACTTCAGCTTTAGTGCCTCTAGCCAGGGAACGCCTCCAAGAACACAGATCTCCTGCTTGGGTACATCCCATACAACACCAAGTATGAATCAAATGTATCTTACATATATCTTTTCTTGGAAGTAAAATAGTCTGCTTTTAGGATGACTTCATCAGCCTGAACTGCTTTTCTCATATTTTATCATCTGAAACCTGATGCACTGGTTCTTTCATTTAATTTTTTTTTAATATAATATTGTTATTCTTTTGCTCTTCTTACTTCTTTCCACCTGTTCAGCCTTTCTTTTTCATCCTATAGTCAATTTTCCTCTGCCTTCTGATTCTAATAATATTTTTCCAAGAACCTGTGTATCTCCCCCATAACTGTCTTTTCCTTGAACCATTTTCTGAGGACATTTTCAACACATTCTGGGAACACGATGGGCCATTCTTCACTTTTACAGCAGATGAGCAAGCTCTACTGAAACTGTTTTTAGATATTTCAATATTGAAGGATTTGAGGTTTATATATTTTACAACTTCCAGCTCACCATCCTGTAGGATGATTTGTAATTGAACCATGCTAAATCTTGCTGGCCGCAGACATAGCCAACAGTGCTGCCTCATGCATGTCTTTGAAATTTCAAAATAATTACATAATCAGTATTTAGGTTCTTATAGAAATATATGATAGAACCTACACTTGCATTTTCAAAATAAACCTACAGAACAATATAAATAAATCTACAAATTTAAAATAAAAGCAGAGAAGCCTGCTTACAAAACTGGTGGTGAAACTTGCTTCAACATGGTCATCAAATTCTCGACATTTGTCTGAAGATGCATCAGAAAATTGTTTTACTATGGTATTTAATTCTTCTCCTCTCGTTTCTTTCCCCCATTCATTATCTACTTCCAAGGTTTTTCCTGAATCTCCATTTCTGGGGCTTTGTTCATTTGAAGATCCTCTCAGTAGTTTCTTTCAAAACCAGTGGAAGCCCAGGCCCCACAGAAAGTTTTTCACTGGAGTGATCCCATTTCTGGCTAATTCTCCTTTGCAGCATACTGTGTGGTGTCTAAGGAAGCCAAAATCCTTCTGTCAACACTCTGTGCAGCGAACAATTCTCCTGTAGCCTGGCTATTATAATCTCTGGGATCACATTCAGACCCTCTGTTCTTAACCTGCCAGAGCCGCGCAGCTGCTGGTCATGTGGATCCAGTAAATCAACCAACCTTCCCTCCCCCATCCTCCAGCCTCTCTCAGCCTGGTTCTGGGTTATTCCAAGGTGCCTTTCTTCTCTGAGCCACCTCTGCCTGCCCTTGCCATTCCTGGGCTGTGCACAGGTGCAGGAGCCTCCCTTTGCATGTGCCCTGCGTGCCCAAGGGCTCCCATGGCTCTGCTGCCACCGTGCCATGCTCTGTTCCCCCATGGAAGGCTGCCACAGCCTATCCACTTGTGTGTCTTCTGCTGGAAGACCTCAAAGGCATTGCAGATTTTTCCCAGCAATGGGTGATAGGAGGAGACAAACCAGTGATGTAATTATTGCTGTAATTGACCTGTTAAATTAAGAGTCAGATTAGAAACAAAACTGGTGACCTTATTCTAGCCAGGACCCTCCAGTCATGTCTGAGCTATGGAACATCTGCAGAGGTCTAGAGGATCTCTCACAGATTAGAAAATATTATTTGGCCTGCTTTATACTCTGACATGGATAGTCCGAGTGGTTCGTCCTGGGGCACTCAGCAGAAAATTTCCATTGCTCCTAAGCATTACCAGGCTAGACTCTGCTACTTTCCAGGTTCCAAATTTTTTTAATTACACCTCTAATGTTTTGGTTTTTTCAATTGCTTGGTTTATGTGACATGGCATATTTTAGAACACTGTTGGTGTGATATTTATTTGAGACAATAGATTTTACAATTACCATATCTATTCAGCTGGTTCAGAGCTCCTTGAGAAAGCCCATTAATTTCTCTATATTACTTCAGTCTTACAAAAAAGATGTATAACTGCAGAATAAAAATCAAGTTTTGGAACTTTTCAGTTCAAAGCCATCTACAAAAGATGTTTTCCTTCTCTTTTGCTAATTTTTAATTTTTAATAATGGAGTCTTTCCATTGACGAGTTTTTGACATAGCTGTTTTGAACTGTTTTGAACCCTTGGTATTTGAAACAGCTCGCTGATGTTTTCTTAAATTACATCCTCTTGTGGGTCCGTAAAATCCTGAAGTTATTACAAATAAATAAACATAATTTCTCTTCATGATGTAAACCAGCTTTGAATGAAGTCATTGAGTGGAAGTTTGACTTGGATTGCTTCTGAAAAATTGCTCAGACCCAAGGCAAAATTCTGCTTTTCCTCTGTGTGCTGCAGAAATTGGTGAGCAGCTGTTCTAAGTCAACTGAGGGGAGCAAACCCCTGTTGCTTAATGCCTTGTTTTAATTTCCAGTGGGAAACCAAGTATCAAAAAGTCTGTACTCTCCAGTCCCTTTTCTTTCATTCACTTTTTCCAAGTAGTATTCTCCTGAGCAAGTTGTACAGTTGCGTGTGACCGAATGACGTGAGATCTGAGTTCTCCCTTCTCTCGTATGTTAGGCATCTCATCCCATCAGGCAATGCAGTGGGCCCCAACTTCCCCCAATTAGTGGAGTTGGTACCAATATTTAATGAGCTGTTCCGTTCCAAGCTGAACCACAAAGACTGTGACACCAGCAGACAGCACAGCTCAGACTCTGCTGTGAGACACAAGGCATGAACAAGCAGTGCTATGGAATCAGGCCTGCACTTGACTTGATTCTCTCCCCTTTCCTCCCCACTGTGGTCATCTGCTCTTCCACAGATCTTCACCACTACTATGGATAGCCAAGAGAAAAATGAGACCGTCTATGGTCCCCTGCAAGGATTGGAATCTGATCCTGTATCACCTCAATGACAGTTTGCTCCAGCACACTATGAGGAGATGCCAAAAAAAGTTTTGTTGATCGCTTGTAGATTCAGGAGCTATGTTTAGTCTTAGCACAAAGCTGTACATTTCTTCAGCTATCTTCTGGAGTTCTGATCATTTATACATATAATTTTGTCTTTTCATGTTTAGAAAAATTTTCACAAATACCCATCAACAACCCAAACACTCAAACAGATATGAATCATCAAATGTGTGGAGCACGTCAAACAAAATGCTCACAATGTGCTTTTTAATTATTTCGTTCGCTGTGCTAATAATTTAGCAATGTAAGCAATAAATGCAGCAATCTCTCTCATAATACTGAAGAACAATGGCCAGGGCAGCCTGCTCTCAGTTCTCCTGAGAGACAGCCAGATTCTGACACTGGAGTTGTAGACCATGTTTTAAATGATGCTGCTGTCTGAAAAGTCCTACACAAGCACCAAGAATTCTTATGGAGTAGAGTACTCCCAGTCTCTTGTCCACAGCTGACAAGCATCAGGAATCAAATCATGGATGAAGAAAAATACAAACAAGATGGCAGGACCTGAAAGGTAAAATGAAAATTTTAGGTACAGCAAAAATTGAAAAGAACAGTCTGATAATAGGTAAAAGTCTATATAAGTATGACATTTAGCACTGTGACTGAGATCTAAGTGCCATTTGCTCCTTATCAGTTGACAAAGCTGTTTAACAAGAAGGCTGCTGGAGGGTTGTCACTCTGATTCTCCAGGGGCTGAGCACTCACACCACCACATTCCCCAGTTCCATGGGCAGATATTAGCACTGACTGCAGAGTGATGTTTTATTCCTACCCCTCTCTCCCGCTGCCTGAAAACTATGAGCTGAAAATCAAAGTACTGGCAGTTATTTCTTTGTACCTGGAAATGCTGTCACTGCAGCCTCTGGCAGAGCTTCCAGACCACTTCTCCCACTGCTCTCAGGGAGATGGGGAGATGTCCCACCTCATCCTGCTCTGTGGGATGGAGGTCAGTCGAGCAGCACATTTTGTCAGACTGAGCATAACCAGACATCCTGACTGAGATCAGGAGAGCTGCTACATCCAGCTTCCAACCACAGCTCCCATGAAACTTTGTGGCAGCATTTCAGTGTGGAAATACTTCGATTTTCAGACATTGTGAGGTAGAGTATGGGATGGAAAAAGCTTGTTGAAAAACTTATCCTGTTCACAGAAAACTGATACTTAAACAAATAATTCATTTAGCTGCACACCAATTTTCTGTCAATAAACGGTTTTAAAATGTGCCTGATCCCTAGTCAAGTCTGCAACCCATACTGAGCTATTTTATTGCTCTGAGTACCTCTGAATCAGTTAGCCCTGCTGTTTTCTCTTCCTCCACATAAGGTAGAGATTTGTTCATCTCGTGGGATGCTCAGTCAGTCCTTGGCTCCCCACACTGACAGCCAAGTTACAGTTTCAGCTCCACAAAACAGTGTTTATATAAGAGCTAGAGAGAAAAGACACCTATGAAAAAAGAAAAATAATCATATTTGTTTGTGTTATAGAAGCCCTCAGCAGCCCCACTCACAGTTGGGCCCCAGTACATAGCACAGGGAAAGATCATAGTTGCAGTCAAAGCTGCTTGCCATCTAATTAAGACAAGATGTTAACACTCTGATGCAAAAAATGGTTGAAAAGGGGATCGATGATAGGGGAAGCATTCACTCTTTAAGAGGAGAAAGAAATTAGAGATTTTTGCTAATTGCCTAATTCCAGCATCTGGGGCTTGCAAAATCTTACAAGATATCACAAAATCAACAAATAGTCAGGAATTTTCAATAAATCTTGAGAGCAGGTAAAGGTTGATATATTACTTGATATTTTCTGCTTGGAGTTTTTGTGGGTTTTTTACCCCTTTCACGGGTCGTTCAGATTTGTACTTTCAAGTGAAAAGTGAGCTAGCACAAACAACATCAGACCATATTTCGGAGTGTCATTTTTTCATTGCAGTTTGCTGCCCCAGCAGCTAGCTGTTTAGGTAGACTCTAGAAGGCAAAGGGTTTTTGTTTTTTTTTTAATCATTATTGTTGAGAAAGCATTAAAAACTGTTACATTGCACACAATCTCGGCAGATCAATTTCATGAACCACTAACTACAAAGCTGAAAGAACAGATCAGAGGTATGAATCAACATTTTCATCTGAATGAGAAGCTGAATCTAAGATTTGGGTGTAAACCTTTGTGTTTCAGTATTAATTACTTCCCCATAAATAGTATTTTTGTAGGTACTCAAGTACTGTGTTTATATCAAAGTCCTAGCAACTCCCTGTATCTTCACTGTCCAGCTCCCATTGTTTTCTAGACACTTGACCAAATCTCTGGATTTTGGAAGGTGGAACAGCAGTTTCCTATTTAATTGAACAGAACAACTCTTCTTCAACAACTGGAGAGAGCAAGCAGTAGGAGTAGAGTGTGCAGGGAGTTTTACATCGATCAGAATCATGATTATAAGTTATATAGTGTCAGACAGAAATGTGGAAAAAGTGACAATATGCTCCCCTAGTGCTGTGTTGATGTAGAACTGACATATTGCCATGCTCAGCAGTAATTTTGGTTGTTGTTCGGAGTTTACCTGTAAAAGAAAATGCCTGGCAGAAGCAGAAGGTAATAGCAATTCAGTCTGCAATACTCCTCTCTCTAAATTATGGCACTGAGAGAGTTACAATTCTGTTTGAAAGAGTTCAACAAAAATAATGTTCTCCTTAAAAAAGGTCTCAGAGTAGTAAGTATGGACAAAAAAATCAGTAAAAGATTCTTCATCTTCATTCAGTCAGTGATTGTTGGTGGTGGAAGCTGGAAAAAGAAATCCAAAAATGTCAGTTTTTCAATAAATTTGTACCTTGGAAGGGGCATGCTGAAATCTCACTACTTTCATGTGATATAATCTTGAAAATGTGTAAATATATTGAGTTTTGAAAGTGTTCACAAGGCTTTGCAGCTGCTACATATTTAGATTATCTATCAGCCATTTGTAAAGTACTGCAGTAACTAAATTACAGCTCAGCCTGCCTAGCCTGGGAGTGCCAGCCTCCACTTCTAATGATTTCAACATAATTCTTAGAATTGTATAGTTCTAAATACCCCTCGAAACTTTACTCCAACCTGGTCTAATTCTTCAGAAAATATAATCCTTCAGAAACAGTACTGAGTTAATACTTCGATAGGATAAAAAGGGATATTCATGATGCTGATTAGAATGGACTGTCAGTCTGACAAATCATGAACATGAAATACAAACTGCTTGTGATCATTTAACTCCTTGCAACACAGTGTCCCAAAACTAGGCTGTTCACTCAATTTCCCAGTTAAAGCAACTACTGCTTGCTCATGCATAATTTTAGAGAAAATTAGACATAGAGATGATATATTTAATCATTTCCTGCCCTGAGTTTATGTAGTATTGCTGCATTATGCTGAAAAAGCTGCCATATTCCATCCTACCACTGGATGTATTTCAAAAGTAATTGAGCTCGTTGTTAAAGTATGCAAGGAGCACCCACACTGCAAAACTGGTTTGCACAGTTATTTTGGACTATTTCTCTGTTCTAGTGGATAGGAATGTTCGTACAGTGACTATTCACATTTGTCTACACTTAATATTTTTGCTCTTTAGAATAATAGCACCATTAGGCATTCCTCTTAGGCAGGAATGTAAAATGTTAAAACATGACCACAGAGACTGCCCACTACTGAGCTGTGAATCTGCTGTTCTCTGCACCTATTTTGATTTCTGTTTCTTGGTCAAATCCCAGTGACATGTCTCTCGTGTGGCTCAGTAGGGCTCCCAAGCTTGCAAAACTAGCATGAAAGGAATGCAGGTCTGCCCATTTGCTACTAGTAGAAACTACATCCATTAGACCTGAGCTAGTGATATTAAATCTTTTGCACATTTGCAGTTCTAGGGGAGTTAAAAACTTTAAACTGAAAAGATAATACTTATTGTGATGAAATCAGATTTTTTTTTCTAATATGTTTTTTATTAGAATAATAATGGTGTTGAACAAAAAAGAACAGGTAAGTGCTGAGTCATATTGGCTGGGATCTGAAAATCCAGAATGAACTTCTGGAGAAGAGGTTTTTTTAAATAATTTTTCAGATATTAAACCTTTATCTCAAGCTATCAGCATATTTTGTCCTTTCCCTTAGCCTGATCAAAAACTTTATGTGCTTGTATGAAGACTTTCCCCCCCGCCCCCAGTTTTTTATGGAAATTTATCCATGGCTTGAAGGAGAAGAAATAAGAGATGGGCAGCCCTCTTCCAATCAGGCAGTCCATGTTCCATCAAGTTTCTCCAGGTGAAACAAATGCCATTAGGAGCTGCCCATGCGCTGACGGCAGCCTGCAGACAAGTGCTAATGAGGAAGTACCTGGGGAATATGAGAAAATACCTTTGTTGTAGCATGAATAGTTCATCCACTTTACAAGTATCAGCAATGTAAACAGGGACCTTTCTATATGTGTCATGGAAAGGAGACCAAAACTATCACAGGGAGTGCTTGTTTAATGGTTCTGGCACACGGTCAAAAAAAAGGCAATAAGGTCATTCCCTCTCCAGAGGTGCAGGGTGCAAGCTGGTGCTGGAGGAGAGGTAGACATTGAATCCACTGGTATGAAACAGTCTCCCACCAGCTGCTCAGATTTATACCAGTTGTAGAAGGGCAAGCCCACTTCAAAACCAAGGGGATAAATAGAAACCTTATGCCTCTTGTGTCCGCATCTTTGCAGTTATGGATTCTGCTCACTTTCCTTTTAGAAGCTCTGAATTTTCATCTAAATATTAAAGGGACCTCCAGGTCCAGAGACCCGCTCAGACTCTCTTTGTTTACAGCTACCCATCTGCTTTCCTAGCCACAGACTGGTTGTTTGTCACATTCTGTTATCTGTCACATTTTGTTTATGGATATTCCAAAGTCAATCAAGGAGATAAGTGTGTCTTTTATGCAGCTAGCAATACCTCAGATAAAACATTTATTGTAATGCATTAATCCATATGCATTTGTTTCAAATATTTGGGTATATTGGTTTGAGCTACCTACTCATCAGCTGGCATCAAGAAACAGAAGTACACCTGCAATTTTCTGCTGAAATAAAAGAAAATATATATCAGATATCCCTGTACAGCAAAGAAAAAAAACAACTCTGCAGCTCCTTCCTCATGAAAGCATAATCTTTATTTGTAATATAGATATCACAGTATGAACAGAAGTATTCAGTTCATGTAGACAAGGGCTCATATTCTCCTAACAAAAAAAGGGCTGCCCCCACCCAGCTCAGAGAAACCTTCACCACACATCTGTTTAGATGCCACTGGTTGCACATCAGGATGTTTTTCAGCCTGGAGGCTGATGCTCTCCTGAGTGGGGGGCCACAGGCAGAACCGCCCTGGGCTTCCCACATCGAAGTGTTCGAAGCAGGGGGAGCCAGGCTCCAAGCCTGGCAGTCACACTCCCTTTTCAGAGAAGATAAAAGCAGCAGAGGAGAGTTACAGCACAACCACAGCATCTCAGCTGTTAAACAGTACTCAAACAAAATGTGTTTCTGGTTAGTTTAAGGAAGGATAAACAAGATTTAATATCTGGCAAAGAACACAAGTTGTTTTTTTCTTTCCCTATTAATGATATGTGGATTCATTTAGATTCATGTAGCTTCCACTCACGTAAGACTCTGTTCCATTTCCTAATTTTCCATCTTTTTATTTCCTAAAACATGAGTTGTTGAGCTAATGAATTAAAACACTCTGAGGTTTGGTTTTGGCTCTGTGTGCATCTGTGCTCTTTTACTACCATAATTCAATGTGACAAGTTTATTGTCCTAACAAACACTAGCACCTATTGTAGAACTATAATAAAAAAAGAAAGATTGCCTTAAGCAGCACATTTTCTTCAGAGAAGACCAAATACTACCTATTGACATTTTGTTTTCCTCACATCATGTTCCTCTTTTCATTCCATAGTGGTCACTAAACATGCAAGTCTGTAGGCAAAGTGGACTAGATTAGACTTTAAGGATCAGCCTCTGCAATGAGCTGGATCAGATGGAATTCATTCTTCTTATTAGCTTTCAGCTGATACTTATGAGCCTGAACTCAGGACATCGTTTGTGCAAGGCACATTAAACACTGTGAATGCAACCCCTGCCCCAAGGAGCTTGCAGCTCGAAAAGACAAGTATGCAAAGATAAGACAGATAAAAAAGAAGCCTGGGACTTTGCAGAAAACAAAGTCAAGACCAGCCTTTGCTAAATCAATGTGCAAAAAGTCAACACAGATGAGAGGTCGATTTCTGCACAAGAACTAACTTAAATGTTTCTATACAACTCAGCCACGTCCAGTACAAGACTAGCCCTCCAGATGAATGCCTGTCCAAAAAAACACAAACCCCCACAGATCTACAGCTAAGTAAATAAACTACAATGACCCAAAATAAAATGTGAAACACTCTGGTTTTCAAGGCTCACAAACCAAGATTATAATGATGCATATGGTCCTTATTTTACCCATAATGGTTCTTTGATATATAGTGGTAAGACTTTAACTCATTGACAGAATAACATGTTCATGTAACCCATTCTATTGCTAATGAAATAATCAAGCCTCCTCTCCTGTACCTCTTTGACAGGCTATATTAAATAGCAGGTCATGGAATGTTTTACGAGCAGAGGAATGACACAAGAGTAACGCACACAGAAATTAAAGAGGAGTCTGTCACAACTTGTTCCTTATTTTAAAAAAAAAAAAAATTGATATTTCTGCAGAAAATGCTAATTTATTTCGTGTCTGAGTCAGCACAGGTAGACACCACAGAAGATTCCTTTAGGGAAAAAAGTACTCTCTTCTAAGCCATTCACACTGGTGGTGCAAGTGTTCTGCCAAGATGGGCTTCCTGCTGGAGCAGAATGTTTAGCATGGGCCAGGGCTGGCTGCAAGCACTTTGCAAAAGAACTCTTTCCTGCTCCCTTCAGTCCTCTCCTTCCTAAAGTGCAACAAAAGCATGACCTGAGGTCTCCAGGGCTTGCTTCCCTTGATCTCCTCCTCAATCTTGCTGTGGCAGGAGCAACCTGACCCCAGCCAGGTCCAGTCCCTCTTCTTGGGCTCAATCCTGCCTACACTACCAAGAAGGCTTCCTTTCAGGGAAAAACTAGGGAAAATCTAGATGGGGTGGAAACACTGGTCTCTTCTCTTTTGAACTAGTTATTTCCGTGCAGTTGAGTGCTCAAGAATCTGACTGAGAGTAATTAGTGCATTTCACCATATTAAAGACTCTCAAATGGCTGTTACTTTTTACCTTTGAGAAAAAGCTCTGTGTCATCAAGTGGCAGGTGTATGGTCTTTTCTTAAAATACTGGATATAATTTATTACACTCATCAATGCCTGGTGAATTGGTGAATGTAATAAGTCCTATTGCCTTCAGCATCCAAGAGGACTGCATTAAGCACTGGAGGAATCAATCTGACACTAATTTCATGTTTTATGATATTTTGTTCAAAATGGTTACACAAATACAGCACGCATCTGTTTAGAGCATCTTTGGCACTGTTCAGAGAATCTATATTTCACTCAGCTTTCATGCCTGATTTAACATCACGTGGCCCGTACGATGTGTTAATAAATAGGTTTTTTCCACTTTTCCCCCTGAGTGAAATTTTTTTCTCCTTATTTCCTGGGAAGCTCTTCTGGGGGTTTTTTTCCCTAAGTTTGTCCAAACTTGGACATAGGGAAGGGGCAGGAAGCAGCCACAGGTATATACAATGCATGTGTTACATACACATAATTCCTCTAATGGAAAGAGAGTGGTGGGGGTTGCAATTTTCAAAGCTTCCCACTTAGCCTACTTTTTCTGCCCCAGTCTAACTAAAGTGACTGCACAACCACAGCTGTTTGATTCAGTGAGATACAGTCTGTAATCTGAGGAGGAGGAGGCAAGCCCCCTAGAAAATTCATATTCATCCCATGCTCTACTCTATCAAACAGACCACGAGATTCCACTTCCAGCCCTCCAGGACACTGTGGTGGAGCAGATCTCCACGTGCAGCATGCAAATGAAGGGAGCTCAGGGGCTGGAGGGGAGCAGTAACTAATTAAACTTTTCACCAGGGATGAAATTTGGCAGATCTACATACAAGGCTAAAATCCCTAATTAAGTTTAGGAGTACAAGGGAAGTAGAATTCTGTTCTTATATGCATTACTGAGGACCAGCATGGCACTCAGCTCAGAGTTTATCTCACTCTATGTGAAAGCAAAAAAAAACCCAAAAAGATAAATTGTTTATATTTTGTTTTGCAACTGAACTTAGAAAAAGAAAGTCATTAAATATTAGATGTTTACTGCATTTGTCAATTACTAAGACATTACAAAATCATATTCAAAATTGCAGAAATATGTATTTCACTAATAAAATGTTTTAGCTGAAGCATTTAGCATTGTGTTTTAGTAGATCTATGCATACCCCTTTATTTCCAGGCATAGAGTGAGGACAGAGACAAATTTTTCATAGGCAGCAATTTCCCTGGTGGAAGTTTGCTATTGAGACTTACAGCTAACATATTGAAATATATTAATAGGGTTTAAGGCTTCCATTTATCTTCATTAAAACCAGTTTGAGTCTGAAGGCTGACTTGAGGATAATTTTTCATATCAGGAATGAGAAGACAAAGGTTTCACCCCACCTCTTCAGCTGACTTAAGCAGTGATTCCCATCAGTTTGGAACACAAAAAGTAAACTTAATGGCAGATATCTCTCTCCAAAATACCGTGACATGTCTTTAAGAAAGTCTGTAAAGGAATAAGAGTATTGTAGGTGAATTTCTCTTGTCTAATGATTAAGAATCTGAGCAGATGGACCTTCACATACCTAATCCATCCTGCAAGTTTTATAGTCTGGGAAACTGTCTGCAGGTCTGTAAAAAATGAAGCATTTTGTAAAAAAAAAAAAAAATACTGCTGTTTTTAACTAAATAAATGCTTTTCATAAACATACGTAAGTCAGTAAAACAATGCCAAATTTCATGCCAGAAGCTGCTTGGGAAATCATACCTTTCCTGCATTTAAAAAAAAAAAAATAATTATATATCCTGACAGTGCTATGCATACAGGCAGAACAATGCAGTGCAGTCCTGCTGCATAAAGGTTTAGAAGAGGAGTGATGTCCTTGTGGCTTCATCCTTTCCCCTTCATGCCCTGCTGTGTTCCTGGGATCATTTGGAACGTCTGGGTGGGAAAGCATCCAGGAGAAAAACACAGCACAGGACACCACAAAACCCTGGGATCATACTGAGCTGCCAGAGGTAGTGGTGTGGGCTTGGGGAGCGTGCTGGAGGGAGAAGCAGCTGAGGAGAAGGTTGCCTCTGTGACCAGCTTTAGGCACTGCAGTTCTCTGTTTGGTCCTTAACAAAGAGGAAAGACCATGAGGGTTTTTTTCAGCTTACAAATAGTCCATGGATAAATAAGGCTGGGAAACAGGCACCCAGCAGAGATCACAAACAAACACTTTGTCCCAAAACCCTGGATTTGTGATCTTTTTTGGAAGAGGGCAACAGGATGTTGCATTTTTGTTCTTCATGTACTCTGCTGGAGTATCACAATGCGCACAAGCACTGCATGATCCTGCTGCAATTTCTGTGCTGTAGATAACATCTCAGCTACAGACTTCGCTGTTTCAACACCCTTGGCAGTGCTTAGCAAGTCCTGCAAGACCTATTACATCTTACAGGAACATCAAGCAAAGTAAGACTGGAGCAAATGTATCTTGAAATGATCTGAAGTTAAAGGGATTTCAATTTTCTCTCTCCAATTGGAAGGAAGATCTTGGAACAATAGTTCTTGAAAATATTCTGTCTCTGTTTTTTCTCCATAAAATGGATGCAACAATATATACTTTCTTTGGCAAATGATGTGAAATTAACACATGAAAATGCTATATGGAACTTGGTATTTTACTTGGTAGTATTACTGCTGTTGCTCGTGCGTTTGCTCTTACAGTTGTTATGCAAGGATATCAACAAAAAAATCTTAGTACAAAAACATGAATATGTGAACAAACATCATAAAGAAAATTCACACACTGTCAGTTAAGCAAAATATCTTGAGGAATAAGGTCAGACTCTTCAGAAAACACTTGCAAAAATCGGGACCAAATTTTTATTAATTCACCCTTTAAACAAAACTCTGTTTTGATTGATCAACTGGTTTTCAGCAATGCTGTAAAAAAAACCAAAACACCTTCTCAGAGATTATGCCGACAGGAGTTTTTGAACAGGTTTGGGGCAATATTCAACGAACTGTAACTAATCATTTTCATCTTATCGCCTGCAGAGTCATTGCATTGGAATGGTGTTTGGCTAATTTTCCAAAGGACACGTTTACTATGGATTGTTCTACATCGCTGTCAGGAGTGACAGTGAGCCAAAACATACTCTGCCAAGGGAAGTGTTTGGTTGATGAAATTATAAATAAGTCATCAACCAAAAGTCTGTTAAAATGAATCATCATTAAATGTTTCTCTAAATACAGTGTTTAATATCAAACTCCAAAATAGGAACTGCAAGACTGTCTTTCCCTACCTCATTCACAGATCTCCTCTTTGAACACATCATGAGAATATTAAGTTAGTTAATTTAAGCTATATGTGCATGCAAGCACATGCAGAGAAGCAAAGACTGTGATATGTTTTACATAAAGCAGGCCATTGTGCACTGATTATAATGTGTAAAGAGGAAATATGTTTATACCACAATCTATTCTAAACTCAAATAGGCAGCAGTACACTGTGTTTATAAATACAAATGCAAAACCTATGTTAAGATAATGTTAAGAGTCTGGATTCTAACCACAAACCCTAGGAAATTCAGAGCAAACTTTGGAAGTTTGGGCCTGATTCTGATTTCCATGTAACCCCAGTATCTTCAGCAAAGTTTGTATAGGAGAAAACAAAAATTTCAGTCTGAGGTTCTCTAAGTATGGCAGGGCTTGTGCAAAATATTATCATATTTAGGACTGAAGACTAGGTACAAGAAAAAAAACGTAGGTAACTGTGACAGTGTCCACCAGGGCTTCTCTTAATCTAATAAATTGTGTATGCATATATGGGTGTGTGCAAGAGGGGAAGGATAGAAGTGTGCAGTTTGACAAGCACATCCTCAAAACTCTCATGTGTTGTTCAAGACACATGTAGACATTACAGAAAGCTTGGAGCAAGCTGAATATTATCAGTCTTTTGTGATGCATAATTTACAGCATTACATTACACATTTTAAGGGGAATACAACAAAGGAGTACAGCCGGGGTGTCCCCATTGAGATACACAACTGGAATATTAATCAAGAGACTTCAGTGAGGAAGGAGGAGGAAATGACCTAAGCCTGTGCAGTCCTGTGCATTGGAACATCTGTGTGATGTTCCAGTGCACAGCCATGGCAATAAAAGAAAATCTGATAAAGGCAAGAACAAGGTTGGATCATTCCAGGTAGACAAGGAAGGGACATGGCAAGGAAGAAAGGTTGATCTCGTGGTAACCTCTAACAACTGGAGCAGATGCTGGCCTTCCTCTCTCTAGGCAGAAGTGAACTAACCTTCCAGATGGTAATGCTGAGACATGAGAGCAGACAACAAGGATCTCCTGCTGTTACAGTGTATTTCATGTTTTACCTTTCTGCAGCTTTCCATATATACAAAATTCCATACATATATCCTTTAGTAAAAACGGTTTTGAATATCTTATTTTCCCTAGCAATAAGGCTAGTGCTCTGATGAACGTAGCAAAGCCTTCCCTGAGACATAATCTTCTATGAGTGTCTTGTAGACAATGAATTGTGGAGTTTATGGACATCTGCAGAGAAATCCACTTATCTAGAGGGGACTGATAGATGGTTAAAAAAAGTCACTACACTACAGTATGTTATATCTCTCAGTAAACACTCACCCAAGACTTGGGCCAAACTTGGAAGTGACAATAAGGTTCCTGAAAGAGCCCTGAGAGGGTAGTTTAGGTGGAATTTAGGCATTAAAATGAGCAAGTCACAAAAGCATATCCACATGCTTTACTCTTAAGCACTAGAGATATCTGTAAATGGAGCAGCCATGTAGCACAGACCCGTGTAGCACAGCTCTGTTCACATGGTGCCAAAACCCTCCGCTTTGGACGGCCTTAATCTGCATGAAAGCAGAAGTTGACGTCCACCTTTCCTGTAATAGCTGATGTCTGGTGAACCTCCCGAGGAAGAAGAGGTACTGGCTGCTCACTGTCCTTGGCCTGAGGCAGTTCCCACTCATGCTCTGCAACACATCCAGGACTCTCCTGCCAACTTCCCCAGAGACTCACGGCCATTCCTTAGACTGGAGCTTCCTTGCTGGCTGGAAGGCAAACAGGACCATCAGGGAGGAACAAGACAGGGTCCACATCCATTTTATTAATAACAGTGGAAAACTGACTCCCAGATCAGACACAGATGACACAATCTGACTAATGTGGAAACAGATATGTAAACCTCGACTGAAAGACCCAGAGAGAAGAACTGGCATTCCTCAAAAAAGGGCTGTCCATCTCATTTCATCCAAAAGATAAGAAAGCCCAATGCACACACTCTGTGAGAATGAGGAAGGGAAGTATGCTAAAATAATAGTGGGCGCTGGTAGAGTCCCAAAACACATCAAGAAGAGTGGAATATACCTAGAGGAAATGTTTCAATAATGGTTGAGTTTGCTTAGATGTATACCATTTTCAAAGGAAGTAGAATAAGGAACCATGTTAATGAGTTTCTGTTCGCAGTTAATGAAAATTATACTTCTGATGTTTGTCCTGGTTTTCCATACTATTCATCAAATGATTTTTAATGAGACTCAACTTCAGCTGCAAATACATTGGTCATCTTTCCATGAACATTGACCCACTTACTGCAATCAAAAATTTTTATTTTACTAGCTAGTTCTAAAGTTCATTGCTGTAAAAAGCCTGAGAAATGTGTGTGTGCATTGTTTGCTATTAATTCAGTTTATTTAGATCGGTACTTTCATTCAGATTAGCTTATTCATGACCTCCGTGTGGTAAGTAAAACAGTAAGCACTTTTAAAAAGCTCTAAAAGTTATCTTAAATGTAAGGAGATGAAAATATTCTGACTGCAGTCACAGTTGACATATTCTAGTGAAAACCAGGCATCAACTCAACTAAAGGAGTCTTCCATGGGCAAAAAAGATTATGAGAGAAAACTCAGGATCAGTCCATTGTTCCTACCCCAAGGGCAACAAAGAAAATTCCAGGAAACTTGTTCTTTATTAAAAAGCCATAAAGAAACATACTGTATAAATAAGTGTGCCAGATGAGAGCACTTCTATATATGGCTGGATCTAGAAGACAAATTCAGAGATAAATCCTGCCTCCAGCCAGACACACCAACATAGACCATTACAAAAGCAAAGCAAAGATCTCCAGTAAATATTACTGCCCTTTACCAGCCAGCTTGAGATACTAGCACAAGTTTGAACCTCAGTAAGACAATCAGAAATCATCCCAAAGGAATAATACTCTTGTCTTCCTATGAGAAGAACCTGTTCATGCATACTGTAACTGTTTTTAATGTGTTGTGGGAGATCCATACAGAATTTCCATTGCATCTAGATGGAGTTATCTCCTGAAATCTGTACTCAAGTATTGAATTTTTGTAATATGCTCTTTCTACAAAGGATTCAGAACAAAACTGAAGGCATTCTTCATGTCTTTCAGTTCTTGAAAGAGGTCTTGATGCTCATTACAAATTTTTATTTCTCATAGAAGCTTTATCTGACAAAGATTAGATAGACAGGGTTATGCTGACAGATGAGTAGATGGGCTCAAGCCAGAGATGAGCAAGTTGGACAATCTGCTGGAGACCCTGCGACCTTCATCACCACGTTCATCACCCTGTGCTGAAAGGAGCCCTCAAGGCCACAGTCCACAAGTTGTGGAGTGGCTGCCTGACATCATGTTGGTTGTGGTTTTCAGGCTTTATTCCATTTGTTGTCACGCTGATACAAATCTTGAATAACTCCATTAGGGATTGCTATGTTAGTGGGAGAGGCTAGATTTGCATCTCTGGAAAGTGAGCTCGGCTCCTCTTCCATGGGGCCTTGATTGTTAGACAGGGAGAGAGCATGTTCAGACTCCTCATCTATTTGCTGTCTGCTCCTGATAAAAAAGTAGCAACTCATCAACTACACATAGAAAAAATAAGATTATTTTAAATTATTTTAAAAATTATTTGCATAAGAAATGGTTACACCCAAAAATCAGACTCAAAACTTCTGAGAAAAAAAGTATTTATTAAGAGTTTGGAGTTTTCATGGATTTTTGTTAGTATTAGACTCGCATAACAGAACACCTAACTACTTATCAACTCTTTATTTTTTGTTTTGCTTCATAGTAATTTTTTTAAGCATGTCCCACAAACTATTTGCAGATAATTTTTTTCTGTATCCATAATTTGATGGTAAAACTATTTTGGAGTTTCTGTGTGATATCCCAGACTGCTTTTCTGAGAATAAATATGGATTTTGTTTGTTGATAATCACGAAGTGATAAGATAGGTCATAATACATTTTGTTGCAGGCATCAGGCATTTCAGAATGCATGAATGCCATCAAGGCAGCTCATGCACCAAAGGACATAGAGGTGCCATGGTGTTAAAATCCTAGTTCAGGTTCAAGATAAACTCATGCTGTTGAAATTAAATTAAAAAATCAGAAATTAACAGGTGAATGTCACTGGAATCATGGAGACAGAGGAAAGATATGGAACTGAGACAACATTGAAGGAAGATTTGATGTACTTTAAAGAGAAGGATGAGTACAGGGCCTTGTCTCTTCCTGAAACTAAAAATAGAGACAAGCTTATCTGAATCAGGGAACTAGACTAAGGGAAAGAAAGCAGGAAGGGGCAAAGACCACATAACCATATGGATAAATCTGAACAATATGTTCAGAAAGAAGGAAGAAAATAAGGAAAGCAGCAGAAAAGAAAGAAGCCAGAAGAGAATGAAAGAGGGAGAGAGAGAGAGAGAGAGAGAGAGAGATTTGTCAATAGGATTTCAAATATTTGAGAGACTGAGAAAAAGAGGATGAGTAAGTTTTTTCTCCCAAGGAACAAGATAAATTTCAAATTAATTTCTTGTCCAAGGGGACAGGAAGCATACCTTGGGCTTTGCATAGCATTTTGCTCAGCACTTAGAGCGTCTCCCACCAAGCCCTGCAGACATTTCTAAAATCTGAGAGTTCTATTTGTTCTCTGGGCTTAACTAAACTTTGAACTTTGCCCAGGCTAATCACTAGGGTGCCACTTGCAGGTTTTACCTCATAGGTATTGTTCCATGAGCAGCTGGTGTGTGACTAGCTACAAAACCATACACCAAAATTCGATCACACTGAGTGACAGAAAGTCTGAGGGTTCAAAATGTCACCCCCAGTCAATGATACAAGCAACAGCTCTTAAGATATTGAGGTGCTTGAAGTAATTGTAGACATAAGACCAGCTGCCAGATGTAGGGCTTTGAATTTCATACAGAAAGAACTCATACCAAGCCATATATTATTCATAATTTGAAATATTTTTTACAAATTTGTGTGGTTAATTTTTTTCTGCCTTTAACAGGAAGCCTGAAAGGTTCATTTTTATATCTGAAAATGTACCCAAAGCTTGTGAAGGAAGTATGTGTCTTCAGGCAATATAGTGTTGTCTTCTTTCCCATTTTCCACAGTGGTTAGTCATTTCTCTTTGATGTGGTCTCTGGCACCTGAAAAGCAAGTAAGTCCATTTCAGCCCTTATGTGCCAGCATTTCAATACCTCCAGCCACCATCTCAGTACCTACAGCTGAACACTGGGGCTGGGAAATAGGCAGAGGAGTGTGAGGGACATCCTGAATTACATTCCTGCACATCCTGACTTCCAATTCTGAAACCAACAGCACAGCAGTTAACCAGAAATCTTTACCACCAGAGTCAAATAACATCCAAAAAACTAGGATTTACGCACATGTCAGAGACTGATTGCAGCTTGTCAGACAATCCAGGCTAAGTGATTTTAGAGCAATTTCTTCAATTACCAGTCTTTTTGTTTGTGTGGACCACCATGAGCAGATGAGCAGACAACCAGAAATCCCATGACTGCTGTCAGGACTTGGCAAAATATACACACTTGCAGATATACATATATGAGTAGGCACACACATGCACAAGAGAAAGAGGATATAATGCCTGCAATTTCCTACTTTTTTGACTGCATTACTTTTTTGAGACTGGTTAAGGAGACGCTGTGCTGGGTGGTTAGTGGTTATCATTTTTCTGCAGTGTTAGGGTACTTGACATTTTCATTCCCCAGTGACTTCAGTTAAAAACAAATAGGTCTACCTGCAGTCCACATCTGATTGCCAGATGGTCTTTTTGCCTATGAAGCTCCCATCTCCAAGTGAATTCAAATGACCTCACACATACATCTTCAAACATTGCTATCTGACCACAAAAATGTATGGAAAACGCAACATCTGTACATGTCCACATCTTAAATCCCTGTTGTTTTACAAAATATATTGCTTGTCACCCTAAAGTCTAAAGCCTGTTAATGATCTTCAGGAGGAGATGTAAATGGTAGCCTATGAATTTAGAGGTTGTTTGTTGTATTAAACTGTTTAATTTCAATGAAAGGTCAAAAGATAGAAAACTATTCATTTGAGTCCACTGAAGCAAACAAATATATCCCCATTAAGTACTTCAAATGGTCCCTAATGCACAGCAGCATGTCACTGTGTCTCTATGTTGTGTGTATTATTTATTATGCAGTTGCAGTGCCCAAGCAGTTAAAATAAACTTGAGGTATTATGAAACCATCACGAAAAGTTCAGAGCTGTTCCTACCTGCATAACAAAGGTTTACTGAGCCACACAGCCTGTAAGGTCTAGATTGGTTCAAGGGGATACCTTGCCATACCAACATCATTGTACATGAGGGTAAACACAGGTCCATTCAAATGACTGGGTGAAAAAACAGATGGAATATCACAAACATTTTCCAAACTGCAACAGATTTCTAGGCCAATTAAATATGGTTAGCTTTGAATGGGAGAGGAAATAGTTTTCTTTGCTGTTAAATGTCAAAAAAAAGTATTTCCTTGGGGCATAAAAACCCAGTTCATTTTTGGAAACTTGCTAAAATTAATCAACCCTGCGTGAACTTCTAACCAAAACAACACACAAAGAAATAGAAATATATAGGGGAATATCAGAAAACGGAAGTGGAACAAAAGAGATTTTGAGTTACGCGGTACTTACATTAGTAAGAGCTTTTTCTGAAGATGCCTTAACCAATCAGCATGGAAAAACATTTGCATTTTATGTTTAGCAGAATAAGAAGTTGGGGATTAAAAGGGCTGGTTTATTATTACTATGTGCTTTTAAGCATAAATACAGCCATGGGAAGCTAGGCTGAGATACTTTTTCATGATAAAGCCAGTGTGTAGAATTGCATTCTCAATTTTTTTTTGTTGGGTTTTTTTGTTTGTTTGTTTGTTTACAAAGCAAACTTAAACTTTGGAACCTGAGAACTGCAAATTGCCTACCATGAAATTAATTAAGATGACTAGTTGCCAAGGAGAAAATGCCAGTTTAAATAATTTGTTCCTTTCTGCCCTAGTGGGACTTCATTTTAAAAGGGAAGAAATCACATTTGAAATCCTCCAAATAGCAAGCTATTCCAAAGTTCAGGCATCCCAAGCTTCCAGCACTGATACATATTTAGCTCCTTCAAAGGGAGAGCCTTCATCACACAGCAAAGTCAGTAGTGGCCATCAGGACATAAAGAAAACATTGGAGAAATTCAGTTAATCTATCCTAGTAGACGAGGTCATGACAGGACCACGTGCATAAATAGAAGAGGTATTATTTTCAGATGTAGATGTTCCAAACAGGAATGGACCAGCTGGGGAAAGGTTTCCTTCCAAGTCCCCTGAATAAATGGCTAGGGAGAGTGTGAGCTGAGATGTCATCCTTTCCTATAACTGTCAGCTCAGGCAAAGTGGGAACAACCTCACACCAAAGACACAGAGAAAATCTCTTCTACTGTACCTGGGAGGCAGTAGTGCATAATGGCAGAAAGAAATGAGAGAAACTGCTTATGTTATTGCGTTTGTTTTCATTCTTACTCACTTTTTTGCCCTGAAGAAGACATACTGAATAGTCTACCTGCAGTTTGCAGTGTGGCTTTGTGATACTGAACTTAGACGGGCTCCTTCAGCTTGTGCAAATGAGAACTGCCCGTTTGCCCTGCACTTTAAATCCTTGATGGTGTAGCGATTAACCACCTACTCTCTAAACCAAATAAGTGCAGTCAGACTAATGTCCCAGAGGGTTTTTCAGTCATTCTGTGTCATCTGACATTTACAAGAGTTTAGGCTTAAATTCCCTTCGCATTCTGGACTTGTAGAAGTAACCCACAACCAAAGCATTTCCGTTCCCTTGAAGCCATTATTGCAAACACTTTTTGCACTGCTTGTCAGATGTGAAAAGAGGATGATATAATTGAGCCTGCTTTAAAAAAAAATCAAACTGACATAATATTGCTAGTAACTTGACAGCTTTATGTAAAGCCTTCCCCTGAAAACCCAAGCTGATCACACTGTTGAAGACAAGCAAAGGTTAGGGAGAAGGTTTAGGCTCTAGGAATCCTAGACTCAGGCTTTCAGAGGTTCGGTCATATTTAGCTTGCCCTTTGACATGACCCAGGCTTAAACAATAGCTTTGTGGATATGCTAAATGGCCACATCTTGCCAGTTGCTGCCAAATTAATGAGCCCATGTCATTTTTAGTTTACAGTTCAGTCATAAAGCAGCCAAGTGGAAAATGAGGCAGGGACCGTTAAGGAGTGTCACGCAAATTTTCAAAGGGTATAGTCCCTAATTCCTCACTGCCCCTTTCAGAAGTCTCTAATCATTGTTCACTTTCCTCCCTTGATTTCTTCAGATCCTCTAAAGATCCCCCTCACTGGGCAAAAGAGGCTGGTCAGAGGAACTAGGTACTAGTGACTCAATGCAGGAGGGTTGAGGAGGAGTGAAAAAAGCAACCTGCACTCGTGATTTGCACAAAAGTTTAAGCAATCTGAATGGTCACCTGAATTCCCCAGCTCTCACTGGGGGCATATGCACACGAGTGTTGCATAGTTATGTAGAGTATAAGCATTAGCTGGAAGCAACAGAAGCAAAAGGAACCTTCCACATTAAAAGAGATTGGTTTAAAGAGAATCCTGTCCAGAAAAATTCTTGAACAAAAGAAAAAAAAATCATAATTTTCTACTGTCTCACATTATTTACAGGCAGGAAAATTTAAATCAATAAAACCTAGCATCCCATCTGTACTTTTAGAACTCTTTTCTTGGTCTGTGTCTTAATCAAAAGCCCTAAACTCAGTTCAGAGTTGCAAAGTTTTCTGCTTCAATCTTACAAGGATGCATATGTTGTACAAGCGGTTTTACATGCTTTCAACCTGAAATCACACAAATCTTGCCAGACTTTTAGTGTGACTTTGGAATTTTGAGCAGCTCTGCTCTTCCCTATCTCACTCAGCTCCACCTGTGGTTTACCTCCTCGTGACAGCTGTACTGGCATATTTCCTCATTCTTGATCCATCTGGTTCCATATCTTCTATCCCTGTTTCTCACCAGCTATAGACCTCATTCTTCTATTCCACAGCCTGGGCTTCTACCTTGGAAGTGTCTCAGTTCTCAAAGCTCAGCTGTTGGATTTTCTTGTGTGTGGCCTTGCCCGGATGCACAGGATTCCCTCCTTTGCTGTTGTCAGGGATCAACGTTCACATTATCCTCAGGCAGCCTCCATGGTTCCTTATTCAACTCAAATTTGTCCTTGTTGTTTTTAAAGCCTGCTTCAGACGTGCCTCAGGCTCTCTCATACAATTTGTCTCCCTCTGTTCCTCTTCTTGCTCTTCCTGATTGTCTAGCACTTGGTTTCCTGTGTCCCTCCAGGAGCTATGTGTATTCCTTGAAATTTTTACTAGGACTATTCAATTGAACAAAAAATGGTTTTGTTTCATGCTGCACTCACACCCTTTTGGCTTGAGTATAGAGGGTGAATTTGCTAGCAGGAATATTTGCAGATGCAGCAAATTTGAAGAATATAGGTCAGAATATTTTTGGAATATGAATAGAAGTATTTGCAAAGAAAGTCAGCTCTAGGAGGTATGTTCTTCCAATTGGGAAGCAGAGCGATTGTCACATGACCTCTGTGCCCATCCAAAATTTGAAACACATTTCACATTTTAAAGAAAGAATTTTCTCACGGAACCTCTTGCAAACCATTTACAGACCCTTGGTTAGATTGTGGTACTGCACCACATGCCCTAAATAGAGAGCAGTTCAAGGCCACACAGGAAGAGCCAAAGAGATTGAGCCTGTCTAAGAAATAATTCTTCCCCAGGATTGCTCGCTATGTGTAGAGGTGAACAGTTTATATTAGGAACAAAATATTTAGAAATACAGAAATCAGTCCTCAGAATACCTGAGGTATTCTGGTTTTCTTGGAGTGCACTTCAGGTCATCCTCTCAACCTGAGCAAGCTTCTCCCAAAAGCAGGTATGGTCCTGTTCTCCTGCTCCAGCCAGAAGCCAATCCCAGTGCCACACCCATCCTAATTTAAGGAGACCTCTTCCAGTTCCCAGCCTAACCCTGTTCCTAGCTGTTTCAGACACTTGTGCATTTCTGATAGGAGCACCCTTAAGCTGTCATTAAGCTATCTTTTCCTTCTTAAATGCCAGCCCATGTGGTTGCTTAAGCTGCAAGCAGATCCTGTCTCAGACTGCTTCCTTGGACTAAATGCTGTTGAGCAATCTTAGTTTTCTCTTGCAACATCAGTTCTTGTTCCCCTAAATGTGTTCCAAGTCAGCCCTTCTTGGCCTCTGTTCCTATTTGAATCCTTCTTTCTGAAACATGGATGCTCAGAAAGGCACATTTTATTTCAAGTGCCATGCTGGTATCTGAAAGATTTGCATCAGTCCCTTTTTATCTAGTGAAAATGCCTCTTTTGGCATATATGGTGACCACTCTTGACTTATTTGTTGCTATATCATGCCCATATCTATTTTGTATTCCTGTTATTTTCAAATAACAATCTTAATTTTTGTAGCAAAATCCATGCTAAGTAGCTAAGTAGTAAATGCATGATCTTAAAATTTGCACTAATGACTGTTATCCTATTTCTATTACTTTAAACCAAATGTAATTCAGGTTTTTGTGTTATAAATTCTGGCTCACTGCCATACCCTCTCCTTTTGTGATGGGGAAAACATTTCTATGCTTTCTACAAAGACACTTTCTCTACTTTAATTAAATCCTTTTAAAAGTTTAGCTCTAGATTAATCTTTGAAGTGCTCTCTCAGTAACCCTTAGCCAATGAGATGCTCCTTTGGTTGTCTTGTTGATCTTCCACAAGTTCCAATATCTTCTTTATATAAACTGTTAATTTCTCATGTCAGACCATGTGATATGTTTTACTGGAGCTGAGATGAAAGAGATAATTCTTATTTCCTTGTTTAACAGTGTAATTAACAAGGAAAAAGTCATGCTTTTAGTCTTGCTTATTTCACCTTTTTCTAACTCAAGTCCTATTTTCCGCTAACTTTCACGTGTGTAACAATCTTTGTTTTAGAACTGACATACTGCTGAGATCAGACTAAAAGGACTAGTGTTCCAGCTTGCCACTTTCCTACTTCTTAAAACAGCATGTACAACATTTGCTGTCCTCTAAGCAAATGCTACCAGACTTGATTTAACTCATTTATTCAGGATCTCATCACCACAAATTGCAGTCTCATCTTTCAGTTCATTAAGGACTCGGGAAAAAGTTATCCCTTCCCAAATACTTTGTGCTTTCTATATCATGTTCCTTCTCAGAGACTGCAAATTTCCATGCCTATTCCTTCATTCTTACTTGTCTGCCCTGTTCCCATGCCAAGAAAAAGGTCCTACAGAAAGGGAGGGAAAATTCATGGCCCCATTTAGACTATGTGGAGGATCCACACCCCTTACTCTTTAGCAATACATGGTAATCTTTTTTTTTCCTTCTTCACCTTCCTTCCTCCCCTTTCACTTCCTTTTGCATGGGCTCTTCTTTGACCTCAGCAGTTTTTATCCACCCCTGTACTTCTGGTGCTGACACTTGCCTCCCCATTCCCTCTTTAGATCTTGAACAGGACCTGAGGAAAAAAGTGCCAACCTCATTCAACATAATGTGCCCCAATACCTGTGGCCAGTCACCATCTCCTAATCTTCTTGCTTTTCCAACCCTTTCAAGCACTCTGGTAGAGTAGAACATAACTCCTGCAAGCAGGTGCTTTTCAAGGAAGAAGAGCTCTGCTGATTTAACTCCATTGTACAACTGTGAAGACAATCACAATCTTCCTTCAAATTAGATTGGGTGCATAAGCTATATCCTGAAAGAAGAAGAAAGACAAATAATTAGCATGAATAAAACAATAGTTAAAGTCACTCAAGAGCAAGATGTCTTTCTCTCCCTTTCTCTTTACCCCTCTTTCTTCTTCTTTCTGTCTTCATTTTTATCCCAGATCCACATTTCTCCACCACTATTTTAGTTCCCTGAATTTCCCTACAGCTGCTAGCAAGCATCTTAGAACACCATCTCAGATGTTTCATTCTGAAGTCACAGAGGTGTAAGGTACTGCTCTGTGGCTTGCTGCAAGCTATCAGTCCACTACAGGAAAATGCTGGCACTGGTTTCAGTTAAACTCTCCAGTGAGGTGCAGGGAGTACTGGTCTCACTTGAATCATTCACAGCAGGATAGCACAACTTGTCATGGTTCACGGAGAGAAACAGGGGCAAGGAGGATCAGAGTTGGGCTGCTCAGGAAACAGGTAAAGCTGGCTTTAGAAAGGTGTCCAGGACCAACAAAAGAGATACTGAGTTGCAAGAGTATCTACACCAAATAGTTTTTGTATTATTTGTCAGCAGAGTAATTTAGATCACTACTGAGGTACCAGCCTTCTGTGTACTGCTGCTGCTCTTGTGCCCTGCAGAGAAGCCCTCTCTCATCGGGGGCTGAACTTGCCAAAGGGGTGGGCACAGGTTGGCTCTTCCTGCACCACAGCAGAATGGGCAGCAGAGAGCTGTAACTCCTTAAACTCCCATAAGCTGGAGTTGCCAGAAGAGTAAAAGAAAAGCACAAACCCAAAAACATCCCTAGATCTATGTTACAAAATCCTTGGTGAAGGACTGACACTTTCTTCATTTGAAGCCAAAGACCTCACTCCCACTGAAGACATCATTCACAATACAGGCCTCTAACCCTGACCAAACACTTCTTCCTGTGCAGCTGAATTTTTAGACTATGCACATATCCAACAGGATGCAAATCTTGGCTAAGGCAGTTGTAGGTGAATTATTTGAAAGGTAAATGTATTTCTAATGGCAAAAGTTCGTACACAGAGTCACTGAAGAACTGTTTATTATATTCTAATCTCTCATTTAGTGGGTATTTTATCCCTCACCTTCTGACCTTGAGCACTCTTCACAGCAGTTCTAAAGCTACCCCAATCAGTTACTTAGAACATAGGCTGACATGGTCGAATGGCTTGGCATCAACATTCAGTCATAACCTGAGCAGCCAGATTTGCTTTAATCCCATAAAAAGTAGGCAGGAATACAAATGTGCCAGATTATCAGCTGAAACAAACTAGCTCTGCATCACTGGGCTCAGGGATGCTGTGCTGATTGAATCCATTGAAGCATTTGGCCTCAATATATCCTAGAGAAACAGTCTTTCAGAAAAATGATCAATGGAAAACAGTGTTGTCATTGGAAAGCCTGGAACTGATGCACGTTACTCAAGTTCTTTGGTGTGATATTTAAATACCAGTGTTTGAATGCCAGGGAACTACAGGCCAAAGAAGCTGTTCCAAGTTGGATTTGGTAAGCACGGGTTTTTTTCCTTAAAGCACATTAGTCAGAAAAGCTCAGTCCAAAGTCATATGTAAGATTATTAGCTCTTGTGCAGGGGTTTTCTCATTTGTGTTGGCTCTTCAAACACTTTGGAAGCTGTACTGAGTGAAACACTGAACAGCTGAAGATGGTTGTGCTGGAGGCGGGCTTTGTTCCACGCCTTCTTCACTGTGCATCCGCTTGGAATCCCACAAAAAACAAATTCCATTCTTACAATCATAGTTTTGGGAAAGCAGTTCTGTGAAAGGGAGGGGAAAATATTATGATGAAGCCTCCTTTTCCCAGCTTTCTTAGTATTAGAGACAATGGACCCTGTGGTGTCTCATACAGTCAAACAAGAGAAGGGACCCAGCAGCAATGAACAGCATAGTCATACTAAAATAATGTTTCTAATGCTAGGATTCCAAGTTGTGAAATAGTCACAGCCTTAAGTCTGCCCCTTGAATATATTCTGAGAAAGCCCCGAATTCCCTTCTTATTAATCCTGTCACTGAAACACATTAATTAATGAAAGAAAACATGATTAAAGCAAAAAGTATCATTCTGTAAGGGCCCAATAGGTGGCCCTTACAAAACTTATACCTTGGGCTCATGTAAGTGTGAGCAATCTACAGGGACCAGACAGCTCAAGGGCCAGCAGAGGCTCCTCAACAGTGTCCTGAGGCTCCCAGTGACCAGAGGAGCCACAGCACTGGAAGGGTCTAGAGCAACCATGAAACCCAAAATAGTTAGACTTCTTGTAAAGACCACAGAGTCTGGAGCACTTTTTGGCCACAGGGCAGTCTGTGTAGCCTGGCAGGTGAGTTATCTAGTTGAGTGCCTCACAGATAAGTCTGGCTCACATTAGATCCTCCTAATATGGTGGCTGGAGGACCAGTTGTAGGAGTATTCTTTTGTTCCTGTATCCTTCCCTTTGAATGTGATGTAAGATATGAAACAGTTGGGGCATTTTAGTCTGACTGGACAAGCCTTGTGTTTTATGTTCTTATGACTTTATCAGACAGACAGGTTGGAGCCTAACTTACTTCAAGTATAGCAGGCACTCTAGAAAAGACAAGCTATGGCAGATAGGTTTTCCAGGCAGTGAAAGCAAAACAGCTAAATTTGTCTTCCTGCCTCTGACACTACGGCTCTTCTGCTGTTCCCATTTATTTTTCATACCTCATTATCCCAAGAAACTTTGAAATCAAGTTCATGGTCACATATGACAAATATATTTTATTGATCTTTCCCCGAGATTGGCCCAAGGCTGAACTGCTTGAGCAATACTGTCAGCACTCCAACAAATGGAAAGAGGCAACAAATACCTCTCAGCTTGAGCTCCCTCTCTCTTCCTCTTCTCCACTGGCAGCCTCAGCTTTCAGCTGCACTGACTCCTGAATGGCCTGTAGATGTCTTTCAGAAGGAAGCCCAAGAAACCACTTTGAATGTGGTTTAGGCATAGCAGCCTCTGTGAATTTATTCTGTACCATGCTCTGCTTCTATATTCAGTTACAAGCATCATTTGGCTCTAAAGACAAAACAACTTGGAAGTTACTTTCATAATATTAATTTTATTTCAAATAATGTAGCTCTAGAACTGGATTTATGCCTCCCCTACATCAATGCCTCCTGAAGCACAGCTGAAGCCAAACCTACACTGCAAAGCAAAGTTTAATGTGAATGTGAAGGCATAAAAATGTATGTGTTTTGCCTTTTCCCCCCAACCTTCTCAGCTCACTGTGATTACAACACTAGCACCCCAGTGGCAGGTCAGTATGCTGCCAAGCAGTGGTTCAGAGCAGATTTCACCAGGTGGGGAGCAGGGTGTGCCATCCAGTTACACCTGCTGCAAATCCTCCTCCCATCCTGAGCAGGGAGTATCATCTTCCTTCAGTCCCTTCAGTCTGCAGCTTAGACCTCTGGCTGGCTTTGTTATTTTTTTAACGTACTCTGCTGCTGATGATGAATATCAGAAAATTCTGAGTAAGCTGCCTTATGTCATGATTTCACAAACTGCTGGCCAGTTAACGCAGAAACAGAGACTGGAAGTGAAACTGTTTGAGTAAGAGCCTATAAGAAATACAGAGATAAACAGAGAGAGAGAGAGAGAGAGAGAGGGAGAGGGAGAGGGGGGAAAAGAGTAAGTCCTCTTTCCCTATTTTACAATGGTCTTTTTTTTTCCCCTTTATTTTCATGGGTTAATGAAAAAACAGCTGAAGGGAGTTGATAGAAATTTGTGTTCTATAAACATGAAAAAAATCATTTTTTCTGCACTGCTTCTCTGTATCCACTAGTTACCTAGTCCTAGTTACAGATCTGAAATTACTGATTAGTATCTTGGATTTGCACAAATGCACAATGCACAAATAAGACCATTGGTGTATTCCGAGTAGAGAAAAGTTAATGATTATCATGTTTATAGCTTGAGTTAAAATGAGAAAGCCATAAAGACAAACTTCTGATAAGGTAATACCCATATCCTAGTGAACTGTGAGTTTTCTATTGGGCACCAAGGTCTCCAGTCTCATTAGTGAGTCACTTGGACAACCTGCTTATGAAGTTGTTTAACCTAGCAGGACTAAATTTGATAAGTGCCTGTAGGAACACTAGCATAATTCCTTGCTTTGGTCAGCTGCTAATGTGCTAGACCTCCTTTTGGGTGTAACTCTAAAGGAGTGTTATTTTTTCCTTTTTCTTCACTTTGAAAGTTCGACAGAGCCTATCCAACATGAAGGCAGCATCTCTAAATTGCAGCATGCAGCTTGTATGTACGTTGGTGTAAATCAAGAGTTTACTTTGGCTGTGTTATTGCAATAGATGGGTCTTTCATGAACAGCATGAGAAATGGAAGAAGCTGCTGAAGTCAGAAAAGGACCTTAGTCTTCAGATGCCAGACCTTCAGCAGAAACATGCCATTGACTCTACGCCTGCAGTTGGGGTACCCATCTGCTCTGTAGCACCTTGCCACAGGTGCAGACTGCTGTTGTTTCTGACCTTTTACATATGCTCATCTAAACAACTGGACAAGCATCTTTTTGTTTCATGAATGTTGGCAAGCCTGTTATTTACCCTGCAGCTAGAGCTTCATACAGAAAGAAAGTCATGTCAAGCATTACTGAGGTAAAAACAAGGTTTTCCAAAATTTAGCATGATCGCTCTTGCAGTCACTGGAATTGGATTGGAACTCAAGCCTTGAAACACAGAAGAGGTTGGAGAGGTAAGATCCATTTAGCCTGCTAGAAAAGAAAACAGTAGTCATCTGGATGGCATCTCCTCTATTGCCCTAATAATTTTGGCTAACTGATTTGGATGAATGGTTACAGACAGTAAAAGAGTGAGGAATAGCTATGATGTTCAGATAAAAGGTGCAAGTACATCACACTTTGGGCAGAAATTAAACCCTGTGGTATTTTTGCAAACATTGGCCTGTGTACAGCAAAAGGATGAAAGGTCTAAACTCTGATTTAGATACTTGAAAGGCCTCAGAACACTGCAGATAACCAAGAGCTGCTGGTAGAATATTCATTCTTTTTCTGTGTGTTAAATCTGGAAAGAAAAAAAAATCTCAAGTAATATGGAGATAAAATGGAATAAGCAAGCATAACCCTTCATTTGGTAAAGCTCTGGAAAACAAATGGACCACCTTGGGAGATTATGGATAAGGATATAAATGAAGATTTTACATTTTATAAGATAATAAAACAACTACAGAAAATATTTTCTACTGCTGCTTATACTGTCATAACCCTGAGCAACAATAATATATTGACTGCATGGGCACTGTATGGAATTGTGTATTGAGCTTGTTCTTTGCTGGCCAACACATTGCAATGAATGGCTGAGTTTAATTAGTTTGTTATTGTGGTTTTTTTATATTAAGCTACAAGTAAGGATTGCACTTTAAAATAGGTTCCACACAAAAACAGAGAAGAACTGCATCTGTAATTAGAGGGTTCCCAGTGGTATTGTATTTTTTTTGCTTTTGGCACAGCTGGGAACTAAAATTATCTTAATTGGCAGAAATATCTTAAGTCTCTCCAAATGTGAAAGAGTTTATTACCAATTACTATTTTTCAGTTCTTAACCAACTAATGACTCTCCCAAAATAATCAGAAAGACAAATGCTGTCCCCATATTACAAAATCAGCAGAAGTAGAAAAAACAAGCCTTACACTTGGCAAACAAGGTTTTATTGTGATTTGATGACTAGAACATGACATCAAGCAGCAGTCCAACAAATTCCAAGTGTGTGACTCCCAACCACCTGCTAGAAGCTGATGTGGGGCTAGTGAGTATGCAGTTCTTGTTGTCTTTCATGTTTTGGATTGTCATCATTCCAGAAATAAATTTGGAGCTCTACAGAATCCTGTCTTTTGGAGATTGATAACACTTGAAAGTGGAATAAGCTTTTAGAAGTGGAGTCACCAGAGTGGCTAAATACCACAAAGAAAGGCCTGGCATAGGGATAATGGGAAATTCCACAAGGTAGGCATGAGACATAAACACAGTAACCAAATTAGCCAATCCTAAAGCAGCAAATTAAGAAACAAAGAAAAATAAATTGCAAGAAAACATGCTGTGATGGTGCATTATGATCTGAGAAATGCTCATCAGACTTTAGCCTTGATGAACAGTGCCTGGGCTCAGGTTCTCTTGAGCTAATTAGAAACACTGTCTGCTCCCAGAAACTTGTGTTTTCTAATAAGCTTCTTCTTTTTTCTTTTTTTTTTTAATGAATAGTCTTGGAGACTTGTTTTTTCTTGCCTGGATAACAACCCAAGTGGAATAATGTTTTTGTTATCAAACTTTCTAAGTTACCAACATCAGTTGTGGCCAGGATGGAAAATTACTCTGACTATAGCCCATTTTCTTGCAACCCTATAAATAACTTTCCAAAATGAGACACTTTGAGCTTTTCTGGACCACAGCAGGCTGCGGAGAGAGACCTCCCTCTGAGCAGGGCCTCTCAGAGCCAGCAAACTCTCAACTTTGCCATACTCAGAGGACACTGAATGACAACGATGGATGACACCAGGATGCCTCAGGAAATGTGAACACGGGGCAGAAAGGCTCCCCAGGGAAAGCCTTGGTACTACACTGTGCAAGGGATGCTTTCAGGACACTGAGGTCCACTTTGATGACCTACGTTGCATCACCTTCTCTCTCCAGTTATTTTCTAAATTGTGACATATTCTGCCACTTTACAACTCAGCTTGCTGGCCCTAATTTCAGAGAAAATGAGTTCTAATGTCAGTGGCATTAATAGTTTGTGTAGTCTTCTGATCTCGATAAGTTTGGCTCCTTTTGATATCTCCTGTTGCCAGGAAACTGACCCATCACATTCCAAATTTATTAATCTTATTACCAAAATACCCGAGTAAATATATATTCCTATTTGTATATGCAATTGTATATTTTTAATTTATATGTTTTTAAAATAATTAAAGTTGGCATAAGCTAATACAGAGTATACCCAAAGGACAATATACAGCAACAGTCAGCCATAGGTGTTTATAAAGGCTTGTACTGTCTGGACTAATCTCTCTCTTCATTGCTTTTTCTCTGCCTGTGGAGCTTGAGACTGTCTGAAGGAATTATGGAAGACCCCTGTAATACAAATAATTATCAAAGCAATCTGGCAGAGCAAAACTGTTTAACGGATGGCAAGCTGCTTCACACTGTGCTACATTATGCTTTACCAATCAAATGCCTCAGTAGTTAATTCATTGAGCTCCACATGGATTAAACAGGCTAGAGTGCACTCATCCTCTCTTTATGCAAAAGGAGAAGATTTGGTTCAAATGTTGATTTGCAACATGTCAAGAAATGTTTTCTTCAATTAAATAATCTCATATTAAAGAGAGTTCCATGCCAGAAAAATAAACATGCGCATGCACAGCAGTTACATGCAGGATACAATCTTATGACTTCTGTGAGGCAGCTCTTGAAAGCCAGGAATTAATATCTGTATCAGAGTCATAGCTACAGAAGCATTAGGTGAGTTTTGGGTTCAATTTCACCTATATACATTATAGCAAATTCATTTCTAGTGGATCTACACAGGTTCAGTAATCATAATAGAAAAAAGCATGTCTTTCAAATTGACACTCCTTAGTGAGGAAGAATTAATCCACAGACTTTGCTCCACACAAACTTCTCTATTAATACTCCTTTTACTCAGTTTAATTCCTCACAGAAGGTTTTTTTTTCCTCTGCTCTGAAACTAATTGATTGGGATAGAAGCAGGTAATTATTACTAAAAATTATAAGAGGCGTGTCTTCTCTGGTCTTTACTACTAAGGAGATTAGAGATACAAAGATAATCACACTCCTAAGATGATGAAACAAAACAAGAACTCCATTTGTCATTGTCAGACAAAAGAAAGGTACAGAAGAATAAATGTACTAAATGGTTTTATCTCATCTTCAGGCCAAATGACTAGGGGCCGATCCCACACATCCTAAAGTCAATGTAGTTACAGCAGAGATGATTTTTGGCCTTGTGACAGGGAGATTGCATTAGATAAACTAGACCTAGGGAATGTATTTTCACCAGGCTTTGTGATGGCATAGCTGAATTATTAATAATTACTGACATCCCATCTGAGAGCCCAAGCAATACACCATTATGCAGCTCATTGGATCCCTTGGGAAACTGGCAGTAAGGCAGCTTTGCTTTTCCCTGCAGTTTTGCTCACCCAGATGCAGTAACGGCATGCAGTGGAAGAAGGCTGGGCTCCTTACTCTGCTGTGACCCATGCAGCAGTGGAAAAAAACCCTGGGAGTATGACCCAGAGGTGAGGGGACCAGGAAACTGGGAAAGCCCACACAAACATACAGCCAGGTCATTTTTTGGTGCCTTCATCAAGCTTTTAGAGAGCACAAGCTACGGTGGGGTTGCTAGACTTTTTTTCAGTTGGGGGAGAGGGGGGCAGATTTTTATTTTAGGAGGGTGGCATATTTAAAATCTGAAATAATAAGTCAGCATATTTTCTAGGAATAAAAAACTTATATGATTTTCTGTTACTTATAATGAAAAGAACAAAACAAACAATTCTTTAAAAATACTTTAAAATATTGACGATATCAATGTCAGGGCCAAATCAGGGGAAAAACATGCTAGAGAAAGTGATAATCTACCAGGTACTAGATACCCACCAACCAAATCTAATAAGCTCTGTTGGAAGCTTCAGAAGACAGTAGTCTGACTCACATGCTATTGCTCAGAGCAGGAACTGGATGATGCTGCTATGTCCTTTGCAGCATCATGATGAGGAAGGCCTGATACACAGGGATTCCCTGCTGCTAGCCTTGCACCTCCTCATCCTTGGCGTGATCCCACTGAGGCCAGGTGTGCTGACAGAATAATGTGCACCTGCTGATGATCTCATTAGAGGCCTTCACCATTCCCATTCCTTAAACACTGCCTAAGAAACAGGCTCAGTCATGGTCCCTGATCCATCCATGTATGCATTGGTACCAGCTTTGCAGATGTGCTCTAGCACACAGCCAACACTCCCAAGAAAAATGTCTGATGGTGTTGCCCACGTGGAGGATGAGACACAGTGATCAGCACTGACACGCTGTAGAAATTGAGGTTTTGCTCCCATATTGTCCAGCTTTAGAGTTTGTACTGGTGCTTAAATCTGATTTGAATTCGAGTACAGGAAGAGGTTTACATTTATCTGATGCACTAGAAGTAGTGAAGTGGCCAGGCCACCCTCCAGCAACGAACACAAGTATTAGTGAGAGCATCTAATCAGTTAAATTATGGCATAATAAACAATTAGTTAATTACAAAATTACAATGGATTTTTAAATTCAGGTTTGGGTTATGTGGTTTGGGGTTCTATTTGTTTTTTTTTTAGTTTTAGATTTTCCTGACACTGTGAATTTTTTGTGTTTTAAAAATGGGAAGAAACTTCTTCATGGGAGAAGAACAAATCTCTGCTGGTGATTGGGCTTAAGTAGGTACCACTGTTCTGCACAGGTAATATACCTGAAGTAACATCTCTCCTTGATTCTGCTTTGCCTCCTATCAGAGGAGGCTTAGCAAAGTCAGTAGGTTTTCTTTTTGTCATTGACTGGCTGGGGTAAATCCTTACCTTCTGTACCTAGGCTTTAATTTGCTCAAACCTTTGCCACAGAGATGCAGCAAGGACTACGTGCAGCATCATATATAAGATCTAAATAGGATCCTGTTAAGCAACTGGCAGTGAACAGGGCAGGCAGTAGTAAGCTCCTTCCCACCAAATTCCTGTTTCATTCCAGATGAGCTGCTGGGTGCAGTAGGTACAGTCCTGTGAAGTTCACCACATGTACACATATACACTTTCTATTTAATTTGCAACACTGACACCCTGTTCCTACAGTTTGCAGAGACTTGGATTTGTTTCAATGGTTTTAACTGGGCCACTGCTTGTTCACAGTTTCCTGTTGCTTTGATCACGGTTTTCCAGCTCTCCTCAAGTAAGTTGTATCCTCCAAGGTGGATTTTCTCCTTTCCTGTGCTGGGCCAAAGCATCTAAGTGACCTTTGATTTTTTTTCTTCTTTCCTCTTTTCTTTTCCCCTTTGGCTTTTTTTTCTGTTTTGTTTTGTTTTGTTTCTGACTCGCCATATGTGAGATAATTGTGCCCACAGGAATTCCTTTCAGAGTACCTAAGCACAAAAGAAAAACACCCGGCCAGTTCTTTTTCTAGAGCAGCACAAACATTTCCTTAAACCTAAGTGTCTCAGGAGGGGCATTGACAGAAGGCTCCTTTCACCCAGAAAGCCACTCTGTGCTGAGCTGCCGGTGAGCCCTCAGCCGCCTCCTGCATTTTGACGTCACTGATGGAGCAAAACTTTTGCCAATAAAAGCAGTCAAGTTCTTTGATTCCAACTTTATGACAATGGAAAGGAGGCCAGGGCCAATCATGCTGTGGTGGGGTTTATTAATGGAAAAGGGCAGTGGGAGCCAGTAACTCTTTGCCAACTTTGTTCCTTTGACTACTGTCCCCCTGCCTTGCACTTGATGGATGGAAAACTGCATGCTCTCCTCTTCAGTGATGGCTTTCCCATGCTAATAATCTCCCCAGTAAGAAGGCCTGGACTAACATTAGGAACTTGCACAGCTTGGGAAGGGCAAAGCAGATCTTAAAACCACCCATGTGATTTGACGGCTGCAAGGAACCATGCTAAGAAAATATCCCTGTACTCTGAACTCATCTTATTAAGGGAATAAATCTGATTTCTTCTTTGAGCTCTCCTCCCCTGTGGTCTGAACTGCTAACCCCTTGGTTTTAATAGATGAGTTATGTCCCTGGACAATGACACAAAATTTTAGTCCTATTTTCAGCATATCACAAGAAAATGAACTGTAATCTCTCCTCAAAACTGTTTCATGCTTCTGTCTGCCACTGAACTAACAAAAGATGGTGCTGACAATAAGCTTATCAGGGGCTCATTTTCCCAGGTTCAGCATGGTTGTGTACTGAGGAAAGGGATTCTGTCTTTAAATCCCAATGTGTGGAAAGGGTAGATAGGCATTGCCTTTTCCCCACTGCCCTGCTCTGTCACTAAAATTGCCAGTAAATGCCTCAAACAAAGCAAGAAGGATTCCCATACTATGGACCACTGCAGAACAACAGAGATAGGGGGACATCTGCTTTAGTGGCCAAGTCAGCTTTAGGGAGAACCAAAATCAAAGTAAGGAGTAAGACAGTCAGAGCTTGGCTGGAAGGTAAGAAAGAAGGGGGTAATGCCACTTCACTGGGAAATAAACTGGTAGGGGTCCTAAGTGCCTCTTTTTTTGCTTCACCAAACACATCACAGAACAAATCAAAGCCCAGAAGTTTTAGGAGCTCTTTCCCTCTCCACTTTGTGATCCAGAACACTCTCAGTGCAGTCAGAGTCACCCAGTCTTGATGGTTATTCATTGACCTTTGCTGGGCACCAACAAGGAATCAAGCACATAAATTACATCCTAAGCACCTAAATAATTCCTGAACGCACCTCCCAGAGAAGCAACTGCCATAGAGGATATGAAGTTCCTGGCAGAAGAATTCTGCAGCACAGTCTAGGATAATGTCAATAAAAATTCTGAAAAGCACAACTCTGTAGGAGCCCATGCTTTGGGGCATGCTTGGGGTGTGATGATTTTAGTGCTGTTTAAAAAAAAAAAAAAAAAAAAAAGAAGGATTGAATTTGAGCTAAGCATCTCCAACGTTTGTAGTTGTAGAATACAGATTTCAGAACAATCCCTGCTAAGGGTCATTACAGATAAGAACACAACAATTTATTCCTCTCTTTGTCTGATGACTAATAAAACATCTCTCTCCCCGAAAGTGTACAGTTTTAGATAACTAAATCTCTTTAAAAGTGCACAGAAAAAAACCTGCACTGAAATACATTTTATTAATTAGCAGTTGTGGGGGGTGAGGATGCTAAGTGTCATGGGATTTGGAATTTTTATTACATGGACCCAGATTCATAGGAAAAGTTTGATATATGTAGGTTGGGGGGGGGTGGTACAAAATATATAAGTGCTAATGTTCACAATATGCTGTTCAAAATTTTTATAGCAACTTGAAACCAGAATTTATAGAGTGCTATTAAAATGTCTTGGTTGTATGTGTTAGACCTTGATAGCAGCTGGATTAGCCTTAATTTTTATATTTTTTATAGGACGAAGAAGAATGTGGCTGTGCATCCCAGCATGTGAGCGAGTTTATCAAATACAAGGCAGCAGCCAGAACAACAGGAAATCACATAAGAAAGCCCAACTCCTGGCTGGCAGAAGCACATTGACCTCTCCTTCATGTCACTGGGTTTAATGCTCCAACTTCGCTGTAAAAGCTTCTTCCCCGAGCCTGGGTTCATAAACGTGTTAGTGGTCCTTGATGTTCCCAGCAGAGGACAGTAAGGAAAACACAGCCCTGAATAGCTCACATTGATTGCAGCAAATACAGAGCAGGAGGGTCAGAACCATTTCCCAGCCCGGAGACAGTGCTGTAGAACTGAGCAGCTATTCATAGCCACTGGATCCTCTCCAAGCCGTGAGTGTAGATTTTCTTGTATCATCTTTGCAGGGCGGAATTGTGGTCCCCAATGCCCCCTCCTTGATTCAGATAGACTGTTTATTTGTTTAGTCCTGTAATGATATTATCCACAGGGCTAGAGCCACACAGGGAGGATCAGGAATTCCTGAGGGAGAAGCCGTGTGTTTATCACCCTGCCAGCCCCGTGTGACACAAGCCAACAGTTATTTGTAGCTGTTCTTCCCCTCTGAAAACATGGAGCATGCAGCGGTGGGGTGAAGGTGTTGGATCGAACTTGCAAAGACACAAGGAGAGGAGGCTGTCACAGGGAAAGTGGTAGGATTAGCATGCTAGAAACTCCTTGCTTGACTACCTACAAACAGCTCTACCTCTGGATGTTTTTAAATGTAAATGACCGGAGGGGGGAACATCAGAGATTGAAGCCTTTCAAACATTGATAACAGTCCCAAACCGTGCATTTAACCTGCCTTTCAAGAGCATTTAATAAGCCATGCAACTGAGATTTTAGCCGGCTTTAAAAAAAAAACCAACAAAAAAACCCCCTGCATTTTTAAAACATCAACCAAAAAAAGCACCAGCACAAAAAGCTCTTGCAAGTATGTGCATAAACCCAGGGAAAGGGGAAGAGGGGCCAAAGGGGAGGAAGAAGGTTGTTGGTTTGAGGGTTTCTTCCTATTATTTTTCTTTATTTAAAAAATCCTTTCCTATTTTAATAAATATTTAATCATGGAAAGGGAGGGGAAAGGCCAAAAGTAACAAAGAGCTGTAGGTTGTTTAGATTGCTTGGGAACTCCCTCTTTGCAGCTGACCATTGCTACATGTAGGTTAATTTCCACATGGAGCTGGAGAAACTCTATCCCCGGTTTGTGAAGTACGGGTCAGCCGAAGCATGTTAATCTGTTTAGCATGTGTGCTTCGCGGAGGTGCCAGACCACCGCCGTGCAAGAGCAGAAGCAGCAGCAGCCGCAGTCCTTAGGGGTGGTTAATAAAGACTTGAAGGGAAACAAGTTTATAAAGGTTTCAGCTCGTGCACCGTGCCAGCTCTGGACATTTCGGGCTCCCAGCCCTGCGGATCAGAAAGCTGAGAAATCCCCGGGCTATTTATCGCAGCCCTGGAAGGCAAAGCGCCGGTGGCGCAGCCGGGGAAAGAGCCGGAGCGCTCCTTCTGCCCCTGAAAAGCGGGCACCAGCTGGATCTCCCCAAGGCTCTAGGGGCACCCCGAGCCCCCGCAGCCCCCCGCAAGCGGATCTCCACCGCTTCGGGTAGATAGAATGGGTTTGGAGCCTCTGCTTCAACCTGCATCCTGACCGATGCAGAGCCTCTCACCCAGCTGGAGGCTTGGAGAGTCGTACGAGCGGCTGAATGAGATAATAGCAAATAAAACTCCATGGGCTTATTCCTACAACCCCCCACAATGCCAGCTAATCAACGTCTCGTCTCTCGCTCGGGGATGAGCTGCGAGACATGTGGCGCTCGGACTGACATGTCACTTCTCTCTCAACATTATTTTTTTTCCGCTTTGAAATTCTAGACACTTATTAAAGCATTTTTAAATAATCAAAATATTTGCTGATGAGTATTTATTTTGACAGGGGTTTTGGTTTGGCTTTCGACTTTCCGTTCAACTACACAGACTGCAGTATTAATTTACTATAGAACCAAATGTGGTTGAGGTTATTCTGCCTCGACGTCGGATTTCAGTCATTCAGGAGAAGTTTTTCTAGTAGATGAAATGAACAGTCACAAATAGATCTCTTTCCATTATCCAGCGTGCTTTGCCATGTGTTCTTCAGAGCCAAAGGAAGCCGAACACTCACTGCAAGAAAAATATCCCGCGAACAGATACATACCGTCTTCGTATCCTGAAAGCAAGGGCTCTCATGCAGTCCCGCGGTGTCGCTGTCCTCGCCGAAGATGAGAAGAAGCCACGAACTGGGACGGGGATCCGGAATCCGGAACCGAATTACTGCATCGCGGAGGGGGTCTGGACGGTGCCCTTTCACTGCTGGGCTCTCGGACCCAGCGTGAACCCGCGGAAGGAGCCCCCAGTTTGGACAATCCCCACCCCCGAGAAGGCTTTTTTTTTGGTCTCCAGGCCTTGAGCGCTCGTTTCTTTTGGGTAATGCATTGACGGCGATAAGATCACAAGTAAGGGGACAGACAGAGACAGAAACAGCAGCGACAAAAATACAGCCTCCTGGAGAAGTCTCTGCCCGCTTTCCCGCTGCCTGGCAGACCGGCTCCCTGCCGTCCTTCCAGTAATGATGTGCACCTGCCCTATTCCCCTTGTTTCGTCTTCACTTGCAGAGAACGGCGGCAGTGGTCACCCACAGGTGTCTGGGCACCCGCTCGTCATTGGGCTGGGGCCGGGCTCCCTCCAAGTAACGAAACTCAGCACCAAAAGAGCCTCCTGCTAGGTTTCCTGGCCTTTCGTGCCATTTTCAGTGTTTACTTTCCCCTGCAAAGCTGGGGTTTTTTTTTTTACTTTAACATTTTGGCAGTTTTGTTGGTTGGTTGATGTGTGGGCATTGTTTGTTGTTTGTTGTTTTACAGGCTTGCTCTCACCTTTCTCAATACGTTTTTTATTAACCGTGGAAGAATTCGTAGAGACCTTGAGACGGGCTGGAGTTCCACGGCTTGACGTGGCTTCTGAAACCAACCTGACACTGACGTCGAGCCTCTTTAGGCCGAGGTGTGCAGGCGGAGATGTCAACTCTTTCAGAACAGGATATCCCTCCCAGTCTATGCGGAGTCAACACACGCACACACAGAGATGTTTTTAAAAATTTCTGGGGAGGAAAAAAAAGTGTTCTCTGCTTTCGCTGCTGAAATATTCCACAAAATGTTATTTCCTTGCGGAAAATCTTGGAGGGGTGGGGAGGAGGTGGCGGGGGGGAGGGGTGGGCCGAGGTGTTAATACTGTCCATAAACGTGAGAAGCCCTTCTCTTCTTAGGGTGTTTAATGCTATGAAGCCCTGCCCTCGAGGGGAAGAAGAGATCTCCCTTTGCTCCCCTTGCTCCGTGTCCTGAGCAGGCCTTTTCTGGCTTCTCCAACTGGGCAAGGAGCACGTGGGGAGATGACATTGTCATTTCAAGGCGCTAAAGTTCTTTTTATTGCTCTAATGACCTACAACCTATTTTCTTCCTCTGAAGGATCCAGTAAGACCGATTCTGTTCTGATTGCAGGCCAAGTAAGAGTCCTGCCAGAGGAAGTTTAACAATGAGCTTCAGAGAAGTGTGTGTATTCTGCGCTTGAAACGTGCTCCTGGTCAGAAATTCGGGCGTTCCTCGCGCAACAGCTCTGCTCTCGGTCATCTCTGCTTCTTCTGGAGCAAGGGACTATCACTTTCACTTCGGTGAGTAGCGCCAATCAGGGAAACGAGCCTGCAATGGCTCATGAATAATAGGGACAATTTAATGGCACCTGACTCGCAGACCCGTTTCATCCAGCAGAGGCATCCACTCGGTCTTTTCAGAGATCAGAAACATGGCACAATTATGTGCAGATACCAGGCTGGCTTTCCAGTTTGCTTTCGAGCCTGCACTGGCCCAGTCGCAGCGGCGGCGGGGGTAGAACTGTGCGGACGGGAAAGGTCCACCCTTAAAGCCAACCTGCACGGAAGCGACAGGCAAGGGGGACGACGGCTTCTTCGTGCTGCTGCGGAGCGGGTGCTAGCTCAGGGGAGCCCCCCAGACACGATGCAGGCGGGCCCGGCGCTCCCCTCGCACCGACGCGAGGGTGCAGTGGGCACAGCCACCCACCCGCGGAGAGCGAGTGGAGAGGGGCGCGGAGTCACTTAGCCTTGAGAGGAGTAATTCCGTGGCTGAGAATCTGGAGGGGAGCATTGGTGCATTTCAGAGGCGAGGAGATCCCTCTCCGCCCGTGCAGAGACGAGAGCCGTGGAGCCGAAGCTGCGGGGATACCCAGATTCCTGGGCGTTCGGAACAGCCCTTCAACACCGAAGTGTCTAGCGGGAGCACCTGCACGGTGACCATCCCGCTGGGACGCTCCACTCCCTGGCCGACAAGGCTGAAGAAAAACCAAAGAAACAGCAACAAGACAAAAAAAAAAATCTGCACAACCTAAAACAACTATACAAAAAACCCACCAAAAAAAAAATCCCCGCCAAATAACCCACCTCCCTCAAGATCAGGACGTGAAAAGAGGATTTCAAAGGAGGCAGGGCAGGCACGCATCGGTGCCGATGCCACCTTCCCGAGCCGCTCGAAGGCCGTCGCCCGCGGGGCTCCTGCTGGCCGGTGGCTCCGCACGGGCGCAGATGATGGGTCCCACCTGCTCGGCTTCAGCCGCCGCGGGCGGAGGCTTTCCGCGGCAGGACGGGGCTGGCTCCGTTCCCTCGGCCGGCGTGGGGCACGCGTGGCCCCGGTGGACACGCGTTGGCTCAGGAAGTGCCCTCCCGCGGTGCTGCCGGCACCAGGCCCGCTCGCCGCGGTTCCTGCGCGCCTCGGGCCGAACGGCGCTGCAAAATGCGGTACCGCGGGCCAATAAATCCCCCCAGCTCGACGCAGGGTAGGCTTCCCCCTTTAGAAGCTCTCCACGTGTAGAGAGGTATTTGGGTTGTCTCCGAAATAATAAATCCTAACAGCAGACAATAAAATTTACTATCACAGGAGTAACAGAAGCCTAAAATATTCCGAACATATTCCCTGAACAAATAACATAATCCCTGGCACACTAGAACACATGGTTTGCTTCAAACATGTTTCATTTTGTCATCGCATTGAGTGTACAGTATTTCTCTTTGGGTGCAAGAGTGATTGATATCTTTGGAAGAATTGTTTGCAAGAACATGAAAGTTGCCAAAGCAAACACGTTGGAGGGAAGTGTGCAGAAGGGGGAGCAGAAGTATTTGGAGTAGATCAGGGTTTGGGGAGTTCACACAGAGGTGAGACAGCTAGAAGTAGAACAAATAAAAACATTCTGCACACTTCATCTAAATAAATTATATACAAAAAAATGCCTTTTTGTAGCCGGCAACAGCACAGTTACCACGCTTTCCTCATGCCCCTATAGAATGTGGGCTGGAAGCCAACTTTCTTCAGCTAATGATTTGTAACTTTTGCTCCACTTGAATGAGTCTATTAATATTTAGATCTTTACAGTTCTGCTCCATACAAGCTGTCAGCATTGTTAAACAAAATAATCTATTTACCTTCTGCTGTGCGTGTCCAGCAGTGGCTTGCGTGGCTCCATGATGTACATTAATATGTTTTTCTTACGCTCCACTGCACTGGCCAAAGGCAAAACTTCACATATTCTGTTCTGCCTTTGTAAAAAATAATGTTTGACAAAACTCATTAGATAGCGCAAACTTTGGGGTGTTGATTTAATAACTTCCATTCCTGAAGGACAAATATTTATCTCAATTCTCTTTTTATCTCTTTCTGCCATCAACATCTGGGGAAAGCTGTTGTTCTGACTGGTTGAGATGGCCAGATCGCAAGGAACTTTGGCGGGAGATGGCGAGGAGTGCGTGTTTTCGGACACGCAGATCGCGGTCCCTCTGAAATCTCCCTTCGTAAAGCCCCTGACCCTTCGCGCCCCCACCAGCACCGCGGCAGCGGCCCCCGGGGCCCTGGGAAAGTCCGTCCCCAGCGGGGCGGGTGGCGTAGGGCCCCTTGCATCAACCTGCTTCCATCGAAACAACAGCTAGGGGAAAAAGAAAAGAAAAAAAAAAAAAAAAAAAAAAAAAAAAAAAAAAAAAAAAAAGAGAGAGGGAAAAAAAAAGGGGGAGAGAGAGAGAGAGAGAAATGTCCACAGCTCCACATATCTTTCCCATCTTCTCCAGGGGCGGCTATGACTCTGTACCCCCTTCCTGCGTGGAATTTTCACTGGGGTCTGGATCACAGAGGGGCGTAACCCATCTTCTACCCTCAGCCTTCCCCTCTCTTCCCCTTTCCCCCCCCTCCCCCAAAATCTCTAATCCCTCACTACCTGCCTTCTTGACCAGCCTGGGGTGAATGGCACGGCTGCATAAAAGACATCCGAGGCAAAGGCATAACCTAGACTAGAAGGAATGGAGGAGTGGATCAGTGTCAGGGCGCAGGTTTCAGCCTCTTATCCCAGAGCTCTGCCTCTCTGCTGCTTGCAGAAATTCCACAAGTGAACTTATTAAAAAACAAACAAGGGAAAAAAAAAAAAAAGAAAAAAGAAAAAAGGGAGAAAATCCCGATACTAACAAGGAAACTTGCTGTGCAACGCCCACGAGGAAAGTAATGTGAAACATGTAAAGTGTAGACAAACAGCTCAGCCACCTGCTGATTGTGATGGACTACTAGGCACACAGCTGCAGCTGCCCTGGGTTTGGACACGAAGCTCTGTCTTCATCTGCTTGTTTTCCAAAAGGGAGAGGTCACCATGATCTCTGTCTGTCCTTGGGCTCTAGACTTGCAGACAGTTCTTGGGGAACTGGGAAGATCCTGTACAATAAAATTAAGAAACTCTGAAACTCACTACCTTGTCATGATGTTCATTGATCCTTAGAGTCCAGGCACCCTTCCTGACTGTATCTTGGGCATCTCTGGACTCGCACTTCGTGATGAAATTCCCTAGATGCAGTGAGTGCTGGAGGGGCGGAGGCAGGGACACAGCCCACGAGCAGGGGCAAGCCACAAACCTGCCTTTTGTGTGCATGTGTGCTCGCTTTTACATCCTCAGTAACCCAGTGCGACCCAGCAGACGTGAAAAAGTTTCCTGCTCGTCCCCTAGGAGCAAATTCTCCCTCTGACGGAGGAGTCTCTGCTCTCAATCCCGCAGGTGGGTCCCAAGGGATTCCGTCACCACGCGGTCCCCAGTGGAACAGAGATCCTCCGCTAACACTTTATGAAGACATGCGCTCTCTGCAGCCGAAAAAAATCTGTCCTCTGAGCTAGACTCGCTTTTGGAGGGGAAAGGAAAAAAAATTTCTATGTCCCTAAGGGAAGTATTTGATCGGTTTTGTCCTTGGGACTCGTCCTGTTGAGTTCACTGAAATTAGACATGATACAGCGTGAGCAGCTCCCCGTATGTCCCTAAGGGAAATATTTGATCGGTTTTGTCCTTGGGACTCGTCCTGTTGAGTTCACTGGGATTAGACATGGTACAGCGTGAGCAGCCCCCCGCCTGGCCGAGGAAGAGCGCGGCAGAGCCGGGACACTGGGGGAGCCACCCCGCTTCCCACCTGCCAGCTCATCCGGCTCTCGAGAAAGTCCTTCCCGCTCTGGTAGTCGCCTGACTACTGGGACGAAGAGGAGCAGATCCTCTCAATTGTCTCGTGTTCCCCTCCCCTGCAGAGGGTTTCAGGAGGAGGTGACTCTGGAGACTTGAAAGAAAGAGAAGATTTCAGCCACATTTCTGTGCCTGGCGTGCCCGTACGTCTTTCTCTCAGGAGATTCCACCTGCCAGGGGCTCAGAGGGGCCTCTCCTGGGGCAATACGGGGAGAAAGGGATGCGGATATGTTTCTTTGGTAGATTGCACGTTTTATCCAGAATGCCCACCTCATCGTTCTCAAGAACAACAATTTTAAAAAAATCTAAAAAAACTCCTCAGCTTTATTCTCTTTGCCGATACCTGGTGGGCTGTAATCACCAAAGGGCAGGGGTGAAATCCGCACCACCAACCCTTTGGATGGTACGGACGGGGCCGTGCTGCGCCCTCGGTTACCGGCGCAGGAGCGGTGCGCTACCCCGGGTCAGAGCCGGCCGTCGCGGGCTCGTCCCCCGCCGAGTCAGGAGTGCGAGCTCTTTTCAGGCACTTTTGGTCATATCTATCCCGTAAATCTGTGTAACAGGCTTGAGTTAATGAAGAGAACATTTTCCTCATCTCTTCCCTCGTCAGCGCCAATCGCTGATTCGCCTTTACGATGACAAAATGATCTCTGTGGTACAGGAAAGAAACGGCGCCGCGAATTCGCGGGGTGTCAGACCGAGTGCCCGGCTCAGGGCACCTTTCCCGGGAGCGGGACGGCCCGAGGGCTGTCCGCGCCCCTCCGCACACCCCGCGGCGCGTAGAAATGCGTGTGTGGGTGCTTAGGTGCGCGGCGCTGTTCCCAGGTTAGAGATGGAGGCACAGGGTACCCTGGAAGGGATTTCCAACCTCCCTTCCTTCCCTCAGCCCGGCGGCCTGTCGGAAACTGCTGCTCTGCGCTGGGCTTCCTGCAAGCAGCGTTTGGGGGACAGGAGCCGTCATTTCCGCGGGGGACTTTTCCCCACCCTCCATCCTCCCCTTTTTTGCCGCACTGTTCTGTCTGAGCGAGGCCGGCGGGCACAGCGAGGGGGGCAGCTGGGCAAGAAGGGAGCCGGGCTATGCGCTCCGCACCTGTGCGTGCCAGGGGAGGACGGCGACGGCCTTTCGCCTTCCCTGAGCTCCTGACTGGCTTGCAGCAGGCAGCGGAGAAGGAGCTGCCCAACCTTAACCTATCGCGATCGCTGAAAAGGAATCCAGGAAGAGGAGCCTGTGCCTGCCTTCAGGAAAAAACTGGGACCAAACATAACTCTTGGGGAGAAAGACTTTGGCCTAGCACCATTTCTCTGCCCCGTTTTTATAGCTCCGTTATCTTCTTCTCTCCTTTCCAACTCCCTCCCCCGCTCCCCCGCTTCTTTCTCTTTTGGAGGTGGGGGCGGGGTTGTGGGGAAAGAAGAAATTCTGCTGAACAGAGAAGCCAAGACGGGGAAGCAGTTCCTTTTGACTGCTCAGGGTGATCTATCCAGGCCCTCTAATTAGAGAGGGATCCAGGGTGGCATTAGTTTCCAAACATTTTAATCGAGCTTTAAGCGGAGCTCTTTTCAATAGCAGGAGATAAATGTAGCAACTGTTACCGTACCCCTGAATGGCCACCTCCCATGGCGGGCATTCAGCTTTCCTTTCAGAAGCCCTAAGCAGTTTAGTCTATGGACCCAGCAACACTCCACATATCTTCTAATTAGTCTAATTAGAAAGGTGGATTGATAGATACAAGGAAGACACAGTTAAGTTAGGAAGATGCTCAATGCTACCAGCCTGTGCTGGGGAACCGCTTGTTCTCAGTGTGAGGGGAAAAAGAGATACAAGGAATAAAAGAAGAAAAAAAATAAAAAAAATTTAAAAAAACGAAAAAGCCAAAGCAAAAGCAAAAGCAAAAGCAAAAGAAAAAGAAAAAGAAAAAGAAAAAGAAGGAGAAAGAAGAAAGAAGAAAGAAGAAAGAAGAAAGAAGAAAGAAGAAAGAAGAAAGAAGAAAGAAGAAAGAAGAAAGAAGAAAGAAGAAAGAAGAAAGAAGAAAGAAAGAAAGAAGAAAGAAGAAAGAAGAAAGAAAAAAAAATAATTCCGGAGCCTGACAGGAAGAACAAGTCCAGAGAAGTCTGACGCGAAGGGGCTGCTGTCTCTTAATTGAAGGGGAGACATAACTGAGGTGCTTCTCCTGGCTGAATTTTCTCCCGATCCCGGTTGGAAGCACAGCACTCCTCGCTGCACGGCACAGCCCCGGGCCGATACACGCCCTTGGACACTTTTCTGTGACACGGGGCCCTGGGCTTGCACAGATACGGAGGGGAAGGAAGAGAAGCACAAGGGGCCGAAAGGCGGCCACCTCGACCCATCACGGCCGGTGCTGTCGCCGGGGAGATGTCACCCGCGGAGACCCGTCCAACGGAGGCAGCACGGGTGGCTCGAGGAAGGCTGAACCTTTAATTGGGCGATAAATCAGGGAAAGGAGCATGGGGCAGAGCCCGCAGGTGTCAAAACAGAGAAAAAGTCGGCCGGTCAGCATGACAGGGCAAGGCCTCCTGGCCCCCTCTCCCGTTAGTGTCCCCGTGTTAACTCTCCTGCCCTCAGACGGGAGGGGAAGAGGAGGGCAGAGGGATAAAGCAGAGCCCGCCAATCTCGAGTCACCTCGGGCCACGGTGGGGAACGGGGCCGCGCGTGTTTCATTCTACACTCTATGCTCCGAGTAGGCTTGCGCACCTGTGGGCCTTCTCCTCGTCTTTCTTCTGCCAGGCCGGTGCAAAAGCCAGCAAGAGAAGCTTGGGAACTGCTCTCGCCTCTCATTTCGGCATTCAGTGATAACTGAGCTCCCGCTCCTCTCCATCCCGCTCTCCTTGCTTCTTCTTCCCCTACCTGCCTTTTTCTGCACTCGCTTGATTTCTGGCAGATTGAGATTACCGACCAAATTACGAACTCTTTCAAATTCAATATTTATCTCGGGAGAAGGGGGGGTGTGTGTGTGTGTGTGTGTGTGTCTGTGATTACAGTCCAGCTTGTCAAAGTCCCTAATCAAACTGCTGGCGAAAGGGGATTCGTAGACAAAAGGAAACAATGGAAGTCTCGTTAGATCATTTTTCTGGACATTGTTTATGGTCTGGAAGGGATCAATCGTTTCAAAATGTTACGAGTAAAAATGATCCTGTGTGGAATGCAGCTAATCCTTTTAAGTTCCTGTCAACTGTTTCCACTCAAAGAATCCGATTTTCCAAATCAAAGGTGCAGAACTCAATTGCCGAGGGATTTATAGCGTCGGCACCGGGCTCCCCTCACCCCACACGCCCCCGCGCGCCCCACGGTGGGTGTCGACGGCAGGACGGGACCGGGACGAAGGTTGTCCTCGTCGGGGGGAGCGAACCCAGAGTGCTCCGCCGACGGAAGCAGTGGTCTGTTCTACCGGCGGGCCGCCGACACAGCCCTGTTGGGACGGCAGCGTACCTGGGGCCGGGAGGAGGCACAGAGCACGGTCCCTCCTGCCGGCCTGCCGGCAGCGCCCCCGGCTCCGCCCCGGCACGGCCCGGGGCTTTGTGCCGCTTTCCCGGGCGAACCGCGCCGTCTTGCAGCCGCAGGCGCAGCAGCATCTCCGGGACCGAGTTCAAAACCTCTTGTGGAAGCGCTAGGTCTGGCTTGCCCATGTGTTAGCAAGTTGTTGCAGACTCCTTCTGGGTGGGGAGGAGGCTGGAGGGGAAGAGAGTAGTTTTAAAAGCAAAAACATCCTCTCCACATCTCTTGTCAGTAGCCCCGCTCCGGTGTGCGGGACGGGAGATCTGCCTTAGAGGCGGACTGGCGGGAATGGGAATTCCACCGAAAATCATGTCCCGGCCGCCGGATGCTTGAGCATCAGGAGGAGAGACATCGGAATGGAAGTAGGGCTGAAACGATCTAAAGCGGTTAATTTTCAGAGAAGGGTCACCCTTTGTCTTCTCATACAGAAGCGAGAAGTAGAGGGGAAGAGCTCTGCGATGTGGCATTAGCAGGGTCTCCGGCTGCCGAGTCTTGCAGAGACTGTGCGAGGATACTCACTTGAGTGCGCTGCCCCATCGGCAGCGCCGTCTGCACGGAGAAAGGCAGGTTAAGGACTTCCATTACGTGGGGCGGGATATTTGACAGAGCCCACCGAGCAGCCCCAGACCGCCTTTTGTGCAATCAGAGGCAGGCTGGAAAGAAAGTATACATTTCTTTTCCCCGTGGTCTGTAATTTCCCATCCCGTCCATTTTCGAGGAAAGTCAACTGATATATCTGATATATCTAATATATCAGTTCTCCTCGCTCCACACTGGATATCTTTTCTCATCTTGTTTTCTCACCAAGGGTTCTTTTAATAGTCTGTTTATTCGAAGAGCCCGTCCTCCTCTATACCCCCCCCCCAACCCTTGTGCAGCCGACAGGTGGAATTTCGCTGTATACCCGTATATTAGAAAGCTATTTGTTTCGTCTGATTGTTGCTGAATAAGCAGACGTGACAGTGTTTATTTTACAAAAAGAAAACTCAAGGAAGTCACCTCATTAATCTTGATTGTATGTATTTAATGCATCTCGTATATACAGGTGTTCATGTACTCCCCTGCAATGAAACTAAAGAAGCAGTCCGACGACCACTGCGGTACGAAGAGACATTCACGGGTTTTTAAAGGACTTGCCAAAGCCTGGGCTTCAGCAGGAGAGATGACCGCAGTGCGGGCACTGGATGGTGATATCATCGGGTGCGAGAAACACGCTCCTGAACGTTCAGACGCGTTTCGATGCTCTCACACGGTTTCCTATTTCACGAAGGGGACAGAAATACCTTCGGATTTACCGTAGAGATAAGGCTTTCCCAGCCTTAAGAAACGAATTAATGCAACAGCTGAATTATCTAATTATCCTTTTGCTTCTAACATAAATTGCATAATCTGTCATCTAAATACGGGGCCCCGCAGATTTCTGCATGCCGTTTTACTGCACCAGCAGAAGGGAAACAGAATCAATTCAACAGGTCTCCTGTGGCTTAGAGGAAGGGCAAGTTCAATTATTTTGATTAGAAAAATAAAAAACCCACAACTACAAATTTCCTTCTGAATTCAGCTCAGCTGTAGAAATTATGAAATTGACTACACACCGCGCTTAAAAAAAAACCAAACCAAAACCAAAAAGAAAATAAAAGCAACAAAATAATCCGCATTTTCTCAGTCCAGTCCAAATGTTTTTTTACACCTTGGGCATTGCGGTGCCTAGCCGATAAGTCTCTCGGTGAAGCGGAGCGCAGTGGATGCCTCTGTGTCTCTCACTGCTGCACTGAGGGCACGTCTTCGTCCGCTGTGCATCTTCCGTGGGCTTCCTGCGGTGATTCCCGCGGAGACGCCGCCCGGTGCCTCCCCGCTCACACGCGCGGGCTCGGTGGAGCACGGAGCAGCGGATCGCAGCCGTGCACAGCCCCGGTGCCACCCGCACCGCGGCAGCCGGGCTGCTCGCGAGTTTGGCCGAGGGGCGCCCCGTGCGTGCCTTCCCAACCCCGCAGCCTTTGCCTTTGTTGTTTTCCGCCGTGGCGGTGACTGAGCGGCGAGCCGAGCCAGGCGTCTGGGAAGGGGCCGGCGTGTCTCCTGGGCCGGCTGCCCGCAGTACACCTCCAGGCGGGGGGGACTGGCGGCGGGGAACAGAGCTCTTCCGCAAGTGAGAAACAAGAGCAAGAGGTTTACCGACTTGGAACTCGCGTTCGTTTCTCAGTCTCTCCCCAAAACCGACGGGCACTGCGCAATGGGGCATCGAACACGGTTGTTGCCGCAGCGTGGATCTGGCAGCAGCTTGTTACCTTCTGAAGCGCCATTCTCCTGCACAAACGTACACACAGCTCCGCGTGATGTCTCCTCCACATCTCGGGCATGCTAGGCAACGCAGGAAGAGGCAGCGAGCAGAGACCCAACGGCCGCTGCTCGACGGGACTCTCGTGGTGAAGGTTGGAAAAGAGAAAGCACTTTTAGAGTAGGGTGGAGAGGCCTTGCAGTCACCTGCAGCAGGTTGCTGGGGCTTGGGGGTGAGGAACGGCGGAGGCGGACACCCACCTGGTCGGGATGCGCTGAGCTGCGGGCACATGGCAGCCGGTATTCGTTCCGATGGGGTGTGCGGCCCGTCGCCGGGGGAAGGAGGGGAAATACCTCTGCAGGTGGGGAAGCCACTGTGAACAAGCTGAAAAACAGATCTGCAGTGGTTAGAAGTTCCATAGCAGAGAGGGTTTGGCATCGATCATAATTTCCATTACTTCTGACAAATACAATATGATCAGAGACTACAGCAGTACTTACTGTAAGTACTAATGGAAAGTACTACATACGGAGTGGAGTCTCCGGGCCGTGCCAAGGGACAGTTAAACCAGATCCACTTTCCCACAGATCAGGCCTCAGTCTCGACGGTGGAGACCGTGCGCTCTGCCCTCGCCACCAGCGCTGCAAGAAAGGGAGCAGCTGAGAGCAGGTGAGGGCCTCGCCCCCCTCTTTCATCTTCCGGACTTGGTGATGGAGTCCGTCCTGGGTATATGAAACCAGCCAGCAAGCACGGGATGAGCACCCCGCTGACCCTCGGTGCTTCTCACCGCACCTAAAATACAAACCAGACCGAAGGTGTGGTCCAAAGGAGGTGCGGGTGGGGAAGGTTTGGGTTGAGAGTAGCTGCAGGGCCGAGGAGCTGCGCACGGGAGCCACGGGGCTCGGCCGGACCCCCGGGCTGCGCTGCCTGTCGCAGCCCACGGCGGTGTCCACAGAGTGGGCACGATGTCCGGCCCCTCTGCACAAGGCAGCGGGAGCGCTTCCGCGGGAAGGGCAAAGTGTGTGGACGTGCAAAATGATCATCTTCGAAACCAGGGATGGAAAGGAAAACCTCTTTTACAGGGGATGTGGGAAGGGACCTAACACAGTTCTGCTTAAGAGAAACAGTATACAAGATGCTTGAAAAGAAATAATTTTTTAAAAACCTAGTTAAAATATATATAAATCACCCATCAGAAACAAAGAACTATGTGGAAGGAAACATTTCCGGATAGAGACACTGTGTGTGGCAAAAAAGACGATTGAATACATAAGGGCTTCATTAAATTCCCAATAGATAACATTTGGCTAAATCTATCCCTAGATTAAAACTCCGCATAATAGCACCATAAACTAAAAAGTTTCTTTTTGTGTGGTCCTTCAGGATGAACTGATTGAAACATTAGCCCCTCATAGAGCAATCCCCTCCCAATTCAGATCCAGTAATTCGTCTCAGCCCTACGGGGATATGATGAGCAAGGAGACGGGTTAATGAATCCACACTTTGTCTCTGGGAGGAGAAGGAGGGGATACTGCATGTCCTACCAGATTGTTTATTAGGGCTCAGACCATTTTGGAGGAATTGTTCGTCCGGGTTCAGACTTTGCGAGGACTACGCTGCAAGCGTCTCTGTTAGTCTTGAAAGCCGCGGAGAGCACGGCGGGTTATTAGCATGCGAATGGGGCGCTGCGGCCCGGCGGAGCTGCGAGCTCATCAAAGGGCTGTGGGGCCGGCCACTTTTCCGGCGGCACCTGCTCCGGGGCAGCAGAGGGGAAACAGGGACCCTCGGGACCGGGACTGAGGCTAGGCGGCTTTCCCGTCGACTCGAGGAGAACAGGCGAAAGGGTCCTTCACCACGACCCCAGGCCTCTTCGTCGACCCCCTTATGCTTGCAGAAAAAAAAAGAAATCTATACCACCTACTGCAATTTGCTCCTATCAGCTTCCCTACCAACTCCCAAAGGAAGGTCTTGTCCGCGCGAGATGCAGGCAACCGGCGAAAAGCTGGAAGGAGCAAGTGGCCAAGCAGTTTACTTGCCGTACATGCCTCTGAGGGGAATGAGGGACGGGCAGTGGGCACACTCGGACCCCACTGTCTGCTGGCACGGGCCGGGCTGGGCTCTGCCTGGGGGAGGACGCCCGGCTTTCCGGGGTCGACTGCGGAGAAGCCAAGAGAAGCAAACACAGGGTGGGTCACCGGAAAATGCCCTACTCGTGAAGATCGCTGAGGGTTCGAGCGGACAGAACCCAGGCTGCGGACCAGCGGCATCCCTTCTCGGGGAGCCTCGCACCGCCGCACGGCCTTCTCCCCCGAAAAACCTTTCCCTGCTTCATCTGCCTCTTCGAGGGGGCCTCTGCTTAGCTCGGTACTCCATGCTGCACCGGCCCTCGGCCCGGCTCATCTCCCGGCCAGTTCCGGGAAAAGTGAATTAATCGGTCTCTCGTGAAAAAGACGCGCTCTCCCCAGAGGCTACGTACACGGTGCCTCTGAGGTATTTCCCCTTTTGTTTTAGAAATTAGAACGGACTTTACTTCTTTTTCTGCTAAGGAGCCCGGGACACCCAAGGAGGCCTTCCAGCTCCACACTGCAAATGGAGCCCAGCAGAGATCATATGTCCAGTCTTCCTGCTTTTTGAAACCCACTATTTTAACACAGCATTCCTATAAACAAAACGGAGAAGCACCACTTTTCTATCTACGAGAATATTTAAAAGCAAGGCGAAGAAATACTTCTATATGTAAAATCCCTCCTCACTCCAAAGAGCACTAAAAGGCATCCCTCCCTTTTTCACTTTTTTTATTATGAAAATTCACAAAATTGATCCCCGAGTCTCCTAAATTGTTATAAATACAGTTGTAGTTGAAAAGCGCCTCCCTGGTTTGAAAAATGCGCATTCCTAACCCACAACAAGCATTCACACGCCTACTCTTAAAACATGAGATTCTCTTTTCCATATATAAGCTCTGAATAATTGAGGCCGGATTTTTAGTTAAAAAATTTTTTTAGTCTATAAAATAGATATCTATCGGCCTTATGCTGTTAAAAACGGGTGTTTGGAATCAGAAAAGCTGCTTTCATGGATTGTTTTGTACATTCAAATATCCTTACTTCGACAGCTTATAAACTTAATCAACTCGTCACACGAGGATTTTACAAAGCGCATTTTATATTTTATGTATTGAAAAGTAGAAACACATGCCGCTATTATCGTCACAGAAACATAAGTGTCTAGAACAAATCTCTCTTAAGTTCAATGCATGCCCTTTATTAGTAGTATTTTCCTTTGGGCCTCTTGGAAACCAAACTATGATGCAGTTGTGATTTAAAACACACCCAAAAGTATAAAAATAGTTTTAAACCGGCTTTTTAATCAATCCCCTGATTGGTGCCTTACAGAACTGGGCTTTACTCCCTCCAGAGAGACCTATTTCTATTTATCCCCTCTTTCGTTCCTGCTGTCTTTTTGTAGAGTGTTTTTTTGTTTTGTTGGGGTTTTGTTTGTTGGCGTTGTGCTTTTTTTTTTTTTTTTTTTCTTTGCTTTTGGATTGTTTGGTTTGTTTTGCTTTTTTTTTGTCTTTCTTTATCTTCTAGGGTTAACAATGCATTGACTGCAAAGACTGTATTTTTATTTTTCTTCTTTGCGGTCAAATCTGCACATAATAAATTTCAAGCTAGAATATTCCTTGATTATTGCGTTATTAATCCCAAAGAAAAAAATATAAGTGCCCCAAAGAAAGGAGAAGTGCTAAGGAGGGAATGATCTAAAGCCAATTGTTTGGCTGGGCTCCTTTGGTCTTTGGGTTTGGTTTCGATTTTTTTCTTTTTTTGAAAATTAAAAATTTTATTTTTGAAAATGTGTAAAAATTTTACATTAAAATGGTACAATAATACTTGCCAGTAATTTTAACAATATTCCTTGTAAAGAATAAGCATAAAGTACAAAATAAAAAAACTCCGTAAGTCTATTATAATACAAAACACAGGTTAAAATAAGAAATGATAATCTTGACTTTCTTCTGTGTAAACACGTAATCTTTTCTTTTATAAAAGTACATGAGACAAGTGTACTAAATGAAAAAGTATTGCTCTGCTGTCCTCCCTCAAGCCTTTCTTCCTCCTGTACATTACTGTTTTCAAGCTCCTAGACCTGAGAATCTCTGAACTTTAACAGTTTAGAGACATTTTTTTATCACCATGTTTGTTTCTTTTTAAGGAGTAGCGAGTAACTTTCCGATGTAGTGACCGCCTGCCCGTGCAGTATCTAGATCTACACCTGGCTTTGCACTAGTGAAGGTCACGGGAGGTCCGTCGCTCGCGGCGGACGGCCCCCGAGCCCCGTCACAATTATCCCCACGCAAAGACAGGCAGCCCCTGCGGGCAGCGTGCGCCGGGCGTCCGAGCGGCGGAGAAAGGAGATACCCCAGATCCTACCTTCGGAAAGACTCCCAAACACTTAACAGTTAGAGATCCGTGCCGCGAAGCCGGGGGCGGCGGGCAGGGCGGCGGCGGGGGGCAGGCCGCTCCCGGCGCTCCCCAGCGAGCGGGCCAGCCCCGGCGCCGCGGTCGACTGCGAGGCGCAGCTGCTGCCCGCGCCGGGGCCGGGGCTTCCCCCGATGATGCTCTCGATGGAGAAGGGCGAGCGGGCCAGCGCCGCGCCGCTGCCGGGCTTGGCGGAGTGCAGCGAGGCCGCCAGCGCCGGGCCCAGCGGGTGCGCGTAGCCGAAGGGCGTCCGTGCCAGCTCCGCCGCCGGCAGCAAGGGGCCCGGCGGCGCGGCGGCGGCGGGGGGCAGCGCCGCACCGGGGGCGCTGCCGGGGGCGGCAGGGGGCTGGCGGGGCGGCGGAGAGGGGTGGTGGAAGGCGAAGAGGGCGGAGTGGGGGTGGTAAGGCTGGAGCTGGAGACCGTAGCCGCAGCCGTAGGGTCCGTAGGCGCAGGGCGGCTGCTGCGGGGGCTGCGGCGGAGGCTGCGGGAGGAAGGCGGCTGGGTCCACGGCGCGCAGCAGAAGCTCGGGCGCCGGGAGCTGCTGCCGCTTGAAGCGCTTTCGGCGGCGGAGGAAGCTCCCGTTGTCGAACATGTCGGCAGACTCGGGATCCAGCGTCCAGTAGTTGCCCTTGCCAGGATTGCCGGGCTCCCGGGGGATCTTGACGAAGCAGTCGTTGAGGGAGAGGTTGTGGCGGATACTGTTCTGCCACGCGGGGAACTTCTCCCGGTAGTAGGGGAAGCGCCCGCTGATGAACTCGCAGATCTCACTGAGCGTCAGCCTCTTCTTGGGGCTCTGCAGGATGGCCATAGTGATGAGAGCGATGTAGGAGTAGGGCGGCTTCACCAGGCTGTTCTTGCCGCCGCCGCTGCCGGCCCCGCCGCCGCCGCCGCCCGCCCCACCGCCGCCCGCTGTCGCCTTCTGCGGGCCACCCCGCGAGGGGGGCCGAGAGCCACCGGCAGCGTCCCCGCCGCCCGCCCCGCCGCCGCTGCCACCTACGCCTCCACCGCGCACGGGAGACCGCGGCAGCAGGGCGGCGGCGTGGAGGTCGCCCACATCCTCTTCTTCGTCTTCCTCGTCGTCGTCCTCGTCCTCCTCCTCGTCCTCGGCGTAGGAGCGGCGGCGGCGGCGGGTCTGTGGCTCCTCGTCGTCCTCCTCGTCGTCCTCCTCGCCCACCACATCAATGTCGGTCTCCTCAGCCAGTGTCGACGCCTCGGACATCTCCGAGCTAAGGGTCATGGCGCGGCGGCGGGGCAGCGCATCGGAGGCGGCCGGCGCGGCGCGGCAGGCGAGCGGGCGCTCTCGCCGCCGCCGCCAGGCCTCCGCGCCGCTCCGCGGAGAGCCGCCCCGCCGCCGCCACGGGCAGGCGGGCCGCTCCGAGCCGCGCCGGCCCCCAGCGCCGCCGCCGCTCCTCTGGAGCGCTCCCGCCGCCCGCTCGGAGGCGGCGGCTGGTCAGGGTTTTGTTTCGGGGTATTTTTTGCTGCCGTTTGGATTTCTCTCTTTCTCTTTTTTCCCCCCTCCCTTCTCCTCTTTTGGAGATCTTTTTCGGGTTTTTTTTCGGTTGGGATCGGTAATTGTGGGCGCAGGAAGGTCGTGCCGTCGCTCCTGGAAGTCGGTTTTCCCTTCTTTCTCCTCACCTCAGCCCCCAGACATTAATGGATGCGGGGCAGGAGGGAGCGCGCCTAGTCCTGGGAGGAGGAGAGGGGAGGAGGCTGGCGAGGAGGGAGGGCGTAGGGGATGGCTTGCTGGGCCTTAGGAAACACGGTGAAAAGGCTGGGGCTTAGTCCCAGGGAGGGCGGCCTTCCTCCCCGCCTTATAGCGAGGGGGCCATCACATGGCTCCCAGCGTCAGACCCTGGCGCGGGGAGCGGCGCCGTGTCTCCCGCCTCCAAGAAGGGCACCTCGCCACCGTCCCAGCTCCCACGGCCTCACCCCATCCATCTGGGGCGGGGGGGGGGGCGTGCGGGGAGACCGGTGCCATATTTAGTGGGAAAGGGGAGAGGGGGGGGAGGATAACACTTGACCCCCCGGGGAAAAAAAAAAGAAAAAAAAAGAAAAAAAGTGCAAATATGTCTCAAAGTGTGGGAGCATCTTCCCAGAACCATCCGGAGAGTCTAGAAGTTTCTCATCTTTCGGGGCTGCCCTCACAGACGGGGCGCTGTGGGAAGGAAGAGAGGGGAAAAAAAAATCAAACAGGAGAGGGAGAAGGTGAGTTAGTAAACTTCAAATTTCTGTCCGCGGAATGGTTTAGAGACATCCTTCCCTATCTCTCCCCCGTCACTCTCCAGAGTTTAATTTATTTTAGAATGAAATAAAATATCTCTCCATGAAGACCTCACAAGCTCTGAAAGAACAGCCTCCAAAACACATCACTATATTCAGTTTAATTGTAAGGCTATGGTTATTAAAGAGAGAGAAACAGCTCCCTCCGTTATGAGAAAACACTTACAGAGAAATAGCGTTACCTCCTTTGTATGCAAAGGAAATAAATTCACTGGCCTTTAAAACGGGACTTTCACCTTAAGTAGGGACAACACTCCTGAGAAAGCGACAGAGGATTGCTTGCTAATTTAGTGGCACTGTTCCCCTTTTCAGGTGATCTATGAGACGACAGAAGACCGGGGCCCCCTTTATGTAAGGGCTGGCAGGGGGAAAAAAAAGAAACAAAAACTCTACCAAAGAACCCAAACAAAATAAAACCCCCACAAATTTGGGCAGAATGTAATTACCATGGTCTTAAAAAGAAAGGCTTTGAAAAATCCCATCGTTCCCCGTTCTGGCAGGATAAACCGCAATCAGGATCCGACTGGGATAGGAGTAGGGGAGTATTTAATTCTTAGGCAGAAATCGTCGTAAGAAGGGCAGACTGATGCATAAAGCCTTATTGATTAAATCTCACTTTGCAAACAACGTACACACCCAATTTCTTGAAATATATTTTCGATATACTGTCCTAACCCAAAGCTACGAGCTGCCCTGTTTCAAACCCAGTTCCATGGATTTACAACATAATCCTTTCTACTATTTCCAAATAATCCTATTTACATTTTGTTCACTACTAAGGTGCCTGCAAGACAATACCACCAAAAGTTACAAAACAAGGAAGAAAAAAAAAATAAAATAAAATAAAAAAATAACCTCTAGACCCAGTCTACAGTTTTTTTTTAATAGAAAAATAGATACCACTCAATATTTACAGCTCCTACAGTTCATAATAACTCTCTTCGAATTAGTTTTGAGGTCCTAGGGAAGCTACTAAAAGAGAGATAGACAGGATTTTTCATCCTCAAGAGGTTTCTCGACTTTAAAAATAGTATTTTATCTTTCTGCTTCCTTTCCCCCACCTTTTATTCATTTTCTTCTCCTAGCTTGAACGTTTGAAACGGTCTTTTAAAAATCATGCTCTTAAGTATGAAGAACGGTGAAGTTTAAAAATGCACGGGAAGAACCACTGCAGCGACAAACCAAAAGAGCCGGAGTTTGCCCTCGATCCTCTCTGCTAGCAGAACGCACGGGTGCTTCACTGAGCGTGTGACACCGGCGGCTCTTCGATAGCACCGAGTTCCCGGGAGCCTCGGCTGCGGTGCGGATCTCTCTGGACGTGGCCGATCGGGGTGGCCTCGGGAGGCGATGGTGACCCCTCTGGAAAGCTTGGGCAACACTGCAAGCTCTCGTCTGTCGCTGCAGGGTGTGTATGTTGTGTGTGTGAGCTGCTGAGGGGATTCCTTTCTGGGGGTCAGTTGAGCCAGCCTCCAGTGTGGGCAATCAGTACCTGATGTTACTTCAGTCCCTGGAGATCGCGACTTTTCTTTGAGCATCTTCTGATCGGTCCCGTCCCAGCCCCGGCAGGTGCCGTTTCAATGAGGCAAGAAAGGAAAGGAGGAAGGAGAGCAGCAGCGGCTGAGCCGCGAGTGGCACCTCCCTCGGTAAAACCCGGCCATGGCCGGGCCGCGGGCTCTGCCCTGTCCCCCACCTCGCGGCCGGTCCCGCTCCGCGCCGCTGCGCTCCGGGCGCTGCTGTGCGCGGACGGGGGATGCCACCTACCGGCAAGGAGCGCCGGCTGCGGGACGCCGTGTGCGGGCAGGGGGCCTGGCGTGGCCTCCCCGCCCAAAGCAGCCCGCCAGAAAGGCAGGAGTCCCCCGCTCAGCGACTGAGCGGGACCCCGAGACCCTGAAGAAAAGCAGAGTTTTGGAGGGGACCTAAGCGAAATAGCTGGAACTTCCTCGATCACTTTACCACCTCCGTCCCGGGGCTCTCTGCCCGCACACCCAACCAAACGACCACCCTTGATCCAGGATCTCCGAGGCTGCGTTGTAGGGTTTCCTGCTAGCTGTGAATGATCTGATACATCATGCACCTAAAATCGCAGTTGCACAGAAGCAAGATGAGAAATACAGTTGCCCAGCTAAAGTTTATACCTTTTTTTAAATTTTTTTGAGCATATTAAAATGAATAATAAATTTTAAGTTATTATAAATTGTAATTTTTTTGTTATATATTATACAAACAATTCCTACATGCATATACAGAACATCCACATTTTATCAGTGCAGCCCAGACCTTTATTAAAAACCAAAGATTACCCTGGGCACTATTCAGGGCATTTTCAAGCAGCCACACTGGCCCTCTGGCTGAGGTACTCCGAGTTTTCTGGAGCTGAAGAACTGGACTTTTTCTTAAAGTACAGAACTATTTTTTAAATAATTTACATTTTCTGTGAATGTCGTTTCTTGGGTCAAAGACTGGACTGAATTCGGAGCTGCTTGTGTCATGGAACGAATAAATGCTTCAGCAATGACCTTGCAAAAGGATGGTGGTGTCCATGACAGAGACAATAATAGCTGTGGTCTTCTTCGCCCAGTATAAAAGCGACTGCCATGCTATCTCCACTTTTTTGGGTGTTTATTTTCATTCACTCTTGCCATGTAGTTTTGGGGAAAGTAACACTTCCTTTAAGCCTTCTGTGGAGGCTGGGATTACAGTCTGTGTGATCACAATGCATTGAAGAGTGTTGGCACAGTCACCCGAAAAACTGAAGAAAAATGTAAGGTTCCTGCCATATCTACTGCTAAAAAATGTTTTACCATCCTTGGAGGTGATCTCCCCTCTACCCTTGTCAAACATTTTCTTCTTCTTGAACAATTTGGTTTGGTTTGTTTGGTTTCAGTTCGATTTTGTTGGGGTTTTGTTTTGTCTGTTGGTTTAGGGCTTTTTTTCCTCCTTCGTTTATAATTTTTGCAGAACATGTACATTTGTTCTGACAAGTGAAAGTCACTTCCTACAAGGCCCTTTGGGCTTTTAATTTCCGTAAAAATGTGATTTAGTGAGCTCATGATGTTCTGACCTTAAGAAACATTATTATCAGGTTAGACCAAGACCCATCTAGCAGCATAAACTGACTTCAACATCAACTAAGACCAGATATTTAGAGAAGAATATAGGAACAAAACAAGGGTGTAAAATTGATTCCTAGCTGCCAGAAACCTGTTTCAAATTGTTTGTTTTAAAGCATAGATAGTATCTGAATTTAATAGCCTGTGAGAGAACTTACTCCATTAATTTGTCCAGTCATTTTTTGAACTCATGTACATTTACACCACTAAACATACTCTTAGGTGAGATGCTCCTAAGCTCTAACCATGAGTGGTAAGAAGCGTCTCTTTTCATTAGCTTTATGCAAGTCATCTGCTCATTTAAATGTGATGTGCTCTTATTTTTGTACTAGCAGAGACAAGGAACAAACACTTTCTCCCTGCTGTTCACAACTCTGTGGATTCTATCACAAATTTTTTTACTGGTCACGTTTTTTATATGCTGAGGAGCTCTCCTTCAGAATCACTGGACTAGTACAGAAGTCATTATGTATATCTAACAATCTTTTTCATTCTCTCCACCTTTTTTCTTGTTCATTTCTTCCCTATTATTTTCATAACAGTTCTTCAAAACAGCATGAGATTCTTAAATTTGCTTTACCAGTTTTAATTTCAGCTTATTATTTCTACTCTTTTAAGCCAGAAACTATTTCCAGTGCTGGTGGAAGGATATCAGATTTGCAAAATGAAGCACTGGTTGCCAGAGCTGATACAGCAGAGTACATTTCACACAAAAAAATCATGCTCGTTAAGTTACCCTTTATTTCATAACTTCACCAATTACTGAAAACCTTTCTAATATTTTCCACATAAGCTCCACTTTTTGTTGTAGACAAGCTTTAGCAAACTAGGAGGGAGGTCCCATAATTAGTACCTCAAATATTTGCGATATTTTCCATTTTATTCTATGGAGATGGAAGTAAGCCCCAAAGGAGTACAAACTCGTTCATAAATGCAATGAATATTGTCAGATATATTGTTTGCTCACTTAAAAATCCTTGGGGACAGCTATATCGTGGACAAAGACAAGGAAGATAAATTTTTCCATCTAGAACTTAGTGGGTAATGGGCTTCTGCCAGGACTTGAGCAGAAATAACAGCTAGCTGTTGCAGAATGAGAAAGGCCCTAACCCTATCCAGCCTTTCCACCTCCTGCCATCTATGCTCACCACTTTCCTCCTGCCAAGCACCAGCTGGACCAGGAGTTCTAGAAAACCAAAGAAGTCAAATCCAGAATGATTAAGAATTTTGCAGCTGCCAAGGCATTAGTCAAAGGTAGCATGATGGCATCTACACTTCCTAAGTGGGCCTGATTCGTCCTAGGCTAAATGTGATACACTATACATTTACATGCTGATGTTGGATCATGCTGTCTCAACAATGTTTTGACTTGTAAGTGGTAATTGTTTAAAGACTATACAAAGATCATTGTCTTCACTGAGGTCAAAACATTTCTGTGATCGTGGCTTGAAAGATTTAAGTCCTCTTGAATTCTGAGTATAGGATGTCTACAGGAATGTTTGTCTAAGTCTCTAACATCTGTGCATTAATTTAAGGTATCACTTTTTTCACACATAGTCAGTAAGGTTTCTACCTCTTACTTATTTTCTAGCAAGATTGACTAAGGTTTTCTAGCAGGCTTGACTGTTATTGACTAAGACTAAAAGGCAAGTCTTTCTTGGTGAGCTTTTAGCAGGTTTATTAACATGAACTCACAAATGTCCTGCAAAGCCCGTTTGCACCATGTATGGTGAAGGCAGTGGATTCTTGATGTATCATTTCTCCAACTACTCTCCAGCAGGACTCAGCAGGGCGTTACAGAGAGAGGCACCCCAGAGGTCACGAAAGGCTTGTGATATGGCTTTAAGCCCAGGTATTTCTGGATGTTGAGTTTAAAAGCTACATACAGAAAGGTGAGAAAGGGACATTCTGTTCCTTGACACTAAAATCTATTACAAGTCAACCCTGCAGCACATGATACAACATGGTAATATATGAGATGAAAACAGCACCAGATTTAAGTTCAATCTTTCTGGGCTACTATCAATGCTTATATATTTTATATCCCTTAAAAAGTTCCTAATTCTTCAGTGAGTTTTATGTCTAGATATCTAGAGATAGTTTCTTTTCTATTCATCTCTCTCTCAACACTTTTGGTTCTCTACTCCATAATGCTGCTATTTTCCTCCATTAAATTGCTAGCATACATGGATATTTTCAAAATAGTGCTTTCTCCCTTATGTTCTGCAGTTAAACACAACATTCTTCTGAACAAATTTTCCAAACGAAATTCTGATTATCAGATTTCCTTTGCTGCCTAAAACCTTGTTATCTCTGATAATCAGGACAAATATTACTTCACTATAGCCCGATCACTTGTGTTTATGACCTTTGATTAGTTCCCTCAATATGATACTAACACATTTCCTCAACATGCCCTGTTGTTACTCAGCACTGGCCATGACTTTTAGGAGAGCTTTTCCACTGGCATTTTCAGAGCAAATGTCATTCTTCTGCCTTTAAACTTTCATACAATTTGGGAAAAAAAAAATCCAATTAACCATTTTGATGATCTTCCTCAACTCCTATGCTGTTTCTGTGTAGCAAATGAACAATGTATATTTAACAATGTATATTCTTTGATGTTTTTGAGGTCATGACTTTCACCCTTTTTCAGAACTGAAAAGGTGCTTACTGAGCTCAGGGTCCCTCTCAGGGGTACAGGCCTTGGATCTACTTCATTTCTCAACAGAAGTTCTTCAGTTGCAGCTAAATCCAGGTTTATGTTTATGTTTTCCATTATGCAATTACAAAAGAACAGCTGAAGAGAACAAGCCAATACTATTTTAGCATGCTAAAATACTTTTTCTCAGATGTTAAGCTTGTTTTTTTGAAGATCTCCTGTTTGATCCACGAATGTAACCAAATCTTAGAGTCCCTTGAACTGCCACTGAGTCAACTCCTGATACAACTCAGCAATGTGGTTTTCATCATAGTTTGTCTTCAAAAATCTCACATGAAGGCATATGAGATCATATCTCTAGATTACTTGATAATAAAATACCAGCTGGAAAAGCATTTTCTACAGTTCCTATCTTGGAATAATCTTTCTGTGATTAATTTTCACTTCAGTATTTCAGTCTAATAAAATATTTTGCTGCTTGTAATCATCATTTGTCCTAACAATTCTAGAATATTTCATATATATTGATAGCAGACTGTGATAAAGCTGAAGAGGATCGATTTTTACTTTCAATAGCTTGAGTCTGGCTTTTTTTTTCATCTCAACTGTCTTCACTTCTGCTGCAGGTACATTGGCAGATTCATCCTGCAATAAATTTATAAGCTTTCTTTTTAGTTCCTAAGAAACTCCATCTTCCCCAAACTATCCCCAAACACTCACTTCTTCTAAATCTGTTTTTCCCCCCTTCTGAATGATATACTGGGTTTGCTAGCTCAGATTACATAATATGGGCTTCCCTCATCATCTTTTCCCATAAACTGATCAACTCTTCAACTTTTCCAGATATGGTGGACCAAATTTTCAGAGGTCCCACGTCAGCTTTTACAGTTGTTTGATCATACTCTAATTTTCATCTACAATTCACCTGGTGGGAGGCAGGGAGGCTGCTGCGTTTCAGCAGCGCCTTTTGAATCATCATGTCCCTGAGAATTTCTATCACCACCAGATGGAGTCATTTTGGGATTATCATTAATTTTCACTAATTACAAAAGCCTCGATTTTAACAGGATCAAAATCTTCTGTACAAATTAACACTCAGCTCCAGTGTAGTGAAAAGATAACATAGGAGCAAACAAAATTTACAGACACATAAAAGGTAGTGCCTTGGCAAAGCCTTGGCCTGGGGATTACTAACAAGGGAGAAAATGTTAATCAATAAAGGAGGATAAATTAATTATTAACATAGTCTTAGAGAAACAAGACCAAAGAGAATAGTTAACTGATGATATTCCAGAGAAGAACTAGTATAAAAGTTCAAAATACAGGGTGAGATGGCAAGGTCAGTAGTACTCCTACTGGTGCCAGTAGGCTCATGGCGGTCAGTTGCGGTGGCGATTGGGACCATGGAGCAACAAGACTTCTCTCTTGCATCACTCTGAGAGCACGTGTAGCACGGATGAGAACGCCAGGCTCGCTCCCCCGTAAATCTGCTCCTGCCCTCTGCTGTGCAGCACAGGTCCTGCAACGACCGCTTCGCCTCCTGTTGGAGCCAGGCGTGCACGCTCCCACGGCTGTGAGATTGGTGCCTCTCAGAGTAAACTCAGACACATTGGCAAACCTGGGGGACTGGAATTGTAGGCTGTGAATGATCTCTGCCGAAATGCAAACAGAGGCAGTAGCAACTGTGTGAGTTAGGGCACAGGAGGTGTGTGTTTGGCTCTCAGAATAGGACTCAGAAAACACATAAACTGCCAGTACATAAAAAGGGCATATTAAGGCCTTAGTGAGGGAAAAACTCAGCTACAGGGGAACATCTCCGAGGGATCCAGCGAGGGCTCACAGAGGGTATCCAGTAACCAGCAGCAAGCCGCCACATGTGGGTAGCTTAGAAATTACCATAATGTAACAGACCACAGTGAAAAACACACAGAGTGGAAGAAATAAAAAGAACAAGGGCTGACATACAGGCAGTGGTGACAGAAAAAAAGCTCAGTAGTTTGGCTGGGCACGGGCAGCTGGGGGTGTCAGGCTGGTTCATTTAAGTGGCCCCACCACAGAGCCCTGCCATGGCCAGCTGGGAGGAAGGAGGCAAGCTGCTGGGGATAGCAGGGAGAAGCACAGCCATGGGCTTTGAGAGGGGGCCTGCACCACACAAGTGAGAAAGAAACACAATGCTTATACGTCTTCTAGCATGAAAAATAATAAACACATAATTAGTGAGGCCTCTTCTGGAGCACCATGTCCAGTTCTGGACTCCTCAGTACAAGAAAGACAAGGAATTACTGGAGAGGGTCCAGCCACACAAATACAATTGCTGGAGCATCTCTCTTATGAGAGACTGTGGGAGCTGGGTCTGTTTAGTCTAGAGAAGACTTAGAAGGGATTTTGTCAATACACATGAATATCTCAAAGGCAGGTGTCAAGAGGATGGTGCCAGATTCTTTTCAGTCATGTGCAGTGGCAGGATGAGGAGCAACAGCCATAAACTAAAGAAACAAGAAATCCCACCTCAACACGAGGGATAACTTTGAGAGTGGCCGAGCCCTGGAATGGACTGCCCAGGGAGGCTGTGGAGTGCCCTCTCTGTAACTGTTCAAAACTCACCTGGATATGCTCCTGTGTCACCTGCTCTGGATGACCTTGACTTAGCAGGGGCATTGGACTGGATGATCTGCAGAGGTTCCTTCCAACCCCAGTGGTTCTGTGATTCTGTGATGCCAGACCATGGATGCCATGCCTGTGGTGGGGAGCTTCTGTGGCAAAGCTGCAGGTAGGGTGGGTCAGAGAGCAGAAAAGTGAGTAAGGCATGGTAATGTGAGGCTGGGTCCTGCCCTTTGTTCACAATGACCCGAGGCAGTGCCACAGGCTGGGGCACAGTGGCTGCAAAGCTGCCCCCAGGAAAAGGACCTAGAGGTGCTGATCCAAACATGAGCCAGCAGTGCCCAGGTGGCCAAGAAGGTCAATGGCATCCTGGTCTGGATAAGCAATGGTGTGGCCAGCAGGAGCAGGACAATGACTGTCCCCTTGTACTTGCCACCAGTGAGGCCACAGCTCCAGTGCTGTGTCCAGTCCTCAACCCCTTACCAGGAGGAGGACACTGAGGTGCTGGCAGAAGACCAGAGGCGGCCAACATAGCTGGCGAAGCAAACAAAGCTGGTGTGGAGCACAAGTCCTGTGAGGAATAGCTGAGGGAACTGGGGCTGTTTAGCCTGGAGGAGAGTGAGGGGTGACCTTATCAATCTCTACAACTACCTGAAAGGAGGTCCAGCAAGGGGAAGGCCGGCAACTGGTCAACAGGATGCAGGACACAGTCTTAAGCTGCGCCAGGAGAGCTCTAGGCTCGCCATCAAGAGGAATTTCTTTCCAGGAAGAGTGACAAGGTACTGGAACGGGCTCCCCAGGGAGAGCTGGAGTCACTGCCCAGCAGCTGTCGCGGCCGGGCACTCGGCGGGCCCAGTGCCGCCGCGGGTGTTTCCCGGCCCGGCCCACCCCGGGGCTCCGCGACGCGCCCCGAGGGCGGCGGGGCGCCCCCTGCCGGGCCCCGCGCGCGCACGCGCGGTCCGGCGCGCGGCTCCTTCCTTCCGGCCGCCATCTCGCTGCGCCCGCGTGCGGATCCCGGCCCCGCGTCCTGCCCGCCGCCTCCGGCCGCGCCCCGCGCCCCTCCGCCCGCCGAGGTACCGCGGAGGCAGGGGGGGGGACGGCCGGGAGGGCGGCATGGCGAGGCCGGGGGCGGTGGGCGGCGGTTACGGGCCGGGCCTGAAGGGAGGCTCGGCCGGGCTCGGCGGCTCTGCCCGGGTCTGGGACGGTTCCCGGCCCTGTGGCGGGGCGGGGCTGCCCGCGCGCCGCGGAGGACGCGTGTGGGCGTGTGGTGAGGGGCGGCTGCAGAGCCCCCTGTCCCACTCGCCCCCGCCTGAGTTACCACACGGCGCTGCTCCGGGCGCTCTTGTTGTTTCCGCAGATGAAGGAAACCATTATGAACCAGGAGAAGCTGGCCAAGCTGCAGGCCCAAGTGCGCATCGGTGGCAAGGTAGGAGCCGCCTCCCCGCGCTGCCATCGGGATTGCGTGTCCCTGCCCGCATGTCGCGCCTGTCGCAAGGGGTCCTGGAAACGGGTCTGGGGAGCAGCCCTGAGTGCTCTCAGCTTCACTAGACTGTCCTCAAGGGAAGCTGTGCTCCTCCAGGGCCCTCTGAAGTTACTTTTATAGGTGCAGTATGTAGTAGCTGAATCGCCAGCCGTTTCTCTCTGTGTCTGTTATGTTACTGCAAACTTATAGTCTCTGTTAGGGTGGATGGGAATCTCATCATCAGCAAGGTCAAAAGCAAGGTACTGCAGCTGGGTCAGGGCAACTTCTGGTACCAGCACAGGCTGGGGATGGACAGATCAGAGCAGCCCTGCCCAGAAGGACTTGGGGCTGCTGCTGGGTGAGAGGCTGGACATGAGCCAGCCATGGGCACTGCCAGCCCAGAGAGCCAAACGTGTGCTGGGTGCATCCAGAGCAGAGTGGGCAGCTCCAGGGAGGGATTCTGCCCCTCTGCTCTGCTGAGACCCCACCTGAAGTGCTGCACCCAGCCCTGGGGTCCCAGCACAGGAAGGACATGGAGATGTTGGAGCATGTCCAGAGAAGGGACAGGAAGTTGATCAGAGGGCTGGAGCTCCTCTCTTGTCAAAATCAATCTGAGAGAATTGGAACTGGTCAGCCTGTAGAAGAGGAGGCATTGGATTAACTTTATTGTGGCCTCCTAGTACCTTAAAGGAGTCTACAGGAAAGATGCTTCAAGGCTGTTTACAAGTGGCATGTCAAGTGGGGGAATGGGTTTAACTTGAAAGTAGGTTTAGATTGGATATTAGAAAAAAAAACTCTTTACTGTGAGGCTGGTCAGGCACTGGAACGTGTTGCCCAGAAGCTGTGGATGCAGTAGCCCTGGGGGTGTTAAGGGCTGGGTTGGAGGGGACTCTGAGTAACCTGGTCTAGTTGGAGGTGTCACTGCCTGTGGCAAGAGGGTTGGAATGAGGTGGGTATTGTAGTCCTCTTCCAGCCATTCCATGATAATTGTATGGACTGTTTTAGAAAATGTGTGGGATTTGGAGTGAGAATACCTTACAGCAGGTGGGGTTTGGTATAGTTTTCATAACAGATCATAGAGGGTTATGTTGCTGACTTGTTAGGAATACTTAGGGTGCTCAAGGTGGTTTTTTGCTTTTCTGTGCAAAGTTGAAAATTCTATACTTGTCATATTTCTGTAATTGCAGACTAATACAATAAGAACAACTTTTTTTTTTCCATCAGAATATATGTATTTGTGTTGTCTTTTTACCTATAACCTAAGAAAAGTATATTTAATATAGTCATATGACAGTAAACATTTTTTCTACATGAGGGAGTATACAATGTTCTAGATTACAATTATTCAATGGAACTCTTGCTGACAGAGTGTCCAGGAGCTTTCATTCCAGTGTTTGTTTGCTGGAGATTTATGCCACCTTAAAACAGGGTTTATATAGTAATTAGCTGCCTTGGTAATTTTTGCATATTCTTGGTAGATGTTGATGGTTAATTAGAGAACTGCTGTATAATATTGCTGATTGTATGTATGCATGTTAACTGGTGTGTGTTTATTGGCTGTAGAGGCTTTTAGTATCCATCATGTGAGAGCATGCATTCAGATTAGAGTTCCTGCAGCTCGTTGATCAATATAGGGCTTTTAGAGACATTAAGCAAAGCATAGAGTGGTCATTTAGTTTTAAAATTGGCCTGTGAAATAGTTGGAAGGCCTGTGCTTGCAATATATATTTTTTTTTTATAATGGGAAATGACTTCTGGGATCTTCTTGGCATTGTTGCCATTTAAGTTGAGATGGGTGTGGAGGAGGTACGTATTCCTCCATATCCCTTGATCACGTTCTGAAATTGACTGAGAATTCTTTTGTCTAGAGGGGCTTAGCATATACCTTATCTAGCTCAATTCTTGGGTAGACGAGGCACTAAAATCAGTACTTCTAGTAGTTTCCAAACCGCTGTGTGTGCTAGCCTGACAGTAGCAGGAATATCTAGTTTTCTTGACAAAAACCTAAATATTTCAGTGGTAGTCTTCCCAGTGTTAGTTTCGTATGTATTTGTCACTAATATTCCTCATTGTTGGTAACAGAATTATGTTAGAGTTAGTGTCCAGCCAATTTTCAAACGTCTGACAGTAAACTGAAGGGGAATTCCAGCTATTTATACGGCTAGACATGAACACATTATCTTATTATTAGCATGTGGTAGATGAGCAGTTGGAGTGGGAGGACTTAGATTAGTAGTTACATTATGTCAAAAAGTGGTTTAGTTTCACTTACAGACATTTATATCAGATTTTCCTGATTCCTTGTGCAAGAAATTAGAGAATGACATTTTGTGCTTTTTCTTGGAAATGGGTATCTTCTAATGTGGGACATTTACTTCCCTGGAGAAATCTAGACCTCTGGGTCTGTTGGACAACTTAACCTTTGCTTGTCTGGTTTCTAAACAGGGTTGGTCTAGAGCACTAGAAGTATTTTTTAAAATGTATTTATGAAATATTTTTGAAAAGTAGGCATTCTTCAAATATCTAAGTCCATCAGATGGCTATTTAGAATAAAAACGTAGTATTTTGACTTTTCTCATATTCATTTGCTAATGATGTGTTCATATGGCCACTGACTATTATCAAAATTTGGCTATAATTTAGGAAACGCAATATAAGAAAAAACTAATAACTTTTAGAAATTGCTTAAAGCTGTTCATTCCTCAGTTTTATGTCTTGTGATAACTTGGGCTAACAAGGGTAAATTTGCAACTTCCCTTTTCTAAGATGCTGCAGTAAACCATGAAATTTGTGGAATAAATATTCTCTGTTGGCACTGCTTCCTAAAACTTCATGCTTTTCCCACATGCAAATCTTGCCTTAGTGCAAGAGAAAGACTGCTGCAGTGCAGTTGGGCAGCAGGTTTTCATGCACAGAAACACAGGAATAGTATGTTAAGTTGATTTGTAGATATTGTAATGTAGTTATATAGCACTTAGGATTAGAGTTTGTGAGAACTACTTAAGTTTTACCTTGTAATTTTTTTTGTTTTACAAAGGGTACTGCCCGCAGAAAGAAGAAGGTTGTTCACAGAACAGCTACAGCAGATGATAAAAAACTTCAATTTTCATTGAAGAAACTGGGAGTCAACAATATTTCTGGAATTGAAGAGGTAATTGCTTCAAAGGAAAAAAAATAATTTCTGTATATAAATAGAAAATGTATTAAAATCAACTTTCTGATAAGTAACAGATCCTAAACTTGTCTGGAAATTATCAGTAGGATTTCATGGAGCTTTAAGAACTTTGATTTCCTGTTAAATTGAAAAATCCTGTTAGACTGCTTCAAATACTGAATTTTTTTTTCTTTCAGGTAAACATGTTTACCAACCAAGGAACAGTCATTCACTTCAATAACCCAAAAGTTCAGGCATCTCTTGCTGCTAACACCTTCACTATCACCGGCCATGCTGAGACAAAGCAGCTGACAGAAATGCTGCCTAGCATCCTAAACCAGCTCGGAGCTGACAGTCTGACCAGCCTCAGGAGATTGGCAGAAGCCCTACCCAAGCAATGTAGGTTGAACTCTGTAGCAGCAGTGACATTCCATGCTTTCTAGTTGTCCGCAGAGATGTTATAAAATGCTTAAAAAGAAGTCAAACTCTTTAAAATCTATTTTATTTATAGCTCAAATTGGATGGCAAGTGTGACTCAGTAAAGCAAAGTCACCTCTTGGTGTGCCTTATAGCTGGGTTAGCACTGGAAAACTGTAGCCAGACTTGATGTTCTAGTAGTTTCTTTCTTGATGTGGCTGCCGTATTTTGACATTAAGATGCACGTAAGCTTTAACAACTTCCTGCTGCTTAAACAAACGAAGGTTAGTGATGTCCTTGTCCGAAGCCCTTTCAAATGAAAGTTTCTTCATCAGTTCTGGTTCTCTAGAAGTTAATGTACAAGTCTAGGAAGAAGCCGTCTTCTACCTCATGCTTTTCTTAAAAACTGAGAAGGATTAATTAGAATGAAACTGAGGTCCTAGACTTGACAGTACAAGAAAGAATAGTTGTAGAGTAGTGGCAGAGGCAGCTAGACGCTTGAGATGTTAGCATTATACTTCTGCCCAATTCAGCAGGTGCTCACTGGTCTGCTACAGTGGAGATGGGTAAGTCTCATTAACTCTGTCAAACGCAACAGGAATGGTTAAAGAAATTACTGAGTCAAACGTGGACAAGAGCACTAGGTCACCTCAACCATCTAAGGAGGGTAAAATTGTGTGTCCAGTTCCATATTCCCCTAACTTTGCAAGGGAACAGTAATACCTTTTAAGTACTTTTTCTAGTGGTGTGTCTGCCTGCAGCTTCACAATTACACCTCAGCTTTATTTGGATATGTAGGATAAAATGATCCTTTCTGTTCCTTAAAACTTGATGATATAAAATATGTAAATTTAAGAGCCATGTGGTAGTCCATGGATTACCACAGGTTTTTTTTCAGGAAAACCTGGTAAAATCGATCTCCACTTGTATTTGGAAGTGCAGGGCACTCAGTATAGCTAGATACAAGGTGTTGACCAGTATGCTGTTTAGCATGCATCCTCTAAATTCACTATTGGGCTGTTTAAGCATTGTCAGTAACAAAAGGAATGTGGATTTCCTACAAAGATTTCTGTTTACAGATCTGGATAAAGCATTGCAGCTTAGCCCAGAATCTTAGATAGTGTTTTCAAAAACACAAAGCTAAACTATAAACCAAAATGCCTATGGTGATCCTGAATGAAGCTTTTGAACTATTTGCTCTTGCAGCTGTGGATGGAAAAGCACCACTTGCTACTGGTGAAGATGATGATGATGAAGTTCCAGGTAAGAAAAAATATGCAGTAGAGGAAAAGGAAGTGAATTTTGCCAAGAGATCTTACACATAGTATAAGATCAGACCAGGGATAGTAGGAGTGTTGTCTAATGTCACTTGCTGTCACAGAATTTCTGTGGGTAGATTATTTAATTAATTTCAGATACCATGAGAGACTTCACAGTTTGAGCTAGTATTTTGATCCTGTGTTGAAAGTATAGCTATGACTAAGATAATTATTTAATATTCCATAAGAAACTACCTTGTCAGAATCACTGCCCAGTTGTTATAGCCAAGTTAAATGCTTTTAGAATTGTGCTTTCTAATGAACCATCCAAAATTTCCTTGGTTGAGCAAGGAGGATGAACCTTGAAGCTCTTAAAAATTATTTGCTCTGTATTTTACAAGCTGAAAGTTTTTATGGTGATATGAAGTAGGAATTAGGAAAAAAATTCAAACCCAAAATGTTTGGCAGAGGGGAAGTGGGTCAAACTTTAATTCCAACCATCTTTTTCTAGATCTTGTTGAAAACTTCGATGAAGCTTCGAAGAATGAGGCAAACTGAACTGTCACCTCCTGAATAAAATTAAAACTTGAAAAAGCTACATGGAGCTGCTATTTTATATTGTGTCTGCCTTGATTTTATTTCCTGATGAGATCTCAAGATCTGTGATATTTGGAAACTCCTTGAATCTACAGCTCCTTAGTTACTGCTTGTACACAATATTATTTTTGTGGCCTGATTGAACAAACCTATGCTTTGAAATAAGTCAGATTGCTAACAAATTTCTGCCTAGACGCATTTTTTGAGTAACTTGTATACAAGCAAACACGTTTAATGAACTTTGGCATACAATAAAAACTTAAAAAAGTTTCTGGTGTGACTTTTTGTCAGAAAATCAGGGTTAAAAATATTAAACAACAGGCTCTAAATATTAAACAATTTTCCGAGGTTTTGCTTTTCTACAAAGCATCTTCCTTTTGCTGTGTTAAAAAGCTGGCTGCTGTAAAAAACTTCCTGTGCGTAATGAAACCTTTTGGACTTAATTGGTGAATTTCTGAGCCACTCTGTAACCTGTCGAATATAAGAAATAGAACCGTATTTTAGCAACAGTTAATGGTGACTTAATATAATAAAACATGCAAGTCGAGGTAGAATTTTTACTTGCCAGCTGCTTGCTGCTGTTCTTCATGGCCTTGGGGAGCTACATGTGAGTGTTAAAATTTTTATCTTCAGTGAATGCATTGCATAACGGTTTAATGGCTTGAACAATACAACTTTAATTTTAGTTACCTGAAACCATCAGTTATGTGGGTTAATGAAGCGCAGAAAGGGGGAAAAGCATTAATAGAATTGATAGTGGCTTTTAACTAAGTCTGTATTTACCAGCTTCAGATCTATTACGTAATTATTTGAATGTTTCAGGAACGTGTTTTTATTGCTTTTTGGGTTTTTTGTTGTGTTTCAGAGAAAAAGATAACTTTTTAGAGCACAAGAAAGACATTTGAAATTCCATTGTGACATCTGTGTAGATGGAGTTTCCAGGGGTGAGAGCTAAATTTCATGTTTGTGAGTCATCGATATTACTGGCCTTCTAAGATTGTTTCTAGAGCAGAAGCTTCAAGAAGTGTAGATTCAGCTTGACTTGTTGAGGATAAAATTCAGAGTAAGATTTGCTATAGCCGTATGAAAGCTCTCCAGATGTGCCTGGAAAAGGGTGGGTCTGTGTCCAACTTGCCAAGCGTGTTTGTCATGGTGTACATTGGGAAACAGTGGAAGAACTTGTTCAAGCCCTAAAACTGCTGTGGTTTGAGGTAACAGCAGACTAATGTGAGCATGATATGGCTGAAGTCAGGTGCAAGAACTTTGAGTAACAATTTTAGAGCAGTTTTCTTGGTTTACAAGTACTTTTAACAATGAACTGTGCTTGTAGCATTGAATTAGCTTTAAAAAGTGCATTCATTGAATTGTGGCAATAAGGTAGAAAAATTAGACCTGTGTGAATTTGACTTTTGAAATGAGGACGGCAAATGAATATAAGGGAATATAAGGGAAAAAAATTCTGCAGAGTAGCTTGCCAGACTTCCTGTGGTGTCCTGTTGGATAAATGACATGCTGGGTTTTTATCAATGTGTTACCTGTTCTGTGACTCAGATATGGTAGTCCACATAAGTACTTGCTTTAAGCCATTGTAGCCCTTATGAAATACTTTCTACTGGTTTCTGTTTTATGAAGTAACTTTGTACCTTGCTTAGACGTTCTAGACAGTGTTTTCCACTCTAACAGACATATATTTGGTACTTAAAAAATAAGATCCTTACTAAGGCAGTGTCTTTGAAGTGCAAAGTAAGGCTAATTAGTGATAAACAGCCATGTGACATGCCTGTGGAAATCTTTGTGCAAGGTATACTCCCAGTACACTTCCGAGCAGGAAATTCTGGCATAATCTGCATCTTCAGACCCAGACTGAGGTAAAGATATGAGCAAAATATATTCTTTACTGTAGCAGAGTCTAAATGAGTTGTAGTATGTTCAACTTAGTGTTCAATCTTGGACTCAGTGATGTGATTAATTTTCTCTTGGTAAGGAGTTTGGTTATGGTTTTCCTAATCTATCATTAATTACTAGAAACTGGGAATAGTGCTGATGATTCTCATCAGGTTGAACTTCTGTGTAACCTATTACGGATTTATATCTGTAGCTTTACTTAAGGAAAATGGCTCTCCATTCTACATATTTTGGATAATGGAGAAAGGAAAACAAATGCATGTGTTTCTACTGAGCTTTTTATTTTTAAAAGGCTAAGGGAATGTTCAGGTTTTGTCATGTTAAACTCTGAAATAGCTTAATTCAATGCAGTGGTGGGTTCTAGTGAGGTTTTTTTCAGAATATTTGGAACATGCATGATTGTTAATCTTATGCTTTAAGGACTTAGCAATGTTTTAAAATTAATGTATTCAAATATAAAAACCCAAACAACAACCCTTTTGGGAGATGGTGAAGCTGTGTGTTTTATTAAGCTAGTGGTGTACGTATGAAAAGGTACTAACAATGGCTTTAAAGCTCTCGAAGCCACCTTGCATTATTAATACATGTTGTTTCTTACTATTAAAGTCTTGCGAATCTGTGGTTGCATCTCTAAGGAAAAGTAACCATTGAGACTTTCATGTAGTTTGTAGTGCACATTAAACATACATGAAAAAAGAAGAACATTTGGTTTAAAATGTGAACAGTTCAATACTCCAAATGTGAAATCAGTAATTGTCTATCTTACTATGTTGATTTGCCTGGAGTGTGGGGAAAGTTTAGTTTGGTTGCCACCTCTGAAATTTTGTGCTGATACTGTAAACACAATTTACTTATCCTCAAGTTGCCTACTATATCTGCTGAAAACCTAAATATGTAATGGTACAATTGGAATAACAAGCTATTTTCTCCTTTAAATGTGGGAATAGTTTTGAACAAGTTAGTAAACTGGAGAGTTAATATTCAACAGATATATAGGGAAGTCCATGCTGATGATGACTAGATTACAGCCTTAAGTGGCTGGCAAGATGGTGTTATATGTAAAGAGGAGAGATTTCTAGGCTATGTATTTTAAAATATTAGTAAGTACTCAACATGTCTTAACTAATACATGCAATATGGCTTCTAATTTGTTCTTTCTTTGTTTTCTATCATTTCAGCCACATCTGTGAGAGTTGCTGAAAATGTTTTCTACTGGATATGATAATTGTAGTATTCTGGCCAGTAACAGAGATTGATTCTGAGAGGAAGAATTTGACAAAAAAAGGAGCTTATAGTGCAGCTGAGCCAAGCTTATTTAGCTTAGGTGAACTGTCTGTAGCATGAGAGAGTACCACGATTCATTTGATTGTGAGCTGAACTCAGTAATTTTAAAGATGAATGAAGAGTGGATGTATATGGAAGCTCTGAGAGTCAGGAATATAACTATTTCTGTGTATTCTAATTGACTTTAGGCTGTGTTTTCTTGGTAACATGGTACCTACAGTCTCATCATGAAAGTTTTAACTCCTCTGCTAATATTCTGTCTTGGATTATCATTATAAAATAACGTTACTGAAGAGAAGGAAGACTGTAGTACTGTTTTATGTAGTACTGTTACTGTACAATTTTGCTGTAATCTGAGGAGTTTTTGTAAGAGATTTAACAGATGTAACTTATATTACCTTTACATTGCATCTGAAGTATCCTGGTAGTGAAAAAAAAAGCTCTTCTAACCATGTTTGTGTAATGCAGGGATTAGTAATATTTTAACAGACTAGTTACAGCCCAAACCAATGTTTTGCATTGCTAGTGAATCCAAACAAATTAGAACAATTGTTGATCAATTAGTGTTGTAATTGTATAGGCACTAATGATTATAGCCTATGTCTGTGTAACTTCTTACATGGGTGGAAGGCAGAATTCTAGGACATCTTGCTGCCATTCAGATTGGTTGAAGGTCAGTTTGAGCATGCAAAAACTTTTGGTCTTGATACCCAATAACCAGGATTTGCAACACGTCTCATACAGGGATGTGATGTGCACTTCAGGATACTGGCAGATAAATGTGGAAGTATCTGCTGCACTTGAGATTCTTACTCTGCAATTCTATTGGATGGAATGTTTTTTTATTCTGGAAAAATATAGTAATGGGTTGTATCCTATTCCAAATTTTTAGGACACATCTGAAGTTAACAGGTCTTAACATTCTCTGTGTAAGTTGTACCTGAGTTAGTAATGTCTATAAGGCTTATGCTGGAGTCTCAAAAATTTCAGCACACCTGCTCAGTATCCTGCTTCACAACATATAACTTGTGGCAAGTGTTTGCACCTGTATGTTAGGACTGAGTTAAAAATGATGGAGTAAGATTAGGCAAGGTTTGAAGTTGTTGGAAGTATCAACTGAAACAGAAGGAGCTGTGGGTTTAAGTTGCAGCTCCAGGGCCTGTGACTAGTCCTGCTATTCTTTCCAGTTTTTTCCAGTGACTCTGTCAGGCAAATGCAGATGTAACTGACTATGACTGGACAGTCAGATCTCTCAACAGTAGCATCTTGTGAGCTGCCGTTTTGTGATGGATTTCTAATAACTGTGTGTAAGAAAGACTACTGCCACCTTTTAGAACCCACTTAAGATGTAGGAGGGCTTCTTGTCCTCTTATGCCTGCATAAAGAAAGATAATAAGATGATTTGGGCTGCCAAAATCTGTACTTCCGTGACACTGGTGCTTGACATGACATCTGTGGTGTTACATAGACACTCACCGGTAATCACAGTAGAGTAGAAATGGTGTTAAAATGTATAGGGTGGTGATATCTTCCTTGTCTCTTCAGGATTGTTGCCTCTGCAGAACAAAGAGGAATTAAAAGTAATAATGCTTCCTTAGATCTATGTAGGTGAGTGACATAGCTAAGATGCATGGTGAGCAGACTTAAGTGGTTAGGGGTTATTTTTATGATACTTACTGTGAACAACTGCATCTTAAAAACGTTGGCATTTGTGCTGATTTCTGCCATTGGCTTCACCTGTACAAGTCAGTCAATCCATTGTGCTGTGTTAGAGTTGAAGCATTCATCTGCCCCCACCAAGCATGAGCCTTGCATAAATATACTGTGAGGGTAATGTGAACGTAACTGTAGGATTCAAACCTCAACTAAAGGTAAGATGAAGTGAAAAAATTGAACAATTGTGTCAGCAGAGTGGCAGGCAAGTTTTATTCTGGGGACAATTGGTATTCTAAGCACCAGGGAGGAGTTAATTTGACAATTCATTTTTTTGCCTCCCAGCTGCTTTGCACCTGTTAGTGTTACGAATCAGTAGTTAGTGCAGTTCTTTCTGGTTTAGGGAAGCTCCTAAACAGTGTGAAACCAGCATAGCCAGCAAGCTGGGGTTTGCCTTTAGCGTATGTTGGGGGCAACATTTGGATAAACAATTCCCATGTACATCTGCAGCATTTCATGCTCCAGTAATTACTACCCGGGGGTGATGATCTTCATGATTTTTTGGGGGGGTTGGGGGTGGGGGTGTTTTTCCTGTGTAGAAGCTAACTAGCTTAGATGTCTCAGGATTCACTGAGTCATCATCTTCCACCAAATTCAAAATTCAGACTTGCTTAGATGTGACCTTGTGCACGTATACACTGGTGTTTAGGCTGACTTCTGTCAGGAATTGTATTCTAGATGGATTGTCATTCTGCTTTAGTGTGTCAGCGCCTGCATTTGTACAACAGACCCTTTGCTCACTTTTTATTTGTTCCTCGTATTTTAGCGTTGTCCTATTTCAATTATTTTTACCTTGAAAACAGGTGATTATTGATGTCAAAAACTGGTGGTGTTTTTACTCTTGATTATGTCCCACCTTAGCAGCTCTAATGTCATCAGGATATACAGTATATTTGACAGACAAACTATGTAAGCAGTCTGTAAATTGAATTTCAGTGGGGGTGCAAGGCTTCTAGGATGAAGTGATACATTTTTCTAGGATGCTGTGGACCTTCTGGAAACAGTGTTTTGTGTGAACAGAAAACAATAATGCTTCTAAACAAAAGCCTTTTTGGAGACAATGACAGTGTTGTTATGCCTGTGATCTTACCCTATATTTGGGATAAACATTATACCACAGTTGCAAAGTAGATAAGCAAGCTATGGTTGTGATGCATTTTCAGAAACAATTGTGTTGAATCCCTAGATTGTAACATTTAAGAGACATACACGTCTAGGTATACAGTGTTCTGCCTACAATGTGGGGTGGAAGGATCTATGTGGTTTAGCTAAAGCTTGCCTATTTTTCTGTAGTGCTAGAAGCCTGAATAAGTTCTGGCACATGAAGTGTGCCTGTACTCTACCCATCATTCAGTGTCCTTTAGCTGACAATAATGCACAAGGTTGAGTCCAGCCATTGGATGGTATGATAGTCCTCCTAAAATGCTTGGCAATGGTATGTAGTAGAAGTGGTGTGAAAGTGATGCTGTTTTGTAAGCTTCATTTTCTTTTTATGGAATAGAAATGCTGATGTGCTAGAAAATTTTGTAGGCTGTGAAAAGCATGTGATGTGATTCTATTTGCTATGTTTTGATTTCAATGCTAAAAAAAGAGCATGTACAGTTGATTTACATAATGAATCAAAACAATATCTCAAACAATGCAGGTCAGGATTTTTTTTCCAGAGGATTATTTAGGGATTACTTAGGTTTATTCTTGCAGGAAAAGGATGAGCTGTACAGTGCAGTCCCACAGCTGTATCCACCCTGTTGCTGTGTCCAGTTTACATCTTCCTTTCTGTTGGGGTCTGCAACCTTCCCTGCTGATTTCTGCGTACATGGTTGGCCTCATCACTGCTCATCTGCAGAAGATGGACTGACATGCTTTACAGTCCTGTATGCCTGGAGAGTTGCTAGCTTAATTTGGTGACAAATAACCCTCAACAGAAAGATCTATTCAGACGTCATTCCTAGGACTAACCCCCAACAATATCTTTGATCTCTAAAGTTCCAAGTGACTGGATTCCTAATTCACCCAGTTATACATTCATTGCCAGATGGAGCAGTGTACTTCCTGAAAGCATTATGTGCTGCACAGCAGGAGGTGCATGCAAGCGGAACTGCTATAACAATACTAATGATGATCATTCTAGTGATGGGCAGTGTCTGCACTCCAGTGATTTATACTGTTGTTGTAAAGGAAAAAAGTCTGGTCCACAGTGTTGAAAAACTACTGGAATGCCCCTAACATTAAAAATGCAGAACATATTTGAGTCTATAATTTCAGTAAATACAGTCTGTCTTTTTTTTCCCTCCCTTATTCCTTACAGAAGTTGCATCTGGTTGATGCTAGGTGTGGGCTAAAGCTGTGAATGTGAACTGCTTAGCCAAACCAAGTCACCTAGAATTAGAATAAACCTTCACAGTTGCTCTATTTCTAACATTTTTTATTCCAGGTACTGTTATAAAACAGTTGTGGAAGATGAGTAATAGTTCTGGCATTAGTTTACAGGTGTTTCCTTAGGCTGAGCTAAGCATCATCATCATCATCATCAGGGTTTAAAAAAACAAGATACAAGATTGCTTAAATGTAGATTGTAGGACCAAGGCACAATGAAGTTGCTCTGGAAATATAAAATTAGTGCATGCTGTAAATAAATGTTTGTCTCATGTTGTTTCTCAGCTAAGGGTAAGGTTCAGTGGCTGATTTTCATCTTGGAGTTGTGCAACATTATTTCTTACTGCAGGAATAGCAGTGATTTAACAGCTGCTGAGTTCTCTTGGGTGGGGGGGTGGGGCAAGTGTCATGGGGCACTTCCATCACGGCCCTGAGACAGAGTTTTCCTCTGGTGCCAGAGTGGGGAGCTGAGATGGCCTTGTGTGGATCATGGAAAAGGTGAAGAGCAGAGGCCCCATCTTCCATCACTTGGCTTCCTGCTGTGGGCACCTGCTCCCTGTGTGGCATAAGGAGGTGTAGGATACAGACTTTTTTTTTTTTTTATTACCAAGGAAAAACCCACAGGAGGGCTGAAGGGAGATTATGCTCTACCCTGGGAAGGTCTGGCAGGAGGTTGCTGCTTTCTGTAACTGTCTCAGAAATACAAGCGGGGAATTCAAAGTACAAGACAGATGAACAAAGAAAGCAACAGAGTGGAACTAGTAACAGCCCCAGGGAAAACCAGAGCAGACAGGGAAGAGTGTTACAAAGTGCTCATCAAATTTACATGCAAATAGTAATGCTAACATTGTACATGATTAACCAGAATACCCCGCAAAGTCAAAAGGGAATGAATAAGACAAAGACTTTGTGCAGCTCTGAAGCATTTGGCTGTTACTACTACATGAAACTGCTGGCAATCCACTTTGTGAGCAGAGTTCATGGCATCTGTGTTTACATACTGCACATTGAATTTGGCAAAACATAATTTAGTTAATCAGGAAAAGCAACTTATTATAGATATATAGATCTTAATACTCTGAAAGAGTGCATATTGTCATTCAAGTTGAAATGTAAAAGATGAATAATTGCTGTAAGAAATTACATTGGCAAGAGCTTTTGGTAAAAACTTTGGAGAAAATAAATTTGGGATTAAGATTCTGACTGCAGAATTTTCAAACTCCTCTGGTCTTATGACAAGGAAACACTGCTGCCTTTGGGCCCAAAGGTGTGGTTCAAAGGTTAGTCTGTTTTAGTGTCTTCTCAATGCCATCAGAGGCTACAGAAATCATTCTCTAGATCAGTCAGAAGACTGACCTTTCAAAACACTTAACCAATGCTGAAGTTCCCACCACTTACAATTTTTGCCACTATAAACAAAGAAAAATGAATACTGAGAAGTATTTACACCAAGAGAAAAAAAAATTCATTGTTGTGCCTCAGAGAAACACAAAGTATGTGGAGTGAAGCATGCTGTTAATATTGCATAATCACCAGTTGTCTGTGCTTTTTTACACAGGGATTTTTTTTTCCTGTGAGTAAAGAATTTTCTTTGCATAGATTTTTTTTTTCTGCTGTGTGCTAACTCTTGACTAAGTTTTCCTCAGGGTGTCTGAATCATAGCTTATGAAATAGTGCTGGTTGGTCCCTGCAAGGTCCTCAGAACAGCCACAGAAAACTTCAATTCCATGTCCCCTTAGCAACATAATGTTACATAATAAAAAGGGTTTATGATGCAGGAAACAGCTTCTGAAAGATTACTATCTTCACCTTTGTACTTACTCTTGGGGAAGGTGTTGTGATGACTATCTGACAATTGCTTGAAATTCTGCAGCAAAAAGATGGAAGAAATTTAAATCGTGTTGTCTTAACCTACATTCCTCTATTCCAATGTTTTCACATTTAATTAAAAAATGCATTTTCCAGGATATGTTTTGAGGCAATAGCTAAGAATTAGTAATTTTATTTCCTATATATTATCTCATTGCTGACTGAAATTCAAGTCAAAATACAGGGTAGATATTGAAGGTTCATTATTTAGAAGAAGTACTTTACTGTAACACAAATAATACAGGAGAAGGAAATTCTGTTTTTTAAGCACACTGATGTAATTTTGTCTATACATGAGATGTCTTGCAATTTAAGAAAAAATGGCTCAGGTTATGGTATCTCAAGGAAACACAATTTGCATTTTATTTGCATTACTTTTCAACAAATGTGGAAGTTCAGCATTTATTTTTATGAAAGACATTAAATCTCAGTATTTTTAATATGCAACTTTACAATAATTGCCACTTCATCTTATTTTAGTTTAAAATTACTTACAAGAGACGTATTTTTCTTGATTTTGATCATGAAATGTTTTTTCTCTCTTGCTTCCAAGGCATGTCAGATTTGTTGTTTCTTTCATCTGATTTAATCATGCATGATGCAATAAAACTGGTTTGAACTACGTAAATATACAGGTGTCAAAGCCTGGGAGACAGATAATGGTGCAAGGATTTCCCCAACACCTGCAAGGTCAGTTTTTTTTGCTTCACTTCCCCTAAGGCTGACTTCATTTCAGATATCAGTGTCATGAAAGAAATGTATCTCTGCTCTGTCTCTCACACCTTTCAGAGATTAGTTCTAACCCAATGTACACCTTCTGTGTACCACAGATGTTTCAGTACATAGAGTCAGAGAGAAATGTAGCCAGAAATTCAGGTTTAATCCATGGAGGTTTGGATTTTTTTCCTACATTTTACCATTTTGTATATTCAGTCATTTTGTTATTTCAAAGGTAGCATTTTCAATTCATTATTTCTCTGGCTCTGACTTAGAGAACTTGGCTGGATTGTTCTCCAGTCTTGCAGTCTCTTTCATAAGAATCACAGCGCACATTCTTTAAACAGTATTCTTTTTCTTTGTGTATGGATTTATTTTCAAAAAGAAAAAAAAAGCATCCTAGAGACACTATAGAAGAAATACAGCAGCTTGAAGGTTGGGCTCACTACCCATGGACTGGGGAAGAAAGGCAGGGATTACTGATGTAAGGATGTCAGTAGATGCCAGACCTCTAGTGGACACAATGGAGAAATGCTTGGAACAGCGAACATTACATGGGGAACAACCCTACATGCTGTTGGGGGAGAGCTGCTGAAAAGTCTCTTTCAAAAGCTTATCTATTATTTGTGCAAAACTGTTACGTCCCATCATTCACTGTAGCTTTGACTAAGTGCAGAAATCCCAGAAAATCAGTTAACATTGTCTGATCTTTTTCAACTAATTTTAAAATCTTAATTGTTTTTTTGACTGAACAGCTACACTGGGACATCGCCCAGACTGGAGGACAAGAGGCTGGAACGCAGCCGTGCAGAAAGAGATGTGAGGGTTTGGACTGGGGACAAGTTGCACACGACTCAGCAGTGCCCTGGCAGCCAGGAGGGCCACCTGTGTACTGGGGGGCATCAGGGACAGCATCACCAGCCAGACAAGGGAGGGGATTGTCCTGCTCTGCTCTGAGCTGGGGCAGCCTCACCTCCAGTGCTGGGGGCAGCTCTGGGTGCCACAGTGTAAGAGAAACATAAAGAAAAAAAGTGTCCAAAGGAGGGCGAAGAGGATGGTGAAGGGCCTGGAGGGGAAGCTGTATGAGGAGAGGCTGAAATCACTTGGTCTGTTCAGCCTGGAGAAGACTGAGGTGACGTTATGGCAGCCTACAGCTTCCTCATGAGAGGAAGTGGAGAGGCAGGCTCTGATCTCTCTGGTTACCAGAGTTTGGACATAAGGAGCTGGATTGAAACTGCGTCAGGGAAAAGTTTGGACTGAACATGAGGAAAAGGCTCTTTATTGAGAGGGTGGTTGGTTACTGAACAGGTTCCCAGGAAAATGGTCTCCAAACTTGTCAGCATTTGAGGCATGTGGTTTAGTCTGAGGTAGTCATAGAATATCTCAAGTTGGAAGGGACCCATAGGGACCATCCTTCCTGCAAGAAGGGAATTTGACTCGTTGATCAACTTGAGATATTCTATGATCCAAAGGACTACAGTGGCTGAAGAAGGCTGTAGTGCAGGAGGCTGTGGCTTTTCTTCCCATACAGCTGATACCTGCTTTCAGCCATTGCATGAAGGATATTTAGGAGCTAGGAATTAAGTACTTGCAATTAGACTTTCTTGTACTAAGGAAATTTCAACCTATGATGCGTTGGCCTAGGTGTTCCAGGACTAATGGCAGAAGGCAAGTGGAAAGAAGTCAGGTACTGTCAGTGTTCCCACTGAGCCCACATGTTGCTCATTAAGACTCCTTTCCTGTTGTGGCACACTAGAGAGAACTGGGGGCACTCCAAGCTGTGTGATCAAGGAGACCCACTTACTCCACGCAGCTTTGTGGGAAGACATGTAGGAGGGACTTCCCCTTTGAACATCCTTTCCAGCACTGGAAATCAGGGTGCCAGAAGACTGTGAACATCATCAGTTTAACCAATGGACATCTAAATTGCAGCACTGGAAGTCAGGGTGCCAGAAGACTGTGAACATCAGTTTAACCAATGGACATCTAAATTGCAGCAATCAAGTCTCGTCATTGGATTCATCGTGGTAATACCTTTCTACTCTTATAATTTCTTTCTTGTTCTTTTCCTTATATATTTTCTTAAGTGGTACTTTCATGCTTTTATATTATTACCATAGATAACAATAACCAAATTGGCTACATACATCCTCTCCATTGCAACAAAATTGTTCTTAAACCCTACACACACACACACACACACACACACACACACACACGCAAACAAACATATGTATATAAACCCACCAATCATTCATTATCTTTTCACTCCACCCAAAAGGATCTATCATTATTCAAAACCCTATAGACTATGTCCAACACAGTTAATTTTTCAGGTACTGGATATACTGGATACCTTTTCCCATGGCAGTCCACCTGCTTGAGTGCACTACTAGATCATCCTTAACAGTACCTTTCCTTCATGCTTGACAGGAGTTGCCTCCAGGGTCTGAGTTTCTGTCCTCTTCCCAGTCCTCCTGTCAGTGCCTACATCCCAGGACAGAGATCCAGCCAGTTGCCTGGCTTCACTACTGTCTGGTTTCACATCGTGGGCTGCAATATCCCATTGGACCAGGCAGGTCACCAGAAGCTCTCCTGATGGTAGTTGAAATCCTCTTGTGCATCTCACAGCTTACCCAGGGATAGAAATGTGGTAATTACCTCTGGCCCTGCCTCTTCCTCCTCACTCTTTCATGTGTGAACTGATTTGATCTTGGATTTCTTCTTCTGTATAGGGGTGACTGCTACTGTCACCAAAACTGTGGGGGAAAACCAAAACTATCCAACATTTTTAGTGTTAGATTATCAAGTGACTACTTCTGCCCAGGATGTTGTTCTGGCCAGGATGTGCAACAGAAATAATTTCATTCACACATAGCCTGGGCGTGCAGAGAAAATAATTTCATGACACATGAATTTCACTAGATTTTTCAGAAACTTTGTACAGTCAAAACCCATAGAGATTCATTGGTTCAATGTTCATTGGTTCCAAGTTATGTAGTTCTTAGTATTTGGTTTCTTACTGGTTACATAAGGCTACATTATTATCTCTGCTTTCCCAAACTAGGTGTCTCCAGCTGGGCTAGGGATGTTGTTTGGAGTCGATGTTCTGTTAATGGCCCTTGATGGCCGTTGATGCTGTTATGTTCTGTGTCTCTTCTGTGCTGATCCCAGTCTGTTGAGATGTTAAACTCATCAGGCCTCACCTAGTGGTACAATACCCTGAAAACAAATTTCCGGTCCCTTCCCCTGCGGCAAAGCTGAACAAACCTGACTAAAGTTATAAAATTTAAAAAAATAATCTTGGTATATTTTGTAACACTACCAGCAGAGTTTGGTCCTCTGGTTCAGCTGCAGTTTGAGTGGCCACGGTGTCTGTTGGTCTGCTTTCTTCCCTCTCCCCTGAGCTATTAAGGGTCAAGCAGTGATCACGAAACAGTAGCCAGGGTCCAGCCGTTGCATAACTTCGTGCCTCTCTGGAACTGCCACACCAGTTTTCCTTCACATATTCTGCCACTTTATCAGGATCCCGTAGTTGTTCAGGAGTGAAAGATATGTGCTAATGTCTTTACAAAGAATTTGTTGGGTGAAGGATATGGTTGTTAATGTCTTTCAAACGGGTCTTACTGTCTCTACTAAATTCAAGGCAGCAAGTTTATTGCAGAGCCGTGACAGGTTGGCCCCTGAGACAGACAAAGGTCTGCTCAAGCCCGAATTTCTGAACCTTGGGGTAAAACGTCAGGTTCAAGGGGGGCATGTGGGTTTGGGAGGGCTGTACCGTCCTAGTACCTCAGCCAATGGGGAAATGAAGAGGGAGTTTAGGATAAAAGGAAATGTGCAGCCGATAATTTAGGATAAAAGGAGGCTGCGCCCTCTGAAACCCTGAGAGAGAAGTGCCCCAGACAATTCTCTCAGTTTTTCATTCGAATAAAGTTGAAGGACTCCTTTATCTCTTTTTTGGGCATAAACCTCCGGCGTTGTGGATTTTCCTGACACGGGTGAACTTCCAAATCACTGAAGCACAATAATCCTTCAAAAGCTGGCCCATTTTTTCTCACATTCCATGCCACTCATGACTGTCTACCCTCAGGGCAGATGTCTGAATAACCTCCCTAGAAATAGCTAAACACGATGTAGACTGCACTGAGGAGACCTACCAAACTTAGCAGCCAGAACATGCTCTTCTTAACGTGCACAGGGAATTCAGAATTTTCAAAAGCTCTTGTAACAGGAGTGAAAAGATGGGGGAAATTGTCCTCTCCAGTTCCCCCTTACCAGATTGGGCACGACTACCCCAAAAGGTAGTTACCTGAGGTAAGAGTAGGATAGCAGCACTGAATACGTATCCCAAATGACCCTTTACTGCTCTTGATGTTATCATGCCATAAACTGACGCCACACAGTACAGCAGCAGAACAATCCTGATCCCTCTCCCTCCTCTGAAAAATAGCAGCAGGAGCACATACAGGAATATATAAAAGGTTAGGTACAATATCCATACCAACAGACAAAGCAACACTCTGACCAGTGGCTCCCTACCTAATACAGCAAATGCTTAGATCAAATTTGTTTCCTATCCCCTCTGGTTTTATCGGTAATCTCAATCCTTCCTGTCCCATAGTAGTGCCAAACAAGACTGCAGTGGTTTAGGAATTGTCATGGATGAGTAATAGGATGATTTGTTCTCGCAATTAAGGGATGATTATTATGCGTATGTTAAGAGAAGCTTTATTGATGCAGAGTTATGCAACTGTAGTTTGTTGTTTAGATGTCCTCTGTTCTCCCCACAGTCCCCTTGCCCCCCGTGCTGCTGTCACCGGACAGTCTGGGTTGTCTGGGACACGTGGAGGGAGGTGTGTACCTGCACCCCTCGCACGGCATTTGGGAGGAGGGCAGCTTGTCACCGGGAGGCGCGGCATGGCAACGCCCGGCCCCAGTCAGGGTGCAGGAGAGCAGCTCCGCGAAGGGACAGCGAGGAGGAGCTGACTCACGGACTCCGGGAGGGGCCGGGGCTGGCTGATGCAACGCCAGGGGTACAAAAGGTGGAGCAGCCGTATTGTGGGTGAGCACGTGGTGACTGGTCATGCGTTCCCAGGGAGTGCCTTTTTCCTTATTCAGTCCCTTGTTGTATTTTGTTAAAATAATAATAAACCTTTGAAATTTTAAAAATAAGTGTCGTTTCTGAATGGTACTCCCACTGGGACACTTAAAACCACACTGCCACTTACTTGCTTGTCCACTCCCGCTGCCTTCCCCTGGAGTGAGATAGAAAGGGGATTTCCACGCAAAAAAAAAAGTAAAGATCATAGGTTGAGATAACAAAAATTTACTGGAAACAGCAATGATATAACAAAACAAACACTAACAGCAACAATGTACAAAAGAGAGAGTGATTAACATGCAAAAATGCTCTCCGCAGAGCTCCACCGACCCCACTGCAACCAGTCCACCCTGACTGAAGAAACTCCTTCTCCATGGAAGGGATCTCCTCCTCTCAGCAGTGAGGTGATACAGAATAACCTCTGGGTCCTAGCCCCTCCTTCCTATTTCAAAAATGATCCCTGCTCTGGCTCCAGCCAGGATAAATATTAACCAAGGACCTCATAAAGTTCACACACAGAGCATATTTTCGTATTATTAACAATACTGACATCTATCTTCTGTGGTAATATCCCTCAATACCTAAACACATTTTTTCTTGTGACTATGTATCGATGTGATGAAGTAGGACGCTTGGCATAGTGCCACCCACTGCACTCAATGTAAACATTTAGATGGTCAAAAACGGGTTTATTTACAAAGTGTTTCATGCACAAAAATTTACTCTTCCAAAATTATATAATTAAGAAAAGGATGACATTGCACATTTGTATTAACAACAGTGAAAAAAGGGGAAGAACACAAAAATACTTAACTAAAGCCAGCAAATAGTTGCACTGACTTAAAGTTACAAAACAACCAACTCTTGTTACCAATTAAAGAGCAGTTCAAATCTCCAAGCCAAGGTGTGGCACCTGCAGAAGAGCCAACCATTATTCCTTGATATTTTGAAGCAGCTTTAATAAATGAGCCTCGATAACCTGCTGAACTAAAGCAGAGAAATAGATGAGGTTAATTAGTATTGATTTTTTTTTGTATTTTTAGGGTTATATTGTTTTTTTCTGGCAGATAACTGCCTGTCCTGTGCAAGAATAAAAACAGACATGTACAAATTCACTCTGTGAATAAAGTCAGCATTCCTTCAGAAAATAAAAGCCTTATATAATGCAAAAACAATACACACAGGCAAACAATGTTTTTGGAGGTCATCATCAATTCTTTGGTTTGAATAGGCTGAAAGCACATAGCAAGCAAATTTTTTGCCTACAAACAGAAAGCAGGCAAAAACACGTATTAGAAACAACTTCTGTGAAAGAGAGATTAAGCTCTTGAAGCAGTCTTCTATGGAGACTTCTATGTGAAGTTGTCCTGCACTGTTTTCAGCTGGAGTAGAGTTAACTTTCTTCTCAGTGGCTGGCATGGGGCTGTGTTTTGGATTTGTGCTGAACACAGGGTTGATAATACAGAGATGTTTTTGTTATTGCTGAGCAGGCTTGCACAGAGCCAAGGCCTTTTCTGCTTTGGTACTGCCACACTGGTGAGGGGACTGGGGCTGCTTGTGAGGTTGGGAGGAGACAGAGCCAGGACAGGTGACCCAAACTGACCAAAGGGATGTTCCAGACCATGTGGCACCAAGCTCAGTGTATTAAGTGGGGGAAAGAAGGAGGAAAGCTGGGGGGACATTTGTGGAGATGTCATTTGTCTTCCCAAGTAACCAAGTCAGCTGGGCATGGTGGGGCCCAGCTCTCCTGGAGATGGCTGAACGCCTGCCTGCTCATGGGAAGCACTGAATTAATTCCTGTGTTTGTTTTGCTTGTGTGCACAGCCCTTGTTTTCCCTATTAAACTGTCCTTAAACAGCTTTCAGTTCTCCAGCTTTCACCCTTCTGATTCTCTCCCTGATCTCTCTGGTGGGGGAGTGAGTGAGTAGCTCTGTGGGGCTTGGCTGCTGCCTGGGGTTAAGCCATGACACTGGCTCTTTCATAAGCAAGGGCTCTCCTCGGAGAAGCTACACATACAGTGCAGGAATTATTTTTTTATTCCATTCGCTTCTGTAATGGCAGACATTGCACAGCTTTCAAAATGACGGCAGCAATGAGGGAAAAATCCAGCAAGGAGTCTCTTCTTTGTTCTGGTTTCCATAACCAAACTAGATAGTATAATTGAATGGTTACTGTCTGCCTCCAAGACAAACAAGAGCTAGTGCTGATCTGACTGACAAAGTTTTGTAAACTACATAACATCATGCCAGTCAAGTAGGGTGAGGGGCTCAGAAGGGGTGCAGGGCTCTTACCACAGTCCAGTAACACACTCCTTTGTATAGGGTGAGGGAGCAGCTCAGCTCCCCTTGTCTAAGTCATGCCCTAAACACCATTATTTGTGTCCAGTAATACAGATCCAGGCCAGTGACATTTTCTTGCTAAGTACCTGACTTTCTGAAACAAGAATGGAAGGTCTTACCCATTTTGGCCTGATGCATTTAGGATTATTAAGACTTGTAGGACAGGTAACATGTTAAGAGCTGCAAAACCTCTACTAGGCTATTATAGCAGCTACACAAGGAGTTGTAAAAATTAAGTTTTTTTTAAAAAGGGTTTACATTTGCAATACTCACCACTCCGATAGCCCAAGGCTACAGCCAAATCCATGGAATTATAGCCAGCGTCTGTTTCGACAGTTGGATCAGCACCATTTTCTGTGTAAAACAGGAATAGAATCTTCTATTTCTGACCATGAGAACTGATCGTACATTATTACTGATAATTAGGTTTAGACAGTCTGCTTACCAAGAAGAATTTTTACACATTTCACATGGTTCCCATGTACTGCATATAGCAAGGGTGTGCCTCCATTCTGCAAAAGCAGAGAAATGCCTCAGACATTTGGTGATTAGTCCACAATTGTAATTCCTTAACACATGAATATGCTTCCATGCACCAGTAAGAGACTTCCTAGGTTTTATTAAAATGAGGTTCTGTTCTAGATCTTCACAACTTCCATCATTTTTGTCTACTGTTCAAATGCTAAGATCACACTTTTACAAGAAGTCAGCACTAGTCTCATTCTCTTTCTACCAAGAAAACTAGTCAGAACTAATAGCATCAACTTCTCCTATCCAATGGAAGTTTTGAAACTCTCAGGTACTTCAGAAGAGGTAAAACAATTTTTAAACTCAGGCCAGTGCTATGTCCTGCTTCAATTTTCTGACCAAAGCACCCTCTGACTAAATTCAAGCTAGAGTCTTACCCAGTCATACTCATTGACATCAACTCCACAGTCAAGCAGCATTTTGACAATATCTGTGTATCCTTTACTGCAGGCCAGTGAGAGGGCACTTTCTCGCCCCTTACCCAGAATTTGCGGATCTGCACCCTGAAATAAAGTACCATTAAAAAAAGAAGCAAATCTGAGGTTTTTGCATAGACCTTAACTCTAAAACTTTTAAGCTTTTAGCAGCATCAGCAAACTTAGGAAGACAAAACAAACTAAAGAGTAAATGAATTCAAAATCAATTGCGATTTTTCCTTACATTCTGGAGGAGAAATTCCACTACTGCTATCTGCCCATGAGCTGCAGCCCACATCAGAGGGGTAAATCCTTCTTCGTCCTTATGATTGATTAAATTTTCTGTTCAGAGAAAAATGTATAACTTAGTAATCCTTTTCACAATGCACTGTATCAGCTGGTGAAATGTGTTGATGGTAACATTTATTCACCAGGAATCAGTGTGACCTAAAAGTCATTCTCAACTTCAAAATTCTGTCCCCAGTGGTGGTGGTAATATCTCTGTCCAAGAAAGAAAAACACATCCAACTGACCCAAATTAAAATTTGAGCCTTTAGTTTAATAATTTAAAATTTAAGTTGTTAAGCTCTATAAATCAAACCCTGTTTTTACTCAGAAATATTACAAATTGTCTGTAATCAGGGCTTTGCCTTTGTAAAGAAGATAAAGAATGTTTGAAAAATAAAGAGGTACATCCTGTATTATACTGTAGATTGTGTTTTTTCAATAGAGGGAGCCACACAATTTTGTAAAGAATGAACTTATACACCAATATAGATAAAGAATTCCATACCCCATAAAGTTCATGTAATCAATAAAGTGATCTGTGAAAACAATTAAGGCCTACATTGAATGCAGCAGGAAGAAGAAAAAAAGAACTTCTTTTTATAATTGGCTGAAAAAATATTTCAGCTAGATTTCTTTTTAAAGTACTTTAAAAATCCCATGCTTATCATACCACCAAAATAAGCATTTTTAGCTGCTACCAACACTCCAGAATTGATTTGCTTTTCATATACATGGCTCATTACAAAGTATTTAGACTTGGTGGAACATTTCAACAAGGATGTACTGAAAAGCATGGGTGATTACTAGTGGTGCAGTAAGAATACACAATGCTACTACACTCATGAATATGTAAAGTAGAGTTAAAATTTTGTACATGTATTATGGACACACAAATGCCACACTATTCAGAGTATGTAGTACTATTACTGCAGGTGTGAAACATGGTTTAAATTAGTGACATGTAGGTCTTTATGCTGATTGACTAAATAGAATTGGAAGGCTACCATTAATAGAAATATGTTTTAAATGACAAAGACAAATTACAAATAAAATAAAAATAAACTGCTGTGACAGAACATGGATTACCTACATAGCTAGAGAGCAGGGAGAGGAAGGGATTTACCTACTCCTATTAACATTAATGTTTTAATTTAAAATGCACATCATCCAGTGAGTGAGTAATAGACTGATACAAAACATTAGTCCACATCTGCAAAGAACAGATACCTCAAAAATGCTCCAATTTGTACCAGAATTGAGGACTTTATAGCTTTGGGGAAAAGGTGAAACATAACAGCATATAAATGACCCAAGGGTAAAAAAAGGCACTTAACCTCCTTCTGTCTCACCTTGTTCAATACGTGTGGCCAGATATAACATTTCTCCCTGAGCAGCCAGCTGATGAACTGATAAAGCTGCAAAAAAAGAAACAAAAGTATGTGTTACATACATCAGTTTTCATGTTGTGCTATTTAGAGCTGAGCATAACATATCCATTGGCTTCAGCAGTACAGAACTGAGAACTGAGACTGTAGATAATTTCACCTTACACTCTGAACTTAAATCATGATTAAAAACTGAAAATTTTCCAAAAAGTTTCATAGATTTAGGTAATTTTTAAAACAATGCAGCATTCTTAAAAGCAAGGATGCTTTCCACACTGACTCTTCACAAAGTAACGTTCTCTTCACTGTTGTTTGGTCAGCAACCCAAGATTACTTTAAGAACCATGTATCAATATAAACATATTTTGGTAAATTAAGGGTGTTTAATTTAAAAATCACACTTGAATCACCAGAGGACCTGTCCTGCCACTCAACAAAGAAAGCCTCTAGGGTGACTCTCACTCACTACAACGTAGAATAGATCAAACATTACAAAACTACACACAACCTGACATACAGAGGGGAAAACAAAGATTGGGGGATTTTTTTTTTTATTATGGCAGAGATTATGAAGAAATAACGTCTGATCCCATAAAAAATGGTATGGGTGTATGGTTTTGATAATTGCCACTCGGAGCAGGCCTGAAAGGTGCTCAGGTAGCCATATGTAATAAATTATCCACATGATGTAGTAATAACGTTAGCTAATGATTACATTAACTGTAAATGTTCACTGTCCTTTTCCAAGTCACTGCATGAAAGTTTAGTTTGCTCAGAAAGATGGTGCATTTTGGTCAGTGGCCTACACTGAAGCTCCTGATTAATTTTTTCCATGCAATTAGTAGCCTTTTTCTTTTAAAAAACTGACTTGTCATTTATAGAGAAAATAATTTACAGACAATGCAAATTAATTTATAAAGGAATGCTTGACAATTCAGAAAAAAAACCCCACCAGAAATAATGCTTCCCTGATTTTCAAGATCTGTGATAATCCTGACACTTGCAGTATTCTGTATTTATGTTACATTACATCTTAAGTATCCTGCAGCATTTACCAATCATCTAATTTTAAGATGCACAAGTTCTGAAAACATGGGCATGAAGTACATTAACTTACAACTCAGAATCTAAGTCTTGATTTTAAAAGTATAGGTAAGGGTTTTTCTGGTCTTTTTCTTTCTGGAAAGTAAACTTCAGTCATGAATTCCACACAGCAGGTGGATGACTATTATGTGGTTGGACCCATGTGAAATTAGACAAGACTATCTCAGCGTTTTCTTCCTTCCTTAAAGTTCATTGCAACACCAAAGAAAAAAAAGCATAAATCTGTGAAGCATCCAACACAGAGTTCAAAATATTAACAGTAAGGCAGAAGACTACTTACAGTTTACAAGTAGAGGTGTTGTAGAGACTTCATTTCCCCTGTGTTTGTTAGTTAGTGTAGTTGATTGTTTTATTGGTGAGAAATGCTTAGTAGTTGATGGAGTATAGACATGTCTTACTTGGATACCAGGTGAAGGAGAAGTGTGGCTGTTGCACTCGGCTACATTGAACAAAAAATAGAGAGTATTTCAGTATTAATAAGAGCAAAAATGCAAGGCATAGATTCTAAGTCAAACTGTAGAGCACCACTATCACAAGACCTTTAAAATCCATGTTAAGAAAGCTTTGTGACATGTGCTCTTCCCACTGTGTAGTATGAAAGCTGAGAAAAGGGTCAGCATCTAAATGAGGTAAGCTTTTGTCTGGATTTTCAACATGCCTGGCATGGATTTATCACTTAAGAAGTCTCTGCTTAACTCGTCATCTTCTTACAGCAAGTTATCTTCAAGGCAGTAACGTGATGCAGCTCTGGTCAGACGTGCACTCAGGTACCTGCTCAGCCTTTGCCTGCTCCCTAACCAGTCCACTGCATGAGTGGAGACAACCTTCCTTAACTTTCTTCACCAGGGCTCTTCCTACTCCTGGATAAAATTTTAACAGCATTATGAATGCCTGACGAATACTTCTCCAGCAGAAAGACAGGTTCCACAATAACTTACATAAAATCCTACAGCAGGTCACTGCATAGAATTCAGGAAGTCATTCACTGCCAATGTGTTCCTTCATACTAACTTTTCCTGCTTTCTCTTAAAAGCTAATAGTATTTTATTACAGAATATATTTATATATTGTATTGGCTTCTAATTCTCAAAAGTAGCTCTTGGTTTTGAGATTAAATACCGAAAAGACATACTGAAGGATTAAACTCCATATTGGCTTAATTGATTTGACACCAGTGTGCACCAGTAATTAGTGACTAGAAGCTAATTAACACACACACACTAAATTAACTCCACAGAGAACTTTGTGATGATAAATGCAAGCGCAAATACAGGGAGAGAACTAATTAAAAGAAGTAGAGTGCAACAGAAAACAAAATTATGTTTTGTTTGCCAATCAAACAGCTACAACTGACTGTATTGAATTAAGAGTCATACCATAGATTTTGACCTGTGGTCCCTGGGTTTGCAGGACTACTTATAAGGGATCTACAAAAGTTACCTCAGAAAAACAACCCTATTGCTGGTGAGTGTAAATCTGCCACTCAGACCTGCGGCTCAGCCAAACAACTCAAGTCAGTGAAACTATCAAAATTCAAACTAAGCCTGTCTTTGCATTACACAACAATACAAGAAATAGGTTACGTGAACTTCATGAAAAGATACACCACTAACATTCTGAAATATGACAGCAAGTGCTAGAGACCACAATGGTTAAGGGGAAGTAGATGGAACTCCTTGTTTTGCTCTGTATCAATAGCATGGATCAATTGTGATGAAGCTGCCCAGCAATGGCTGGATTGGCTGCAGGGTACTAGACCTGGAGCAGCATTTGCATTCAGGTAGAGTGAAGCTACAGTGGCAAGCCCATTGCTAGGACTTGAGGCTTCCTACAGCCACAATGACAAAACACATGTGGCCTACATTATCTTTCATTACCCTCATGAAAAGATACAACAAGCTGCTGAAAGCCACTGAAGCTGATCACACAGTGCTTTTAGTAGTGCTTTCTGAAGCATACTGCTGTAGGACATGCCATACAGAAGCAGCTTATTTTCCTAATTAGCAGCAGCTCTTACTAACTTAGGTTAGTTTTTGTGCCACTAATTTTTCAGTTAATATAAATATTTTAAAAGTAGTATAAAAAACAATATTGGAGAAAAATTTTATATTAATAATCCATTAAGAATATAATAAAAACATTAGAGGAACACATCTTAGAAAACTGTTCAATACACATGTAACGCAGAAGCTTTTTTTTTTTTTTCAGAAAAAGTAGTAACTTAACAGGATGACACAGTTCACAGATAGTATTTTGTACCATAAATTCAACCTTTAAATAAGACAGATGCAACTTCAAGGTCAGAGTTGACTTGGTCTTGAATATTTTTACTGTCCTCCTCATTCAAAGACTTGACGAATCGCGAGCAGACGTTCATGTCAAATCTGTTGGGCAGAATGAACTTCATCCCCATGGTGACACTCTGAGCTGGGCCCTCCTCTGTGCTGCTGTCAAGCTGATGCTCCACTTTGATGTCTGGCATGGGTGGAAGGCCGTAGCTTGTGGCACATTCTTCCACAATTAACTGGGCCCCGACATCCAGGTTTGTTGAAGATGCCATGGTCTCAGTGCTGCACCAGTTTCATACAAAACGATGCTTCATTGTTTCCAGCCAGCAGCAATTATTTTCTAGACAACCTGCAACTGAACAGACGTAACAGGTTAAGAACATTCTGGCAAAACAACGCATAAAAACACACAAAACTTTATTTAAGCTCATAGCATTTAGTTTTGTCAGTCAAAACATTGGTGAAATATCAATCTTGTTGCTATCACAAATTAGTCACCAAAACCTCAATTTATGTTTCAGCACTTGATGTTTAAACCAAATTACATTATTAAGCCAGCAGGAGTTTCATTCATATAAAATGATGCGTCAAAACACTTGCAATAAGAAATTCCACATGACAACCAGCCAGGTTTATACCAAGCCAATAACAATCTATAAGAAGATGACTTTATCATCCAGAAACATTAGACTTGAGGGAAAACTTCAAGCGACTTCAAGCTCCTTTACGTCTTTCGCAACCTAAATAAAATTAATTGCTTCTATCACATACGTAGGGGGGAAAAAAACAAACAATCCCTTTTAAACCGATAAAGGAAACCCCAGAATACCCGTGGCTTGCTCACAGTACCGCGGGAAGGCCCGGGCGGGCACGCCGGGAGCCGCCCCCTCCTCCTGGGGCCGGTCCGTGAGGGCAGGCCCGAGGGCGGGACGCCCGCACCGCGCGGCCCCGGGCCCGGCCCGGCCTCGCCTCTCCGCCGCCGCCGCCTGCCGCCGGAAGTGGGGCTCTCCGCCGCGCCGATTGGCCGCCGCGAGGCGCGCTCTGATGACGCGCTGCCGGTGCGCCCGCCGTCTCCCCTCGCGGCAGGCGCGGTTCCGCCATCGCCGGGCCGCAGCGTGTCCCGCGTGCCCGCGCCCATCCGCCCTTCCCGAGCCTCTCCGCCGAGCCCGTGTCCCGCGTGCCCGCGCCCATCCGCCCTTCCCGAGCCTCTCCGCCGAGCCCCGCCGGGCCCGGCCCCGCGCCCCCTGCGTCATGGCCGCGTACAAGCCACTGGTGGTGCAGACGTGCCCCAAGCTCGGGGAGAGGATCACGCAGGACACGCTCTACTGGCGGGGGTACAAGGTAGGAGGAAGCAGCCCAACAGTCGCAGTTATGCCTCTGACCCAGAATGCTTTTTTTTACTACTTTCATGCAATTAAAATGTTTTTTAAGCACGCATAAGCTAGTTCTTAATCTCAAAACACGTACTTAATAGGTCAGTTGTAATGTGTAAGTTGGAAAAAAGTTACAAGAGCCGGAGTAGCCTATCAGAAGTGAAACTCTCTATCAATGTATCTAAAAACCGTTTTGATTCTAATTGAGCTTTGAGTTCTTTTTAGGAAAAATAGTTTTTGTTTTGCTGTTTTCATACTGGATGGTGTGCTTATGTGTGTTTAATGATCTTTATCTCGATTGTTTTAGACGCCTGTTCAGATAAAGGAATTCGGTGCCATAAATAATGTTGACTTCTCCCCAGTCCCGCCGTACAACTACGCTGTCTCAGCATCCTCGAGGGTAAGTGGCTTTTCTGAGGCCTTGGCGCTGTCCTTCTTCAGCTGGTCTCGCACAAGAAGATGTGACGCCCTCTTGTTTTGCCAGATCCACATCTATGGCCGCTACTCCCAGGAGCCCATCAAGACCTTCTCGCGGTTCCAGGACGCGGCGTACGGTGCCACCTACAGGGACGACGGGCGCCTGCTGGTCGCCGGCAGCGAGGGCGGCCGCATCTGCCTCTTCGACGTCAGCGGCAAAGCGCCGCTGAGGCAGTTCGAGGGTCACACCAGGTGAGGCAGAATTGGTTTGTTTCCTTTGCCTGCCTCAGCTTTGCTGTATTTGCGTGTCACAAACTCGTCACGGACTGGATGGTTCGGCCTTAAAGATGGTCTTGTTCCAACCCCCCTGCCACAGAGCAGGGATGCCTGCTACTAGACCACGTTGCTCAGAGCCCCTTCCAGCCTAGCCTTGAACACTACCGGGGAAGGGCATCCCCATCTTCTCTGGGCAACCTGTTCAAGTGCCTCAGCAGTGTACAGCATTTCTGTTAATTTATAGTCATATGTCTGCTTCACTTGCTGCTGAAAATCTGAGTAATTCTGTCTTATGTTGCTTTCGACTGTCTCTTCTAGATCTTACTGGAAAGTAGATTTAAAAGTTAAATTTAAAATAGGATTGAGTTTTAAAAAAATTCTAAATATGAATCCAGTATGTAGAAGAGCAAATACATTTTCTGTTTCATGTAAGTGTCTCTTAATATGTTGTGTAGAGAAAGTCTTGTGAGTACATTGCATTGATAAGCACATTTTATTTGATGCTGCTAGGAAAAGAGCTCTAAAAAGCGTTTATACAAAAACAATGAACAAATATGCCAGGAAAAGCAGGAATTCCTTAAAAAAAAGCTCCACAAAGAAAACCAAAAAGTTGCATAATGGTAGCATGGAGTGGGGTGAGGAAGAAGTTAGGAGTTCTGATGTATCAATGCGGAGAAGAAAATTATAATGGTTCAACAGACTTCTGTGCTGTGAAAGGTCAATGTGTCTTTTATCTACATAGAGCAGCAAGAATCTCCCTTTCAGTGGAAAGTACCCAGACTGATCTTGAGAGTGTTTCTGTTTGAGGTCTGTTTGCAAATTGGGTGTTACATTCTAATGTCTGGGTTAACTGCATACCTGTGCACAGCTGTGTTCTGCCAGTGTCTGTTGGACATTTAAACAGTTATAATAAAAACTTAAGTAGTGATTTAAAGGACAAGAAGACTGTTCAAAGCAGCCATACTTGATATTTGCTGTTATATAGTGAAGCTTTGTAAATTCTAATATTAAACACTGCACTTCTAGGTTAGAGTACTTCAATAAACACTTCATACAGACTAACTCTTCTTGAAACATTAATATATTTTAACTTTGGGTATTGTGAACTTTGTTTTCTAGACCAGTTCATCTAGTGGGCTTCCTGTCCGATAAGTACCGAATATTTTCTGGCAGTGATGATTATTCATCAAATTTGTGGGATATTCCGAGTGCCACAGAAATCATCTCTTACAGTGAACATACTGACTATGTGAGATGCGGCTGTGCAAGTAAACTGAATGCAGATGTCTTCATAACAGGTCTGGTTTTATTTTTTATTTGTACTTCTTTTGGATTGAAGAAAAATGCTGAAAGATAATTTTTGATAAGGTAGCACCATGTTTATTGTATCTTAGTCATGAAGGATCGGTCTGCCTGTGCAATGCCTACTTTGTTGTTTCCTTTTTTTGCTTTTTAAGCTTGACACTGATGTTTATGGGGAAACTGAAGGACCTGAGTTTTAACATCTTTTTGGTTTAGCCTGTTACGGTTAAGAGAACTTTTGAAAGGGAATACTGTGAATGTATCCTTTGCTTGGGAGTGACTGAAAAGTACCAAATTTCTGGAGCGGGACACTAGTATGTACAACCCGTAACTGGCAGACTCAAAAATGTGAGGTCATATGGAGTTACTTGTAACCAGTTGCTTTTTGTTTTCCCTAGCAGTAGCTTTGTATCAGTGTGTGGAAAATTTGAAAAAAACCCTAGTGTTCCTTTTCTCAAGAGGCATGAGAGGCTAGGTTTTATCAGGCTGCTTAATATTTATTGTTATAAATACACTTGATTAATGGAAGTGAAATGAAATGAGAACAAATTAATTTTATAGACTGACATGTAGCTAGGGTTAGAATTAGAAAATTTATGTTGCCCCAAGGCTGTAAACTAACCAAGGTAAATCACAAGGTGTTTTTACATGTATAGTTTAAAATAGTTTAAATATAGTTTAAAATGGTTTAAAACTGTTGCTATTAGCAAGAAACTCCTTTAGATGATAGGACACAGCTGTTTTAGTTTCTAAACAAGTTGAAATTATTTAACTGATTTATGCTGGTGTTTGCAGGTTCCTATGATCACACTGTGAAACTGTTTGATGCACGAACAAAGAGTAGTGTCATGACAATAGAACATGGCCATCCTGTGGAGAGTGTGCTTCTGTTTCCATCTGGTGGACTTTTAGTATCTGCAGGTAATTCTATAAAATCAGATAAATATATTTTCTGTGGTCCTCATTTGACAAATACTTCAGCTGCTTATTTTTCATGTGGTGTTTTAGTTTGATAAGGAAGTGGTAAGTGATGTAACAGTTGGATTTCTCAAATATCTTCTGTAGGAATCTGTAGGATCCTAGAATCTTCTGTAGGAATCTGTTTATCTGGCAGATGCAAGTAGAAGTCTTCCTGTTTTGTCTTTGTTTTGATATTCTTGTAGTTGCCACTTCCCCCCTCCCACCCACCTAGTTATTTTTAATAACAAAAGTAGCATACTTAGGTTTTGAAAATATGGGACCATGTTTTTCTCTTCATGTTGACAAGCCTTTTTGGTCTCGTGTTGCCATTGCATCAGAAGTCCTGTAACCCCATGGGTTATACACGCTTTTTTTTTTTGTAAATAATGAATATGGTTGGAGAATGGTTGAATCATTCAGCTCCATTCAGAATGGCCTAAAAAAGAGCAGTGCCAGGAGATAGAATGGAAGAGGATGTTGAGTAGGCACAGAAAACTGTTAGGAGGTAAAGGACCTGTGGAGATACTGCATTACTCTGTGAAGACTTCTTCAGAGAAGCATAAATGTGTGCATACATAAGATTGTTTTGTGTGCTTCCTCTTCACAGGAGGTCGATATGTCAAGGTTTGGGATATACTAAAAGGTGGACAGTTACTAGTTTCACTTAAAAATCATCATAAAACTGTAACTTGTTTGTGCCTGAACAGCTCTGGACAAAGGTTATTGTCAGGATCCCTGGACAGGTTGGTATATTTTGTGGCTTCTTTATGTTTGTGTTTTAGGACTTGTATTCTTTGAAAGGTTTTATTTCACATCACTGTTAACCTGTGCATGGTTTTTGGGCTTTATCTGAGAATTGGTTTTTGGCCAGGGTACCTACTGCAAAGCTGTACCTGCTTTTGCAGGGGCCTTGGTCTGAATGAGCTTTAAAAGGTTCCTTCCAAACGGTGGTATGATTATATGATACACCTTAACCTTTTCCTCTTAATATATTGTAAGGATTGTTTCTGCTGTTGGGGAATGCACATGGGGAACTTCTGGATAAGTGTTCAGTTTTTTTAAATCTCTAAACTGATTTTTCCAGTCTTTGTAAATTAACTATTCTTAACTTTATAACAGTCTAAATAGCTAAAAGTATACTAGTATTCACTTTTTAAAAGTCTGGGTTTTGTGTTTCTCCACTGTTGCTTCTTGTACCCAAAAGTGCTTGTGAACATGACCTCTTTGCTTTTTTGTTTGGTTTCAGTTGAAGAGTACTGGTAGTTGGTGTCTTGTCTCTGAGACATTAGAAATATGAAGTGTTCTGAAATGACAGTGGGTCTGTTTTCTTCCTCCCACCTATATTTTGTGGGCTTTTATACCTTGGGCTTTATGACGACATAACACTAAATTTTATGTTTTTAATATAATATTTTGTTTACCAATTTGTTAAATAGTTCATGCTTCCAACCAAATCCTTAAGGGGCAGCTGCATACAAGAATATCTGTGTATTTACTCCCAGAAATTGCTAGTAGATCTTATATTTAAAATTTAAGAACAAATTTGAAGAGATGCTGTCTTAGGATTTTCCTAATATGCATTTCTGAATTAAAATAATCGCTACACCTGCCTTCAATTTTTTTTTTCTAACCCCATTTTCACGTCTTTTGGGGTAAGAGCAAATCCTGACTTGGCTTGTAGATACCTTTTAATAGAGCATTACTGTTGCAGGAGTAATACCTAAGAAGCTCAATGGTAGTCTAAGAATGCATTATATTAATGCTCAGTTTCCTTAAATGATCTGCCAAAGATGAGAGTGATGAAGTTCCTGTAAAGTAACCACAGTAAAGCTTTACTAGCAATGTTTTTGTCTTTTCTCTTCTGTGTAGGCATGTGAAGATTTACAGTACTACATCCTACAAAGTAGTCCACACCTTCAACTATGCAACATCCATTCTCAGTCTTGCGTTGTCGGTAAGGGCATTAGAAATCTTCCCAGACAATTCCTGATACCTTTAGTTCACTACAGTAAATAATTGTTGCTTTTATGGCTATTGGGTATTCCAGAAGAATGCTGTACATGCAAAGGAGGGTGTTTGAATATGTTTCTCCTGAGCAAAAAACACTAAGAGGTTTTAAGCATAACAGATTCAAATACCTGACTAGACTAGATGAGTCCAGTCTATAAAAGATATCACAAGTACCTTACCTGATTAGATCAGTACAAAATCTTGTGTTTATGAATGACAGTGTACATCATAGGGAAAGTATTCACTTTAGAACGGAGGTCCTTTGACTCTCAGGAGATGGTACTCACCTTTTGTTTTTCAGGAATGCTGTGAGTTCTTTTGCATGGCAGCAATAAAAAAAAGTAATTAATTTGTTGAGAAATTTAGAATAGGGTGTGAACTTGCTTTAAAAGTTGGTGGTGTCCTGTTGGTCTGAGGAAGAAAGAAGGGTGTGGAGCATAAAGAAATTTGTCTGTCAGGGCATGTCTTGGAAGCAGAGAGCAGAGACTCTTACTTCTCAGAAGTGCTTGATTTCCAGTAGATAAGTGACCTGCTGGCCAGAAATTTGGAGGCTAGCACCAGTTTTTGAACAATACAGTTGTCATGTAGTACCCCTTTATGTAGCCTCTGAAGGACGTGTGAATGGGCCGGTGAGGGATCTTTGCTATCTTTGCTGCTTTACTTTTGTCTTGCTCTGCTGGAATGTACAGGAAGATGTGTGTAGGGAGTGTTTTCATTTCCTACCGCATTACCTAGGGAGCTGAATTAAAATAAACTTGGATTTTTTTTTCTTTTAAAGTGAAGAGTACAGAATCCATTGCCTTTTAAGACCCTATGGCATCTGCAAAATATGCAATACTTACAGTTTAGCATCTCTAGAGTGTATATAATGCATCTTCTGAAACATAATCTTGTTTTCTGTTGATTAAATCATTTGAATTTTAAATGGTCACACAAGAACATTGTAATGCCTTCTCTGAGTCAAACCACAGGTGGGTCTAATTTCAGACGCTGCTTCCAACTATAGCCAGCCATAAGTAAATGTGTATAGAAAGCTAAACTCAGGGCAGGTGTGTTGATACCCTCCCAGATTTCATTTTCAGATGAGAAATGAACTCATCAAAGTGTAGTTTCAGTGTAACTCAGTGAATTATTTCTGTTACATAAGCTTGTTCAGTATCTCCTTGAGCTTGATTAAAATTGAAGCCTTGCCTAGAGACTCCTTGACAAGGAATTCCTCATTTCTGATACTTACATGAAGAATTGCTTCCTATTGTTCCACTTGAATCTTTGTAAGCTTCAATTGATGCCGTTCACCAGCTGATCTCCATCTATATCTGTCATAATTCTGTAGGCTTTTATCAGATCATAGAATCATAGAATGGCTTGGTTTGAAAGGGATATTAAAGGTCATTTGGCTTCAGCCCCCCTGTCCTGGGCAGGGACACTACTAGACCAGGTTGCTCAAAGCCCTATCCAGTCTGGCCTTGGGCACTTCAAGGGATGGGGCATCCACAGTTTTCCTGGGTGAAATTTATACCCACTTCATTAAATAAGTGAAATTACATATACCAGTGACTGGTGTTTTGAACAACTTCAGTTGTTTCTCAGAATCCTGCTGTTCCATGATAGCTTTGCATTCTCATAGGTTCTGTTCATGCCTGCTGTATCGTACCTAATAGCCAAAGGTAGCTGTATGCTGTTGGAAGAAACAAAACCTTATAGTTACAGGAGGGTGTTAATGCATAATTGAGCTTAATTCATTAATCAGTCTGTAATGTTGCTTATGAGCATAGTCTTGAAGCTGTCCTTGCTTTGAACAAGGTATTCAACCTGGAACCTTAAAGAGGTGCCTTCCATCTGAAGTCATCTGTGATACTGTGATTTGAACCTTCTTACGAAGCATAAAAATATAAAAATGTGTGTGATAGAGCACATACATGCATTACAGAATACAAATAAAACACTGAGTCCTAACTCTGTGATTTCCTTGTGCTAGCCTGAAGATCAAACCATAGTTGTAGGCATGACCAATGGGGTGATAAATGTTAAACACAGAAAACCGGAAGAAAAGAGTGAAAACTCTCAAAAGAAGAGACAACCAGCATATAGAACCTATGTGAAAGGAAGAAGTTACATGCCAAAAGAGGTATGATGTGATGAGAAAATACGTGCTGAAACATTTCTGAAAAATTGGTTTCTTGGAATGTGCTAAATTGGAGAAAGGGAAGGGAGGGAATGTATAAAATTTTTCATGGTAATATATTGAATCCATTAGGTGTGTGTGTATTTATCTTACTCTGAACTCTTCTGTTAAATTCTAGGAAGATTTCTGTGTCAGTAAACCTGTAAAACGTGTTTTGAGAAAATATGATAAGCTGCTGAGAGGCTTTCAGTCTTCCAAGGCTCTTGATGCAGTAATGGAGGTGAGGCATTGTTTTTTTCTTGTCAGAGTTTTGTGTTGTCACCTGATGTTAATTTTTCCTATATGTCGTACTAATTTATTTTAGTATATAACTAGAGAGAATATAAGTTGGGTTCCATTTGATTTTGCTGATACCAGCCCTGTGTTGTGTGTAAAGATGTTGCTTTGGTAGTAAACTCCTCTTATGTATGTCCAGCCACCCATCATGCTTCGTACTCCTGAAGTCACGGTTGCAGTCATGCAGGAACTACATCGCAGAGGAACGCTGAGGAGTGCACTTGCAGGCCGCGATGAGAAGCAAGTTAATCTCCTGCTTACCTTCGTCGCAAGGTATTATTTTAACACTTTGATACTTCTATTTCCTAATAACTTGCCACAGAGTTTCAACAGATCGGGGTGGAACACTGGTACTCCTGAAATCTCACATGCTTTTTTCATTTTGATACCAAGGTTTTGGGGTGGGTTTGAAACAGGTTTACCTGTTAGCACAGTACAGTTTGTTGATAGTATGAGATATTCTACTTCTTTGCCAGACACTCTATCCTTAGTCTTTTCTGTCTCCATAATGAAAACTGTGTGTTTATGTACTTGAGGCTTTTTGACACTCCTCCAACCCCCAGTGCCTTCCTGAAAAGAGGAGGGTAAATACATACGTGTTTTTACATATGTGTTCTAAAACAAGTATGTGGGTTTTTTGACTTGCATCTCTGCTGTTCTGTCTTGTCTCTTCATCAAGAAAAATTTGTCTGTATGCCTGTGTGAGAAAGCTGCTTGGTGGTAGTGGAGTGCAGTTGACAAAACCTGTAAAATTGGAATGCTTGGTGGTGGTGGTGGAGTGCAGTTGACAAAACCTGTAAAATTGGAATGTTTTCTAATTTTGCAGGCGTGTGATTGAGCCTAGATTTACTCCTGTGCTGGTGACTGTTGCTGATATGATCACTGGTAAGACAACACAAAAAAGATTCTCAAAGCCATATAACTAGCTTGCAATTAAGATGGAAAGTGCTACATTTTTAAGAAACCAAATCTTTATGGCTTTGTTTATTTGTGTGGACTTCGTATAAAGAGAATGATCCAAAAAGAGATATTTCCAGATAACTTTGACCATAGTTAGGATTTGATTTGCACAGGCTGCAGGAAGTGCCTTGTGGTGCCTCTAAGTACCTTTATTACTTTATGTTTCTGTGTTTACACGGTACAAATAGCTTCTTCTTATTCAATGAGGTAAAAAGAATATTTAAGGTCGTTAAAACCTCTGTTTCTGTTAGTTAGACATACTGCTGCTGTAAGTACATACAACCACTGCTTTCAGAGCAGACAACATAAAAATTGTCTTATTTTTCAGAATGTTGGACTTGTGCTAGAACCCTTAAATGTATTTCTAACTAGCTAGTGTAATTTTTGCCTTTGTATATGTTTGTAGATTCTTAACTGGTATTTTTCTTTGCAGACATTTATCAGCCTGTGGTTGGGCAATCAGAGATAGTTGATAAACAGTTCTTGAAACTTCAGCAAGCTATTGGAAAAGAAATTGACTATCAAGAAGAACTACTAGAAGTTTTGGGAATGATGGATACATTGTTTGCTACTTTTACTAAGAAAAGAGATACATGTCTAGGTGGGAACAAAAACAATGGTGTTACACAGATCATTGAAACAAATAGAAAGTACTGACACCCATCACAACCAGTTGACATAATTGTGAACTTGAAAGACATGACCTGTTCTCCTGGTAACTTCTTATAATAGTGACTTTCAAAATAAGCTTCTATGTTGAAATTCTGTCTTTTAAATTGTGTTGCTGAATAGGCTTGGTTACTGAAGACAGAGAAAGAGGACATTTTCAAGATTGTCCATGCAATTTTTTTCAAACAAGTTAGTTTTACAGTTCTATTTCAGAGTTACATAACTTCTTAAGGCTTTACATGGCCTGATTTTTGATAGAGGCAGGGCTTTTGGAGTGGCTTCTTTGAGAAGCTGCCAGACGCTTCCTTCACGTTTGGCAGAATCAATCTCTGGTGGCTCCAAAAATGCATGTGCTGCTGGCCAAGGCTGGGCCAGCAAGTAATGGTGATAACAAAGTTACTATACAGTTGTAATTGCTGCCAGAGAAGAGCAGAGTGAGAACATGTGAGAAGAACAACCCTGTGGACACCGAGGTCAGTGAAGAAGGAGGAGCAGGAGATGTTCCAGTTGTTCCAGATGCTCAGGTTCCCGTGCAGCCCGTGGTGCAGCCCATGGAGATCCGTGGGGAATGCAGAGATCCATCTGCAGCCCGTGGAGGAGCCCACGCTGGAGCAGGTGGGTGCCTGGGAGGAGGCTGTAATCCCATGGGAGATTTCTGGAGAGAAGGGCCCTGCTCCCAGGCTGGAGCAGCCTGTGCTTGGAGGACTGCACCCCGTGGAAGAGTGACCCATGCTGCAGCAGTTTGGGGAGGACTGTGTGCCTGTGGGATGGACTGACACTGGAGAAGTTCATGGATCCCATGGGAGGGGACCCCAGAGTGCAGCAGGGGAAGGACTCCTCTCCCTGAGCAGTGGGAGAAGCCACGGGTCATGAACTGACCATAACCCCACTTCCTGTCTCCCTGTGCCATGGGAGAGGAGGTGGAGCTGGGAAGGAGGAAGGGTGGGTATTGGAAGGTGCCTTCTAAGGGTTTATTTACTTCTCATTGTCCTGCTGGAATTTTGTTTGGTAATAAATGTAATTAATATCTTTAAGTTGAACCTGTTTTGCCCGTCATGGTATTTGGTGAGTGATCTCCCCTGGTCCTTATCTCAACACATGAATCCTTCATTATATTTTCTCTCCCCTGTCCAGCTGCAGAGATGAGTGAGGGGCTTTGGTGGCTGCCTGGTGTCTGGCTAGCACCAACCCACTACGGGTGTGTGTACAGTACCGTCAGCAGTGAACAAGTTTTGGTTTTTATTTACCAGAAAGTAACTGATGTTTCTATAATTCTAATGTGTCACTGTCCTTATTTAAGGCTCATATCTAATGTCACATCCTTGGAAATACAAAGAGGACAACACACACATCTGATAACACTTGACTACATTGTTTTTTTCTCCCTGATTCATCTCCATTTACGATTTCCATGAATTCAAAGTGCACAGCAGAATGACTCAAGAAGTGCATTCTTATGTATATTGAAAAAGTTTAATTTTTATGAATTTATGTATTTATGAATTACAATTTTCTAGAAAGGAGGTAATACTTCTAAAGGGGAATTAATTCAAATTAAATTAATGTAATGAGTAAAGTGCACACCACTGAGAAAATATTCAAGTTGAATGTCAAAACTCAATTTTTGTGTAATTCTGCCACTTCCAATGCACAGCAGATGGATTTTAAGTCTATTGTTTGAATGCTAGGGTAATGGTTTGTTTTAACTTCAAGCAGGGCTGCATTGGTGTGAGTACATTGCAGAGAGGTGTGCCAAAGGCTGTTGAGTACATGTAGTAAGACACTAGGGTAGAACTTTGTTCTTAACCTGTTCTATGGCTTGAATTTTCCCCCAGGCCTGGAATTGGAGATGTAATAGGAACTTCTTGCAAAATTAATTTGCTCATGTGTGACATTGAAAGGCAGATACCAGTGGTAGAAATAACTAGATCAGTTTTGCAAATTCTACCTAAAATTGTAAAAGTTGTGGCTGAAAAGCGTGGAGTGCTGTCTGGTTTGCCCTTAAATTAGTGTGTGAACAATCTATGTTCCTGACTACTGGGATTTACTGGTTTTGAATACTTAGAATAATAACAGGTAATAATGAGGAACATGTTCATGCAAATGTCAAACTTCTAGTTTCCTTGCTGCTTACTTAACTCTTTATTTTTTATTTTGTTTATGAATTTTCTTTTGTCTTTTAGATCAGTGTACTTCTTTTAATTGTGTGACTTAATCAGGCAATATCACTTAGATTACACACAGAATTAATTTTCGGGAGTGAGGATGGTGGGGAGGCTCATTTTGGAGCCTCCTTATTCTGTGAACCAGTATTGCTTGGAGTTGAAGGAGCATATTTCTCTTGGCAGCATAGTTTTCTATGGCTTGAAAACCACTAACCTTGACATAAAACGTACTCTTAGTTCTTACTGACAGTGTTCATGTCTAAAGTAAGTATCCGTTTTAGTACTTTGCAGTTTTTTATGTGGCTAGCAGAAGCATAGAAAAACATTAGATTAAAATAGTGATTAGTTGGACCTAAACTTCCCTTTCCTGTGTTCAGGATGAATCACTTGAGAGAAATGGAGAGATGAGCTGGTTGGTAATTTTGCTGCTTTTATTAAGGCTTCAATGGAACATTTCCTCAATGAAGACAATATCTTCCCTGGACTAATACTGCCAATGAGTGAAACTTTTATTACTAGATCACGTATATAGTCTGATTTCTTGAGGGTATTTCAACAGATAGGCTTGAAGACCATGCTGCTAGAGTTTACTAAGTTGTATTCTTAGAGTTGTTCAAGGCTGAGTAACTACATGAAAACTTTCCATATTTTAGAAAATACTAAAATACGTATCACCTAACATTAAGCTATAGAGAGTGTTTAAAAAGTAAGGAACTGAAGCAAACTTTAAAAAATGAAAATCAGATAACTTGTCCATTACTTGATGGGGTCAGTTAACTCACAAATAGGGATGTATGTGGAGGAAATTATGGCTGAAAAGGACATAATATCCTCATTGAGATTAAAATACACAGCCCTGTATATGGCTGGGAGAATGGTGACATTGAGCTATCCCTGAATTAAATATATGGGAAAGAACCATAAAGTAACAACAGTAAGTGGATGGGATGGTACATTAGAGTAGCAAATAAGTAAATAGATGTGCAGGGAAAGTACAGCAAAGTAGCAAATGGATAAAACAGACGTGACTAGACTAGGCTGCTAGACTGCTTGAGCCAAGCGGGGGGAAGATGCTGCAAGTGAGTGGAACCAATCGGTAAGTAACAAGTAATATGTGGACAGTGCTTAATAACCAATTGTGTGCTTGCTGGATTCGTGTGACCGTTGTAACAAACCCTATAAAATATGTATGCTTTGCTGCAATAAAGCCAGAGATTCACCTCCATGAGGACTCCGTGAATGCTCGGCTCAGATCTCCCGCTGCCCAGACAAGATTTCTCCCATCAGATGTGGACAGAGCAGAGGCATTTAATGCCCGCTTCACTTCTGACTTCTACATGTGGGATCCACACAGGTCTCTCCAAGAAGGCCGTGACTAGAGGAACAATGAACTCCCCAGCTGACTTGGACTTGTTTGAGGTTCTTCAAATGGATGTTCATCTATGGGCCCCAGCGAAATTCATCCCAGAGTACTGAAAGAAGTGGCTGATGTTATTTCAGGATCTTCTCCCTTACTGTTCCTTGGGAGTCTGGAAAGGTCCCAGTCTACTTCAAGTGCCAAATACTGCCCCAGTTTTTAAGAAAGGTGAGAAAGAATGTTAGTAATTGCAGGACTCAGTCTCAGTGCAGTGCTTGGTAAAATTATGGAAAAAGTAATCCAGGAGTTACTGAACAACAGTGAAGTGACAATGCAGTCATTGGTCACAACCAACAAGGGCTCATGAGGGGAAAGTACTCCTTGACAAATTTAATTTCCTTTTATGTCAAACTCAACCATCTAGTTAATGACAGGGAGCCAGTGGATGTAGACTATAAGTTTGTAAATTCACTTGGAAAAGTTTCTCTAAACTGTGGCACTTGTGGAGCAGGGTGGAGTTAGAAGAGGAGGGGAGGAAAAGTAGTAGTAAGCAAGTACTAAGTAGTAGTAATACTAGTAAGCTCAAGAAAACACCTCACTGCCACCTTGCTGATGATACTTTCCATTTTATAACATTATTTTTTTTATGTTTGAATGTTTTATAAATCAGACAGTCTCTCCAGTGTATGTTTTTTCCTATATTACTTGAATGTGATCTATAAAAATGTACTTGTAGTCATAAGTTTTTCCTAGATACATAGTCCCCACATATACAAAAAGCTTGCCTAAGTCCTTATATGCAGAAGGTGGTTTCCTCTGGAACTGAGGCCTGACAGTATCTCATAATATTACATCAGAAATGATGTAAATTAACCTTCAGATAATAATTTTCATATATTTTTCAGTTCTCAGTATTTGGCATTGACATCCTGGGTCTACAGCTGCTGCAGATGCACCTATATTTGTATTCTTTTTAGGATAACATGCACGATGCTATCTTTATTCAGTGGTGAGTGAATGTAGCAACTGAAGTAAAGCAATCTTTTATGTATGCTGCCAGTAAAGTATGCTGGGGCTGGATGTAGAGGAAAGGTGCTATAAGATGGTTGCAAGCCATCCCTAACCTGGCTGCACCCCATCAACCTGTACCTCTTTTCCTTCTAGTGAGTTTTAACTTTCCAAAGTTCTGATCACACCATAAAGAGCAGGTTCTCTCTGTAAGTTTGGAGTTGTCCCTGCTTCCTTGCAGACCTTATTTTTTTTTTTAATGTGACCAGCCATACAAAATAAAAACAATGAAAAGTTTCAGATTTTAGAAATGAATGCACCTGATGTAAAGCCATGAAATTCTTGCTGAAAAGTATGAGGTGGTAATGGGGTTTTACTGGCTTCTTTCTCTCCTTCAGGGATTTGAGAAGTAACTGACTTTTCCATAGAATTGAGAGGGGACAATGTCTTCGAAGCAAAACTATTAATATGAGTCGGTTGAATCAGGTGTTCCCCTCCTCCAGCAGGTGAAAACACAAAACACTTCGCTTCAATAGCAACCTTTTTATACCTGATGGGGAGGATGCCTGTCCCCTTTTCCTTGGTTGTTTACTTAGGGACTTAACATTCTCTCCTCACTGTCTACCCTTCTTTCTTCTCCTCCTCTCATCTTTCTCCTTGTTTGCTTACGTGTTCAACATTGCTTCTTTGTTGATTTCCAACAGCACTTAACAGGTGCAATGAACAGATCAAATAAACCATACATAAACCATACGTAACAACAACTAGAAACCAGAAATGGTACTTTTCCTTCATTTACCCCCTAGTTCTTTTGGGCTGAAGCACAATCCTATTTAATCTCTCAGGGAGGTATATTTTCTCTGTTGCAGAAGATTAATTTGCTTAATATTAGTCTAACGAGGCTGTTACAAAGAAAGTATGCTGTCTGTCTACAGCAGACAGATTATGAGTCTTATTACAATGCAGCAGGAGGAAACTTGCTAAGTCTCTAATCCCAGTCTGGTACTCATAACCCCACATCTCCAGTGCTTCGCCGTCCTTAACCAGTGGAACAGGCCGGCAAAAAAGCCTTAAGGAGTCAGCACAAGACGGTTTTACGAACAGCTGAGTGTATACATGGCAGATGAGAAGCTAAGATGCGGTATGGTTTGTCAGGATCCACGCACTATGCAGCACGAAGCACACGTGAAAGGGCCGCGCAGGAGGCTGATCCACCAGCACCGGGGTGGGAGCTCCCAGCGCGGCGCCGGTGCCCGCGGGAGCTCCAGCCGCCGAGCGGGAACGGGGGGGCTGCTCCGCCCGGCCCCGCATCCTGCCCTGAGCCGGGACAGGGCAGCGCTCCCTCCGAGTGCTCCGGGGGCTGCCCCGCATCCTGCCCGGAGCCCGGACACGCCAGCGCTCCCTCCGAGTGCTCCGGGGGCTGCCCCGCATCCTGCCCCGAGCCGGGACAGGGCAGCGCTCCCTCCGAGGGCTCCGGGAGCTGCCCCCCATCCATCCCTGAGCCGGAACAGGGCAGCGCTCCCTCCGAGGGCTCCCCCACCCAGGCCCGGGCGCCGTCGGGGCCGCGGACGAGTCCCCGCCGGGCATTCCCTGTCCCGTCGAGCTGCAGGCGGGGAGCTCAGGCGGCTGCCTCGGTGTGTGCTCCCCAGGAGCCTCCCAGCGCCGGGGCTGTCACAAAGCGCCTTTGTTCCCTCGTCCCGCGGGCTGCCGGGGCGGGGGCGGCGCATCCGCGGGCCGGGGCGCGTCCCGCAGCGCTCCCGCGGGCGGCTCGGCAGCGCCGGCTCCTTCCCCCTTCTGCCTCCCTGCTCTCCTGCCTCCCTGCTCTCCTGCCTCGCTGCCTCCCTCCGTGCCCGGCGGCAGAGCGCAGGTAAGGCAGCGCAGCCCCGGGCGGGGAGCGCTGCGCTGCCCCGAGCCCTCCCCAGGGCAGGGACTGTCCCTTCCCGGGAGCTGCGGCGATGTTCCGCCGGCAGGGACCGCGTCCCGGCGCCGCTGCTCTCCGCGTCTCATTCGCCTTCGAAGCCCCAAAAGGCGGAGGGCGATTTGCGTAGGGCTTTGCTGTGCTTTTGTTGTTGTTTTAAAATATGTGTTGTTGTTTTTTTTCCTGTTTTAAGTTCATTTTGCCATAAAAACTACTCTTCTTTTACCCCCTGTTTTTTTTCCCAGTCGGGACGAGGTATTCGGTCTTGATCATAAAGGTGCTTGCCTTTCTCATGCAGAGCAAAAGAAGTTTTTAAGTTTGTTAGTTTTCAAGTTTGTTAGTTTTCACTTTTTTAATAGCCAAAAATATTAAGCCAATGAAAGCTTTTCTAATCGTGAAATTCTGAGAAACACCTTTCAAAGCAGTTCTTGGTAATGTTTTGTTGGGGCACTGCTGTGCACAGCTTAGAGGTGCCAGTCTTTAAAATCCTTAATCTGTATGGACTTAAGTCCTACCTCTGTATCTGATCCTATACAAAAATGGATGAAGTTCTTCTCATGAATCTTATAAGGTGCACGGATGTGACTGAAAACCTACTAGGAATTTTGTTTTACAGAGGTGATTTGCTCTTTACTGTACATTGTGGAAATAGGATATCAGGGGGCATTTTACTAAGAGCCATTTTTCTACATAAGTAATGATTTAACTGGTGGAAATAATAGGTTACTTACTTGCTTTTATTTTTTCACAATTGTATTTGGATATCAACTGGAACAAAGAAAGTGATAGTGTGTGTATAACTTTATGATAGGCAACCCACCTGGCCTTCTCAGTTAATTTGCAAATTAGACATTTATGCCAGTGATTTACAGAATTTTCAAAAACTTACAGATTTTCCTACCAACTGGTTGAGTTGTATCTTTCAGGCTTAGCATCATTAAGACAGATACCAACAAATTACATTAATAGTTAAAAGAGGACTATAAGGTGGAATAGTTGCCCTTCTCAATAGAAACTGCTGCTTTGATTATTAGAATAATGTTTAATGACTTTTGGTATACATTTTTTTTCTAGATCTTAGTGTAGAGTTTGTTGCACAGTTCCACCTGCCCATGAAGGCAGAATACCAGTTACAAAAGTGCCATTAAATACACAGAATGTCCTCTTGCTTTGCTAATTATAGCAGTTTACTGGATGGCCAAGCCTGAGGGATGTTGAAGTGTCACAAGACAGCATTGGAGTGCTACCATTTGAATGCATTTGTAGAACCAAAACCTTCTAGCCCATTTCTTTGCTACCTTGTCATTTAACATTCAACATTAGACTCTGCTGCATGAACTCTTTAAAGGGTTTGCTGTTGCTCTGGTCTCATGGCTTCACTGTGCCCAAACTAGGGAGTAGTAAATGCTAAAGGTCATTAAAAATTTCATAATTAGAAAGCTACTGTCTCACTCAAAAAGGATGTTAAAAGGAGTGTGGTTAGACAGTTATCCCACAACATTATCAAATGTATTTAATTTGTTTCAATAACCTTAGTTATATATTTGGTTTTATTTTTGTCATTTAGTAATGCATAACCCATATTTCACTTTTAAAGATTTCTAAACTCTAGAGACTCCTTTTCATTTCAGTTGAAATGAAAATGCTGCATTAAGAATGCTAATACAGGAGTACATAAAGGATGTATTTTGCCAACCTCAACAGCAGGCTTCTGTCAGAGGAAGCATTTTTTCCTAGATTTTTTTCTGTGTTTTAAAACCCAAGACTGTCCTTCAAAAGAGAGTAAGTGTGATCCTTTTTTTGGAGACTCTTAAATTCCCTTCTCAGGATCCCAAATTGTCTGTGCTTTTAACAAATTAGTTTAGATGTACTTTAGTATTTCAGTAGCTCTGTATGGGATGATTTTTAAAACAAATAAGATTTAAGCTTCTGTTTGTCTCAAATTGTTGAAGAGAGTGATATTTTAAAAGGTGGTGAGCTGCATTTCTTCTGTTCAGTTACATTCAAGAGCAGCTAATGTCTGGTGAAGTAATTAACACTAGTGCAAACTGCTTTATGATAAATGTGATAGGCAAATGTTTATTTCAGCTCTCAGTTTGGATGGTGTTAGAAGACAGTAAATGAATGTGCTCTTGAAGTTATGACTTGAGGGTTCTTCTTTGTCCCCTCCCTATCCCCCAATGGTCTAGATGTCCAGGAGACTCTAGTGGAAAAAGGAAATATAATGTCAAAAATCGGATGCAAAGTTAAATCTCTGACTTTGGGAATGCAGTATTTATTGCACATGTATTTTCAGCTTGCTAGTTTTTTTCCATTTTCATTTACTTTGTCCAAGGTCTTTTAGTCAGGTCCAGAAAAAAGATCTGTACTTAGAAGAATGTTCTGTGCCAAATTTGACCTGATGTCTGTGTAGTGTAGCTCCTGGTGCTGGGGAAGCTGTGAGTGAGCCTTTGGTGCACTAACATAATGTAACTCAGATGGATCTATAAATTCAGGAGCACAGTTTAGCTCTGTTGCTGCCCTTTTATAGCAGGAGCTGTGCAATGAGTGTTAATGATGGAGACTGGCTTGTCTGTCTTGAGCAACACACTGAAATCTCACAGGTTTTGAAGAGTATCAAGATCTGGGAAATATAAACAGAGTATTTGTATGGTCAAAAATAATAAAATGGTGGTAATGGTTAGTTATGCAATCAAGAAACAGAGGAGAGCTCAGTAGAACACCTCCTGACCTGCACGTGCTGCTAGAGTTCTACAAGACGTTTTACTAAGACAAATATGTTAGATTTTAAAGCATTGCAATTGATGCTCTGGTGATTCCTGCCTACCTTCCAGTGACAGTAGGATGCATCCTTGCTTTATTGTTGTTTTGGCTGACCACAAATAGAGGTTTAATGTGCCTGTCTTGATATAGTGGTAATAAGACTAATTCTCAGTGTGACCATGACCAGAAAAAAGTGTAATCAAAAAGGGAGAATGGAATTCCAAGGCATCTGTGCACCATCATCGAGGGTTAATTTAGGATATTTTTGACATTTACTGCTTTACTGTTAAAAAGCAGCAGATCTGTGGCACAGAGGTGTGGGATTACCATCTGAAAGGAGAATGAAGCAAATAGAACACAAGTAATGTTTTGTTACCCTTGAATTTATATATAGGAGTATGAAATTAATATTTTATACAACTGCTCACACTTTGCATCTGACTGCAAGGCACAGTTTTTTGCAGAAACTCTGATCTTGTGCAGCTTAGTGCCATGGAGGCTTGCTGGAGCAGCCACTGAGCAGGAAGCTCAGTGAAGTTTGTACAAGTGACTGCTGGATTGCAGAGCAGCATCAAAGCCAGAGTCCTGTCTTCACCTTCTCTCTCTCTTTCTTCTACACTGATATTTTTTTTACAGGGAAGAGGAGAGAGTCACGTTGCTAGCTGTGAGCTGGGTTGCTGTAGGATCAAGGAGTGCCCTTCTCTGCTTAGGAGAGAGCTGATGATAGACAGTAGGTGCAGGGACAGCCAATAGTAGTCACTGTGTTGGCTGCAGGGTCACCTGGTGAACTGGTAGGAATGCCTTTCTGCTGATATTTAAATAATGCTGCCCCTTATCTAATTGGTATGTACAGAGTAAAGATGTTGTAACTGACATCTCACAATACAGTTAAGTCAATAATGGATGCTTTTATTTTCCATGGGTTTATTTTCTTATTGCTGTTCTTCTAACATATCACGATAATTGGGGAACCCATGCTGTAAAATGCTAAAGTTTGTAATGATGAAAAATTTTGAATATATGACGGTCCCATAATTGACGACCAGTAAATAAAATATTGGCTGAAGAATACTGAAATTATATATTCCAACTATGCATTGGAATGTCTTGCATCTTTGATAAAGTCTAAGTTGCATGTTGCTGTTCCTCTTACTAGCTTGAGCTGGTTAGGGACTGGCAATGGCATTTGTTACTAGGTTTAAAGGAATAACATAGATTTAAAAATGTTTACTTACTAGAATGGTGGTCAAGATTTTTTGCTCATTTTTGTATATTTACCTCTGCTTGACTGAAACCTCTGCTGCAAGTCTTTCCAATTTGCATCACGTCACAATCTATGATTGCATTAAATTAACTGCTAAAGTGGATGCTGGAAAGAGCTTCTTTTGTGTGTAGAGATGAATTCTGCTACTGCTGTGTGGGCAGTGCCTGAAACCAGACCTGCTTGTCTGTGAGATGTCCGTCGTGCTGGTTTCTGTGTCAGAGGCACAGCTGTCAGAGGAAGGGATCAGATGTTGCTCTGTGAAATTACGAGCATTCATGTTGTTGGGAGCTTCTCCTTGCTGTGTGGGGTAGGACTCCCCCTTAGCACTGGTGAGGATTTGTCTGCGTGGCAGCTCGCGTGCACTGGGGTCCTTGCTTTTTTGTGGGCATGGGCAGCTGTTTGCTGTACAGAGGAGGTGAGTGGTGAGTGGTGAGCTGCATGTGATGGTGTCCCTTTCAGACCCTTGATCTGAAATGGAGGCTGCACAAGTGCTGCACTCCAGCCAGAGCTGATATTTCCTCCCTACGTGCATCCTCTTCTTCCTGCCTCTCCCAGCCACTTCCAGCAGCCAGGCTGAGTTACTGTAAGCCCCAGACACAGGAAAGACGTGAGCCATTCATGTGAAATTTTTTTCTAAACAACCAGCACTATTCAGAGTGTGAGAAAAGCCAAAGAAGCAACTGTGTTGACATTTACTGATTCCTCTACAAAATGCAACAAGTACCATTAGGTATTTCTTTGTATCCAGGAAACACCATTATAACGTGGTTTGTCTGGCCAGTACGCAGGAAAAGTACTGATAACCTTTCAGCTTGGTTCTAGTCAGTGCTCTATGAAAAACCTTGGTTGGTTTTGATGAGCTTATTCATCCACTCAGGATTCATGTTGAGCTAGGTACTTAGTATTTCCAATTGCTCGGGCTCCCAGTGGATCCACAGTGTGATGCAAGCAAAGGGTGAAGTGGAGCCAGGATGGCACCATCTTTCCAGTGAGTTGTGTTTGTATTTGCTAATACAAAAGGAGTTTGTATTGTTATTTATGTGATACTTATATGTGCTGGTGGTGCAATTTTCATCCCCTAAAGGGACAACTAAGTAATGTTTTCTAGCTCACACGTTCTGGAGGATAGGTAGACTAGACTGGATACCTGCCAATCTCATCCTTGCAGAGGAGGATGATGTTGAGATACTTCTTTTGAGGCTTTGGAGGTCAGGACAATAATTTGACAAAAGCATCCAAGAGTAGCTCTTATTGTCTTGGCATGGCATAATGTTTTGAATGTGCTTATATCTTCTTGCAGTGGAGATGGTGGACTTCAGTTTGGATGTGTTCTTTTAAATATTGAGAACCATTTTAGGTAGAGGGATTTTATTCATGGGAATAGAGCAATGGTGTCAGATGTCTGACTGATGTGTCTCTCTTTTCAGACAATCATGAAGTGATGCCCACTTCAGAAGAGCAGGGGTAATTGTGAGGCCTGGGATAGATATTAACGTGCATCATCTGTTCTGTCAGTTAAGACTTGTGAAAGGCTCTACCTTAAACTACTTCTTGTGGAACAAATGTTACTGTTCTTAACTTCTCTTGTAACCCTGTTTTCTTCTCTACCAGCAGGCCTGTGCTTCCCTTGCTGCTGCTCTTAAGGCTGGGTTTGGGATGCTGTAGCTGGAAACTGCAGAGCTTTATCTGTTGATGTGAGATGCCTTGGAGTCAGCTGGAGGATATGTCCTTCCTACACAGAAAAGAAGAAACCCTTCTGTCTGAATCTTGCTGCTGAATAGGCTGACTGGACTAGTGCTCACCTTAATATCTTTTTCTCACAGTAAGAAAGGTCTGTATTTTTTTTTGGCGGAACTGTTGCAACCTATGATTTTGTAAAGGATTTTGCTTTGTTTTAGAACTGCAGGAATGTATGAACTTGTGAATGTGCTTAATTGGTGGGCACCAGGAGATGAGGATTAACAAATTTGTGGTTTAAAAGGAGTATATCCATGGATGGTGGGTGGGTTGGTTTTGGTTTCAATAGAATTGCATTTAATTTCTGCGTTTGTAGGCAGGGAACTTCTCAAATCCTCTCTGACTCATAAAAGGCTGTACATATGCATTAACATGCAGTGAGCTGCACAACTGTGTTGCTCTTGGAAAGTGTTCAGCTGTGAAAACAAGGCTACATCTGAGCTGAGAGCCCTGTCTTAAAACAGATTCTTTTTGCAGCCTGTTTCAGCAAGCTGAAGAAGACTTGTGCTTAGCTGTTGAGTCCACCTTGCTGCTGTAAAGATGTTCCCTCCCGTGTCCTTTTTCATTTGAAAGAATACTACTTTTAGAGTACGAATTTTGAAGGTGTAGTGAATCTGAAATACAATTTTGGAAATCAGAGTTGCTGTGATGGCTGCCCTTGTATTAATTCTGGTGATGGCTTGTCTCAGTAGTTTTCTGTGTATGGTAGTAAAGGCAATCTGCCTTCTGTGATGTTGCTGAAGAAAATCGATCAGACACTTGGGATATTGGTTGGGAGTGAAAGTTGCTGCAATGTAGTTCAACTTCAATGTTTTACTTCTGGGGATAAATACAGCAATTCCTATTACTTAATTGGCTGCAGCTAGGAGTGCCTCAGCAGCTGGGCTCAGCCGGACCAGTTTTGTTCACTGTTTCTATTATCTGAAATGCATGCAACATGTTATCTAATACCATCCATCCCTCCTCCAGCCTTGCATACTTGCATAGGCATCATAACACCCGTGTTTTCTCATTCTGGGGAGATTTGGGGCAGTTGGATAGCTGATAAACTCAATATCCTTCCTTTTCCCCCCACCTTCCCTCCTTGTTCTGGAAGATGTTGACCTAGTTTGCAGACACGAATTGCACATTATATCAGTGCCTCCTGATGGGTGTGTAATAATTCCACTGGTTTATTCTCTTTGTAGATGCTGTGACAATGGAGTTAAGCTGCTCTGAAGTGCCTCTTTATGTAAGTCCTACAACACCAGGCTTCTGCCCTGGGGAGTTGCTTTCTTTTGGGTAACAGCTCATTCAAAAGCAGGGTGAACGAAACTAAAAACCATTATCTAGTTTTCTGAGACTGAAGGCTGTTGAATATTTCTGTCTGATGAGGCATATGTGGACGTGATAATTTTCAGTAGTGCAACTCATCTCTCTGAAGGAAGTCCCGAATTATTTCCCCTTTGTGATTATTATTTTGTTCTCCTTCAGAATTCTCAATTGAAATTTTCAAAAGCACCTTTACTGACTGTGAAGAGACACCTCTCTTTTGCTTTCCCACAATTTTTTATTTTTTGCTTACAGAACTACTGTTCTCTCAGTTTCCACAAAGAAAGAAATTTTATGTTATATTAAAAAAATAAGTTGAAATTTGTAATCAAATGGATTTTTTTCTGCAAAACCCGAAATAATTGCTTAAAATAGTTGAATTCCAAAATGAAAAACAAGCAGTAACATGAATGAGGGCATACATTAGATAAACATAATTTATTTTGTGCCTTCAAGGGAATGTGATTGTGAGTATTAAAACCCAGGAACTTTGGTAGTTACTATCAAAAAAACATACTTGTGTTTTTTATATCTATTCTGCTTTCCATGAAGGGGTGCATGGGTGATGCCTAGGGGGAAAATGGGAGAACACTGAATGATTTTCAAAAGGGTGGTAAAAGATGGAATAAAGATAGAAACAAAACATTTATCTGCTTATTGTCATGAGATGGGGATGGAAATGGAGGAATACAAATAATCTGTATCCTGGAGTATTGAAGGAACATATGATTGGTAATGCACCAGCATGATTTTTCATTGTATTTGTCAACTTCAGAGTTGAAACCTTGGGCTTGCAAAAATTAGATGCAGTATCTTCGAAGGCATCAGGAGAAAAATATTTTTGAGGCCTGCTCATGTGTGATGTTTATTGTGTGGTGAAAGGATTTAAAAATAAATTTTTACATGAAAAGTAATTGGGGATGTGGTGATACCTGGTCTGACTGATCTGGTATCTTCCCATAATAAGGTAATTGACCACTTTGCAAAAGGCAGTGCAGTGGTTTTAATTCAGGTTGTTGAAAATGAAACATTTGATACTGTGGCTCACAGGAAATTCTTAAGGAAGATAAAGACGGGGAAGATTAATATAAAGAGAAAAAGATATATGGATACTGCAAGAATTGTTAGGGTAAAGAGAAAGATTTTACAAATGATAGTCCTAAAGTGTCCTACTTAGAGCTACTTTAGTATGTTGATTGTAATCCTATGAATCAGATGTAGGCTTGCAAAATACATGTAAATTTGTTGACATCACAGTTTTGGGAGATGCTTGTTAACACTGAGAAGAATTTGGAAATTATGTGGGAAAATTGAATTTTCCCACCTGTTATTTATACCAGTAAAATGGAAAGAATAGTGCAAAACTGTGCATTTGGAGACTAATAATGATAGATCTCTTATGATCACTGCGGGAGGCTTCAGGAGTGTGTCAGTCACTTGTAGTGTGGTGGATGGGAGAATGGACTTTAGTTGAGAACGTTCACCCCAAGCTTTGCCCAGCTGAGAGTCTGTACCAGATCTAAGCTTAGCTGCTTGTGGTCCTGTGCTTTGGTAATTTTCCAGCTGTGGTCTTCAGCCTCTCACAAACCCAGGTGGATAAATCCCAGAGAGGCTCCTAATCTGCTAGAAACCTAGTGAGAGTAGTTTGGATTGTCACCAGCTAATTTTCCTGTGGGGGCAGCAGATGGAGGTGGTGTCTTTCTTCTGGGTCCCCACTGTCCTAACATGCCTGAGGTTAGTGGAGGAACATGGACTACCTCGGACTTGCAGTGGGAGGAGAACCTGGGCTGAGTTTCCCAGAACCTGGGGTTGTAATAATTTTTTAACAGTCTCCTGTATTTATTTCTGTGTGTGTGTGAGAGAAAGATGGAAAGTTTTCTTTCAACCTCCATCTGAAACTTGGAGAAATCCTGGAAGACCTTATACTGATAATTTGAGGTTGATGTAGTTTTAATCTAATGAGTTGGTGCCTGCAAGTATTGTAGCTTCATGATCTTGCCCACCACATAATCATAATTGTATTGTTCATTATGTGTGCACTGTTCATAATCTGAGTGCATTTGTAGTGTATATGGGAAGATCAAAGAGTTCTGTCCATCCTGAAAAAGTCCTTGTGTCAGGGCAGTTATCTTCTATTAGTTAGATCCAATTATTTCATCAGTTCTGAAAACTCCTTCCAGCTACTTCTGCTTTATTTGTGTGTGACTTTGTTGGAAAACACAGTCAAATCAGCCTCTAAATTAAACATGGAAGCCCTTTCTGATTATTCAGCTCCTTAGTCAGTTTTCATTAAGCAGTTCTCTGACTAGCTGAACTTGTCTAAATGCTGTTCCATCTCCACTGCCTAAATGCTGTTTTCATGTGCCATAAGCAGGGATAGAGAAAACATCTCTGGAAAACTGAGGGAACATGACAAAAACTGCACTGCTGTGATTTTAAATGTTTCTCTGATGTATTCCAGTCCCTTCTAAAGGGCCACAGTGGAACTGCAGAATACCATGTTGTAGCAATTGCACACTGTTCACATGCAAGTTCAAAGATGTGTCAGCATCAGTTCCAACACGTTATTTTCCACAAGAAAAGTGGAAGAGATCAAAAGGCAGGAAGTAATCTCCTCTTCCCAGCCTCTATGAAAGAAGAGCTTTTGTTCACTGAGAGAGGGAGGAATCTTCTGTAGGGTGGGTCCAAAATTAGGATGTTTTCACATTGTATGTAAACATGCTTAGCTTATATAGCCACTGGGTTTTCCTCTCTGCTCTGCTGTAAGAATGCCTGTTTTGAGAGGATTGTATTTCATGTCAGATTATCTGACAGTAACTACAGTTTTGTGCCTATAGTACATATTTTTAAAGATTATGTGCAGGGTGCTTTGTTGACTCACTGTATGTGAGCAGCTGTTAACACAGCTGGAGGATGTGTCCATACAGTGTGACTACTTCAAACTGTCACTTCAGCAGGACTGAATTTCTTGGCAAATCTAAAATTGTATATATAATCTTGTTGGCTTAGTGATGGCTGTTCTATTTTGTTACACAGAGAGAATGCTTTTCAAAAGCTCAAGGACCTTGCTGATTTAATGTAATTTTTGTGAAATATCATTTAAGAATACTCTATGCAATTAGTCAATTTCGAAAATGTGTTATTTAATACACTTCTTCTGTATTTAGTTTTGGTGGCAGCAGAACATTAAAATGTAATTACAGCACACATCAATGCCATGATTTAAAAAATAAATGGTAATGAAACAGAAAATCAAATATTTGATGCACATTTCCTCAGTTATTTTGAGGAGCTTGTTTCTGGCTTCCAGAAACCAAGTTACTGTTAAGCACTCTATAAAATTACTCTTTATAATCCAGTCTAGTTTTCAGGACTGACTAGTCAAGAATAGACAGTTCAGAGATGTCTCTTCTTTCAACGCTAATAATGCATCATTTAAGTATAATGAATTTAATGTAAGTAGATTTTGCCCTCCTAAATTATGCTTTTTAAAAACTGATACAAATAAAATTATATATAGCTAATCCTCTCTGTAAGAAAAGCAGCAAGCTGAGTTTTTCATTTCATTGTGTACTAAATACAATAGTGGAATAAGTCCTCACTATCTTCAGGCAGACGCAGGTCTCATTGTAGATGACAGAAAGACTATTCATGAAAAATAAAAGCAAAATATTTGATGAAAATCTCTTCAGATATTAAAACATTTAATGTATAGCAGTTGTTCCTCCTATAGTAAGCAGTTTTTAGAGCGGAGAAACAAAATCTCCCTCATGGAAAATCACTCCTTCTTATATAATGGTAGGCAACTCTTTTTGTTTGTTTTAAGGAAGTGCTATTGATTACCAACTTTTATCTTCGACATTGGCAAAGAAATACCTTGCTGCCATGGGGCAAACGTACTGTAGAAGTAGTGAGCTCTCAAGAGCAGCAAATAAGGGTTCTCAGAAGTTTGCAAATTATTCTCTGCTGGGTGCCTTACGAATGTTTCCCATGGGAGCAGGAGAGACAAAGAAATGCTGAGACACAGAATATATCCCCAGCATTTTCATGGAGACACCAAAGGGACTCCTCTCCCCAGGACATGGTGCTGAAGGTTATGTGCCTGTCTTTCCAAAGGAACTTTTGGACGTTAGTTCTCTGGGAAGAGGCAGAAACACAGGCTCCTGCCTCTGAGACTCAAGATCTTCTAGAAATTAAAACTTCCATTTGCTCTTGTGCTGCAAGGTGCTTACTATTCTCAAAATGTACTTTCCTAAGGTATCCCATGCTCCTATGTGCAACCACTGGAGCTGGCTAAAAGTCCTCAAGGTCCTAATAATAATTACCTTCTCTTGTGTTCTGTTATACAAAGTCTCCCTCTTAAGGTGTCTCTGCTCAGATGTTTTTACTTGGGGACAGTTTTGTTTCTGATGCTTCCTGGGTGAAGCATAGGTACCAAGGAGAGAGAGGTTCTTGATACTGATGTATGGAAATATTCCTACAGGGAGGTTTGGGAGGGTGTCTCTGGCTGGGTTGGGAAGGGCAGAGAGTGGGATGTGGCACCAGGCTGCTTGCAGCCACAGTGTCTGAGGGCCTGGAGACTCTCAGACTTTGGATAAGCTCTGTGATGGTCTTTGTGTGGGCTGGGTCTGCATGTTCCAGCATTCTTTTGTGTGATTGGAGTGGGAAGTGGCTGTTTGCCTTCCCAGTTCCTCATCAGCTGTAGCTGATGTTTGAAGGGGGGTGGAAAGGGATAATTTTCCATGGTTGGATGCAGCTTTTTTATTTGCTGCTCTTGCCAGGTATTTGGTTTCTTCAAGCCAGCCCTTTGTGGAAAGAAGATGATTTCTGCCCTGTCCTGTCCATTCTGTGCTTTCACGTTCTTTGCTTTTGCAGTGGGTCTGGCCATAATTCTGGGCCTATCTGTGTATTCAGTGAGGCTGAAATGACTGCTTTACTTAGACTTCAAAACACGAAAAATGTAGATGTGTGCTGGCCTTCCAGCATGCCTTTGCTAATGCACAGAGCTGTGTTGGCCTGATCAGCTCTGGCTGGAGTCAGCAGTAATTTGTTGCTGTCTGCTCTGGGAGTCTCATCATGGGAAGCCTGCATGTGGATGCACAAAAATGTATGTACAGACTGGCCTCTGGATGCAGGCTTTCTGCCAGAATGAGACTGAGAAAATGTACCTAAAAGAAAGGGACCTGTTTTTTAAAAGATATGAAAGCAAAGAATGGGTGCTTCAAAGGGTGTCTGTCTGGTATATTGTTTTTTCCCTCTCAGTCCTTAAATTGAGATCTTTATGGGCAGGGTCTCTGTGCTTACATGATTTTGTGCAGTGTCTGCAACAGTAGAGCCCTGACATTACATGGGACATGAGAATAATAACTAGCCTGATTTGTGTATTTTAAATCAAGTCAACTGAAAGAGATTACTCCTTTTCTTGTAGTCAGCAGTTGCACGTCAGAAGGATGTTAATTTTCTTATTCCAGAAATTTCCTGACCTGCATTAACAGCTGATTGTTAAGCGTTTTAATTCCTCTGTATTACTTTATGTATAAGTTGTTATGTCCCTGACAGCAAACACTGAATGTTATTTTCAATGATAGATGAGCAAGAACATTAATGCATGTTTTAGCACTGGGTTAAATTTTTTTTCTATTTCTTCTGCCTACTCCCCTCTCCCTTCTGATGAAAGCATTTCAGATATTTTTATTTTTATCCAGTGGTTCCAGAATTAAAAGACACCCCATTAATTATTGGAAGCATCCAATATTTATTTATTTATTTATTTATTTATTTATTTATTTATTTATTTATTTATTTATTGTTTATTATTTTGCTGTATGGGACTCTGAAAATTTTTCTCCTCCTTAGCTGTTGTCACAGTTTGATAACAAGCTAAACAGTTTTAAGACTGATGGTGACGAGGTAAGGAAAATGAAGTCAGTTTGATATAAAGTGCTGATTTGCTGTAGACTTGGTCTGTGGTTCAGATTGTTAAAAACACTGGTAGATTAATTCTGCATGAGCGGTCAGTTCCATGTCTGTCTCTCATACTGCTGGTGACATGGAGCAGGCATGAAAAGCACAAAGCCAGCATAAGCTCTGTATCATATGCTCTCACTGATGCCTTAGAAATTCAGCTTTTATGTTTTTCATGTATTTGCAACCCTGCAATTCTTTAGTGTATAACTCTAAACTCCATATAGAGTGTTAGCTGTTGCTTTTTGGTCAGACAAAACAACTCCTCTCTAGGCCTGGGAATCAAGAACATCTTACCATCTCAGGACCTGAGAAATGCACACAAAAGTGAGTTGGGGGGAGAGCAAACTTGGGGTAAATTACTTCAATACCTGAAGCTGTAATTGAAAGATTAACTCCCAAAATGCAAATGGACCAAGCTTAGAAAAATATTAAAACCCATGACCCCTTGTCCAGTTTGGGTGTAGCTCCTGGAGGATCTTTGTCTGCCATAAATGTACTTGAAGGCCCTTCAATAAATATAACTACTTCTTATTTCATTGATTTTATCCACCCTCTGTATTTAGGTAGCCCCACAAAGCTAACTCAGCAAAAATGAGATTGTATTCCCATATCTGACATGGGTCAGGTTAGTGTGGCTGGATGTTGCTCATGGTGATGTGGAAGTGGTGTTGCTGCCAGCTGTATCTTAAATTGAGTAAAGGGCTGGTTGAGAGGATTAAGCAGAAGAAACAGGACTGAGAAAGACTTTTTTTTTGTGGTAAGATAAGGCCTTAGAAAGTAAGAACCTGGAAAGCATCTGGGCATATTGCTTGTGCACTGAATGGAAAGCATGTGTCTAATACATGTTTCTTTTTAAAGTGGGTAATGTTAGAGGCAGCTGAGTGTGCAGTAGCATAGAAACTTGCAGACATGTGTATGTCACCACCTGTTACTTTGTTTCTACTTTTTAAAGGAATTTTTTTTCTATCTTTTGTTTTTGTTTCTTAAATTCTGTTGGATTCTGATTCCTTTTGCTGGAGGAAAATTTTGCTGGAGGCAAATCTTGCAGTTCTCAAAAAAACCCCTTGTTTTTCTGTCTGTGTCTCTGAAGAGACTGAATTTTTGTTGAGGCTAGTGAGGAGGCAGAAGGTGCAATTCATTTTGAGGCATCAGCTTTGGGTATAAGCTAATGTATGCAATTTCAGACACTCCCAATACAGCAGATGTATTTCAGTTTGTCACTGAAGGGGGAATATTCCAATAAGCTTGATTGAAAACCCACAAAATGTAAGGACAGTCTCCTATTAAAACCCAGCAACATAAAACAATCCTTTATCTCTCTTCCCCTAATCAAGGCCAAGGGCTTGTTAAGCAGTTAAAGAAGCACAAAGTTAAAGAAGCACAAAGTATGTACCAGGTGCAGAAGGTGGGAGAGGCCGGACAGGGATAGTTTGGGTGGGAGGAAGGTTGCTGTGTTAGGGAGCAGTGTTTTCAAACAGGGTGGGGAAAAGCATCTCTGAGGAGTAAACTTGGGCAGCTTTGATCCTGCTGTGAGGCAGGGCAGTCAGCTAGTTAACTTGTCAGTACCTCCTCCATCCTTCTTTGCTTGGAATGTACTTTTATCATCAGTTTGGATGTAGCAAAGTGCTTAATTTTTTTCCAGTTTATGTGGGCTACTTAGTCAAAGAAGCTGTGGCTTCTACCAGTACTTACTTCTTCTTTAAAAAGGTATTGCATGTGAACCAAAGTGAGGAACTTTCTGCTTTTTCATATCAAAAGAGGGAAGCTTATACGTCTTCATTAGAAAATTTCTCTTTTAGTGCTTTTCTATTCAAGATAGTGCTGGGACCTTGCTAGAATCATCCTTCAGATTTTATTTTGGTAGTCTCTGAACAATTTGTCTTCACTTTTTTGGCAAGAACAGAGAACTGCCTCAGCTACCAGTCAGTGGGCTTCCTGTGTGCAGTATTGCCTTAAGCACCTGTGGGGGTGATGCTCCTTAGTGGAGGTGTCTGTGCAGCCTCTGCTTTTCTGAGAAACCTGCCACGTGCTGAAGAGGTACCTACAGGCAGTTGGTGCATAAAGCTGATGTGGTTTGGAGAACCTGCTGTGGTGCATTTCCCGTGTGCTGGCAGTGGTTCAGGGGCTGAAGACCAGCCCTGTGTTAATGAGTGAAGGTCTCTGGGTGCTGGTGGAATTTTGCAGCATGAATCAGCAGAGGACTGGCTCTTCTACAAACAACTCCGTGTGCTTTTTTTTTTTTTTTTTTTGTAGAAGTGTTTGTGTGGGCTTTTGGACAATATATAGCATTAAATATAACTATCAAATACTTTGTCTCCAAGTTTTTATGTGGAATTATGCTTATTATATTTCTCTGTAGAGAAAAAAATAATCATACTTTTACTCATCTACAAAGTTACTTCTTCCCTTAAGTTATTAAATGGAGGGGGGAAAGCCACCCTGGTCTTTTTTTGGATATTTTTAGATATACAGTCAGAAAGTTAATGCTTCTAGAGAAATTTTCAGCTTTTATCTCTTACTTTTTGAGTTTGTAACTACTTTCCTTCCCTGCATGCAGTGTTGATGTTTCATTGTGTGCTGAATCCCATTGCATTCAGTTCAGTTGGGGTGTGTGCTTTCTTAAGCAAGTCCATAACTGCATTTACTGCAATCTGTAGACAAGATCTATCTGGTGGACAGTATAAAATCATCACATAACATTGAAAAGGCATGTTTATAACTTTTTTCTTGTTATTAATGATTTGAATATGATTGCATTGTGTTCATTTAGAACTTCCCTTCTGCTAAAATTTCCCTATTTTAGCATCTTCTGTGTAGAAGTGTTAACAGTTGCAGCTGAGTTGCAGAAAGGTCATTAGAACCATATGGCTGCTGCTGTTCTTTTCCAAGCACAAGTACAATATAAATATTTTCTGAGGTGAGTCTTCTCAACAGTGAAATAATATTTCAGTGAAATTGTGGTGGCCAGTAGCAGCTGACATAGAGGAAAATATTCCTATTATTGCTGGCAATACTTGGGAATTTGCATTTACTTCAATATGTTGGCACTTGCATTTTGGGAACAATTTAGCCATTGCTTTACCCCCCTATTTTTCTTAGAGCATGTAATTACAAAGCTGGTATTTGTTTGTCCTGTTACATTTAGAGATGATACCCTTGAAAGCCCTGGATAACACATTACTTCTCAAGCTATTATGCTGCATGCATAGTTTGGTAAAGAAATGATTAGCTTGCTTTAGAATGGTTTCAGCTGTGAGGGATTGCTACTCACATTTCCCTCTTCTCCTCACCAAGAGCCTGCCCAGGATGGGGTTCAGGGGACCCTGCTGCTGCATGCCTGACACGGTCAGCTCTGAAGCCACAAACCAAGGGAAAATGTGTGTCTGAAAAACTGTTTGGTGACACTGAAACAGTGCATAGACCTAGAAATCTTGTCAAAACCACAAACCTTGCTAATCTCCTCCCCAGTGCCAATGCTAGGACATTGCCACTGTTTCCCCCTGGTAATAAAAGGTAGGCTTTTCTTTATGGATCCCAGAGAGGTAAAAGTGAACACCTCCTCAGCCTCAGGTTTAATATGTTTGGAGTTGAGTCTGTCTCTCTTAAGGTCCCCTTAACTGTGATGTCTTCTCCCCAGTTGCCCTGTATTTCCCCTGCTTTTCTGGTTTTTATTTCAAGGATTACAATGACAATTTTGGCTTTCGTTAAATCGATGTCAAAAATCCTCTTGGCTGCAATGACCTGAGAGCTTCTCCTATATTCTTTTTCTTCTCTTTTCTGGTATCTTTTTGCACTCAAAGGTGCAGCTGCTTGAAGCTCTCTGCTGTTACAGGCCTGTATGGTGTTTGAGATGTCTCCAGTTTCCATGTGTTCCTCTGGTAGTTCTGTAGAGCTAAATATCTTTTTTAGCCATGTATGTGTAAATCTAAGTAAAATAATGGCTGGTTGGTCTCAGTAAGTGCGTTTTGACTTTAAAAATAGTTTTCTCTACAAGTCCATCAGAATCAACACAGTGTGAGCTTGAGGCAAGACCTTCCCCTGCATCTACCTGAGCAACAAGCTGTGGCCAGGGAATGTGTTTACTTGCTGAGATGGTGAAGGGGCAAATCCTCCCCCTTGCTTTGATTAAGTGGGGACTGAACCATCTGAGGTCCACACGGACCCTGAAAGCATGCTTAGGCATACCTACATGAAGAAATCCAGCTCTCTCTGATACATTTTCCCAAATTTGTGAGGATACAAATAACCTTGCTAAGGCGAGGAAAGGGTTGGCAGAGAGGTTAGGCTGTTGTTAAAAGAATGAACCTGTGAAAATGGTGTTAAAGACATCTAGCAACTGGGTTGTCAAGAATTTGGTCCTTCTGGATCCATGCTCTCACAGCTGCCTTGTACTTAGTGTATTTGGTCACTTTTCCGAAGATGAGGCATCAGTGTGACTTATCTGCTTTGGTTTTTGATATCTAGAGGATAAGCTTAAATTTTATATTTAGAAATGTAGAAGAAACAGTTGGGATGTGTTTCCAGTTTCAGTGCTGAAACAAACTCAGACCAAACATCATTCTGTAGAAGAACAGTGTTCTCATTTCAGGTGATGTGTATACTGTAATCTGTTTCTGTTGATTTTGCACTTTCATACTGCTATATGAATTATGGTATGGGAATAAAACCCATGGTAGGGCTTAATTACTTACTTTTAAATGCTAGTTACTGCAGTTTTAGTTTCTTTGTGCTTTAGTAGTAAGTCAGGGCCAGAGTTTTTTTGCAGACTTGAGAAGGTTCTCTGGCCATGCCTTGCAGAATGAGTTGTGAAGTAGTGGGGAAGCCCTTCTCTCACATGTGGTGAGAGTGATACTGCTCAAATGAGTTTTGCAAGTGTGAATTTCCCATGAAACGTCTGGAAAAGTGTTTCACTCTTGTTTATGTAAAGTATTTTATTGCTGCCATAGTTAAGTGAATATGCTTTGATTGAAAACCTGGATTGAGTACTCTAGCTCTGCCAAGAAGCTGTGCTTTTACAAAAGAGGTGTCATCTCCCAAGAAAGTCCAGGAAAGCCTTGTGAAGCAGACAGGTATTTCTTTGGTGGAGGACTAAATTACTGCATCTCATTGCATGATCCAACCCACTTCCCTCTTGTTTGTGTGCCTTGCTAGGAAAGGAGGAGGAATATGGGACTGGAATTGCTCCCACTCCTGTGACTCTGAGTTGATTTGTCTGTGGTGGAAAGAAGGGATCTGTTCAGGTAGTTCCTGCTGCAGCCTGCTCCTGGGGCTGGACCAATCTTGCCTGAGGCACTCAGGGTATAAATACTTCTGCAGGGATTTGGTGTAAAACTTGAGTTACTTTCTCAAAGTATTTTTCTGCGTGAGAGTGTTATAGAATAGACTGCAAGTGATCTTTGTAAAAAAAAAAAGTGATTAAATAGGTCCTGTAATATGTTTGGCTTCATACAGAGACAATTTGAAAGTAAACTGATACATGTTTTAGTAGCAAGAGAAGCGAGAAGAAATTGAATGGAGCAACTTGAAACAAAAATACCTGAAAGCAGGATAGAAAGTGCTGGAGATGATAGGAGCTTGCATGAAATAACCAGGTGGGATGACTGTAAAACATCAAAAATAATATTCCACTATTACTTTCTGTGTTATCTCCGAATCATCTACTGTAATACAGGGTTTATTTCTCTTTTTGGATTGTGTGAGATTTTCCAGCTGAATCATTTGTTTGGCCAGATAAAAGCTAGCTGCCAACTTGCCCTCCTTTTGTAAATCTTGGCCTAAATGACCATGACTTTCATTTTCTGATGTGTTATAAGGAGCGAGATGTGTAAGTTTTTTTTACATTAAGTACACATGAGCTTTCCACTGTCTTTTTCTCTCTAGACAAGGACTTATGAAATTCTCTGTCGTGCTTATACATTATGTAATGCAATTAGTTTAAGATGTTTCTCTGTCCTTAGTGAACCCAAGTTAACATTTTTTATAAAGGAGCAGTATGGCTACAGTTTGGCTTAAATTTTTTCCCCCCAACAGCGGTTAATTAAGAGAGAAAAGTTTCCACAGAATATCTCCCTTGTTTTGTGTAGTTAGGGCAAAGAAAACATGGAAGCTATGTGGCTATATTCTCTCTCTGACTCAGGGGTCCAGAGGGCATAGAGATGGTTTGGGAGTTGCAGCCCCAAGTGCCCATGTGGAAGAAATTGTGCTGTGCTCCTGTGCACCAGGCAGCTGCCAGCTAAGAACTCACTGGAGCAGACTGTGAGGGGTCTTCAGACACTTACCTGCTCCTATCTCCCCAGAATAGCCATCCACATTATTACTCAACAGGCCAAAAAAGTTTTTCACAACTACAGTAAATGTTTTTTTAAAAAGTTTGCAACAGTAGAAACAGCAACTGCAATAATAATAGTTATAATAATAGTAATAATAATAGTAAACATAATCATAATCATAATCATAATGATGATCATAATCATGATCACACAATTGCTTATAATAGTGCAAAACCCAAAGGGAAATAGGAGAAAACCCTTTGCAGCTATAATAACACTGCAGGCCACTAAAAAGAGGGCTGTTATCAGTGTTTGAGGATGACAGACATGTTTGCTCCTGATACTGAACTCATAATGTTGTTTACATCTGTTCTTACGGGAGCAGTCCCATCTGAGGAAGATTTTGTGCTTGAAACCAGCCTTTGCCTCTTCACCCCAGTTCATTGGGTTGGTCTGCACTGAAGAGGAAAACACACGCAGGATTTGCATTGTTACAAGTGATGAGAAAGATGTCCTTGGGGAAGGCAGGCTGAGATGTGGTGTTGTGGGTGGTAGGAGTCACACTGCAGTGAAATGTTTGGCTTATAATGAGCAGGGTAAGGACAGTCAGAGGCGTAAGTGTGGATTTCAGACACAGAATTATCTGTGCTACTGTGCTGTGCTTTGTTTTTTACAGGACTTGTTTATGAAGCTTGTGGATTCAGTGCTGTGGTAACTGTTTTGAAGAGAACAGGGCAGGCATCTTTGAAAATATAGCTCAGATATTCTTTTGTAGCATGTTTTCTGCCAGATGTTGGGGCAATCCTGCCTTATTTAGAATAACTGTGGCAGTCAGGAACTGTGCTAAAGCACACTGTCCTCCTCCTTAAGGAAATGCAGCTTGATCTAAATTTCCTCCCTCAGATTTGTCAGACATTTGTTATTGTTTGCTGCTTCTTAGATCCCTTTCCTGTTCTTTTTTGAAGCTATTGTATGACAGGTTTTTCTTGGCTGGTTGATTTCTATTTACTATAAAGAAACCCACAGATACCTGGGAACTAGTGTTCTTTGAAACCATTTGTAGAATTGCACCGGTTCTTGATTTTGAAAACTAAGTGAAAGGTAATTTAAACTACCTCTGAATTTTTTTTTTATTTTTTAAAACAGAACTTGCTTTCATAAATAACAAAATATTTGTGTTCAGGTTATTCTGATACATTTTAATAAAAAGCCAGTTTTATTATAAAAAGCCAGTGTGTGGGGTAGGATGAAAGGATTTACTTGAAATACATTATTTAAAACCCCTTTTTAAAAATCAGCTTTGTTTTTGCAGGTATAAAAACAATGTAATTTTGTAAGGGGAAAAAGGAAACTGAAGATTTGTCATTGTATCAGAGCCTCTGTGAAGTAGAGTTGTAAAGGTTACCATGAACTCGGACCTGAATTACATGTCAGTGGGTCTGTTGAAGATGAGAAATTCACCGGGTATTTCAGAATGCACTTTCCATTTTTCAGGGACAGGTGACTATACATGCAAAATTTGACAAAGACATTTATCTCCCAGAGGATGCTGAGTTTTACTTTGTTTATGATGGATCCCTGAAGAGACACATAATGTTTGCTGAGCGAGTTACTGACAACAGTCTTCAGTCCATAGTTCCAGGTGAGCCTTAGTTCATATTTATGTTTTTCCACTCTTTGCTCTACCCCAACCCCATTTCAAAGCTGGGCATGAATGGACAGTTTAATCTAACAGCTTTATGTCTCTGTAATGGAGAAAATGCAGGGATTTAAATGATGGCCTTTGGGATCCAGGCTGGGTTTGACTCTCCATAGGTGATCCTGCCTTTCACAGCAATCCATGCCAACACAATATCGAATTAAACTTTACTGGACTTGCACCACTGGGGGTGCAGTCTTCAGGGATGGCATGATTTTAAGTGTAACTTCATTCCATGCCACAAATGTTTGCCTCTGGCAATCCTAGCACCTGCAAAAGTCCTGTTCTTTCTGAGCCTGCTGTTGGTGCAGCTGCCAGCCTGGCTTGCAGGACCCTCCTGCTTGTGATGCTCAGAGCTCTGCTGGAGCTGCACGTGGGACAGAAGTGCCTGGAAACTGTTCCAGGGTGCCTGGCTGCAAACAAGGGACATATGTGCTGCCTCCCAGCTGGCTGTCTGCCTGGGGCTTGTCTCCCTCATGGATGTAACATAAACCCTGCTTGTCACCTTTGCTGCGTGCTTTGTGACCTTTTCTTTTGTGTGGGTAGGAGGCTGTAGGACACAGTGTACCTGTGCAATAGGATCTCCTTGTTTTTGTTTCTCTGTTGTTCTAAAGGGGATTTAGATTGAAAATAAGTGCAGAGTATTAAAAAGAGAAGTTCATTGCTGTTACATAGTGGATCCTTTGAACCTATAAATGCTAAATAATTGTCTTGGATAGCAACTGGAGAAAATGCAATGCTAGGCTTGTTCCAGGTTGGTTTTAATTTTTTTTAAGATCTTAAGATTCTATAACACTGTTAAAAGGTTGCTTCTGGGGTAATAACAAAATCAGAAGGCTACAGGCATCATTTAATCATGACAAAAGCCATGAACAGATGAAAATAAAATGTGAGGTTAAATTATCATTCCTACTGATGTTAGTGCTATTTTATGGTAGCCAAATTGCACACAAGGGAACACAGAGCACTTAAAAAATAACTACAGTTTTGGTAAGTACATGCTTCCTTCTGCAGTTACTAGACTGCACGTGTACTTGTAGCTTTTGGGAGTATATTGGAAAATTTAAACTTGTACACATGGTTAACTCTCCAGTGAGAGGTTCAGCTTGCACCTCTTTTAGGTATCTTATTTTAGGCATCCACCCTCCCTTAAATGTCAAAGGAGTAGGAGGGAAAGACAAAGTACTGAAGAGGTTAAAGAGACAAACTCCCTTGGAACTTTGAGGGTCCCAGCTGTAAGTTACAGAATTGATACAGCATTTAATCAAGTTTGCCAAGACCCTGAAGAGTGCCTTATTTAAAAGCTTCTGGGTTTTGGCTTGGGAAAATAAAAAATGGGTTTTAATAAATAGATGTATTACTCAGAATTCATTTTGCAGGCCAGAACCCCATTCTTTTAATGAGCATCTAATTCTTCTTAATGCTTATCCAAGAATCTTCAATTCTTTCCACTGTGGTTAAAAAGCTCTTACCTAAAAAGACAAGTTCTAGAATTAATCTAGTTGGTATGATTGGGAGGACTGTCAGTTCAGGTCTAGTTGAATCCAAGTTTATTGGTATAAATACTTGGTGGATATCCTAAGACAAATAAATGTAATGAAAGGGAAGAATAAAATAATGCTGGATGAGCAGCCACAGCTCTTAGAGGCGGATGAGAATGGAAAATAACTAGCGTATTTTCTGAACATAGATGATGTCAGTGATTAATTTACGTTATAATTTCAGGCCATGGATACCAAGAAGCAGTTTCTGTGTCTGTGTTGATGTACACAGTGGGTTTTTCACCTGTGGTGCTCGGCAGCTGTCCCATCACTTACAGGGAGAACCTCTCCTGCAAGCTGTCTCGCTTTCTGGTCGATCACGCAGGATGTGTCACCACCACTAGCCACAGGCTGTTGCTGGATAAGTTTGGGCTAAGGATGAAAGATCTACAATCACTGGATAATGACCTGATGATGGCTGTTGCTTACGAAAAGTTGCCTTCAACCTGGAACATCCTTGGAAGCTGCCCAGCAGGTGGTAGAGCTTTATTTAAAGTTAGAAACAATGGTTTGGTTCACAGTTCAGAGCAGATGATCTCACTGTTTTGTCCATTTTCTCTACTCTTGTGCTTTATTTTGTGGCTAATATGAAAAAAATTTCAAGTGTGAGAGGGGTAATCAGAGATTTGGTTTGTGCCTAGAGAGTTAAAAAGGATAATGATGGTTATTATAACTATGTCTTCTTAGAAGGTTTTTCTGTCTTGATTCACTGTGAATGCAGTTCTTTATCTGTAAATTGAGCTGTCTGTTTCAAAAAGAGCAAGAACTGTATCATGAAGTCTTGCAGTCATAATTCTAACCAAGTGAGATATTTTATCTTGGGAGAAAAAAATGGTAGTCAGAGAAGAGGATGTTACTATAGGCATTCTGATGTGCAGAGTAAATTTTTGGCATTGTTCTGTCGGTGTTTATCCTTCATTTATGACTATGGTCATTCCTTGGGAGAAAAATATCATTAAACAAGTTTGTAAGAGGCTTTTTTTAATTGTAGAGGAAGTGGCATGAAAATACATGTGAAGCTTTACATTAGGGTATGCTACTGAAAAACTTCATATCAAAATCAGGTGAGATTTTCCTAGTTTCATGTTTCATTGCAAAAAAAAAATAATTTCTAGTTTCAGGTTTCATTGCAAAAAAAAGCTGTAATTAGGGTTTGCTGAAGAGTATATATTTTTTCCAGAGTCAGCTGATTTATAGCAGAGGATGGAAACTGTGTTATACTGGATAGCTTCACATGTTTTTAATTGGAAATTTGGTAGTTTTGGCTGTTTTCCTTTCAGTACTTTGCTGAAACTTAGATGACAGGCAGTTTCCATGTGAGCCAAACTCACATGGAAAAAACCGATGCATCCAAGCTCTTGGGAAATAAAAACACATCAGTTAAGCTCATTTCTTTGGTAAGGGCTTTTTTCGCATCTTAAATATTTCTAATTCTTAATGACAGAAAGCTTAAAATCTGAAGGAGGTTTTTTGTCTGTCTTTTGTAAACAATGCCTTTAACAGATGAAAAAACAAATACCAAGTCTCATTCAAATATTGGCTAGACAAGAGAGGAAAAAAAAGGCTGTTAATAGTTTCATTTTGATGTGGAGTAAATATTTGTTCAACCCCATGAAAAACTGTTGGGTTTTAGCAGTGAGTACCTTGTATCTAAGCCTGAGGAAATCAGTTGTAGTTTTGTTCACAGGTCTATTTACACTTTTTACCAGCTGAAACCTAACCCAGAAGCACCAGCAGGATTCCAGAGGTACTGAGAGATGTTTGGGGATAGCCAGCTGGATACCTGCTTGCTTGAAAAGTGAGGAAAGGTTATCCTAGGTGTGTTGTAGGTCCAGAGAGTCAGAGATCATCTCAGCTGGTGTCAGAGTAAGCTCTGCCAGTGCAACTGCTATCCAGATTTTCAGTTGTGCTCATTGCTAATTTTCAGGTGTACTGCAATATTTATACAGAAAAAAGGATATTCTGCCCTTGCAAGGTTTTTCTAGATCTTGTATTTTTTTTTTCTATGTCTTTCTCTTACTTTTTTCACTTTTCAGATTAAGTAACTATACATAAACAAAATTTCAGTGCAGCCAAAATGCTGGGATGTGTGCCCCCATTGCCATACAGAGTCTGTGTGAACATTTGAAATGTTAGACAAGCCTGTCTCCATCATACTGTGGTGGGGCTGCCTCATGGGCACTGTAGCACTTCAAGACGTGACATCTCCTTTTGTACAACAGATGCTGCTCTTAAATGAAGCCAGGGTCTTTTGTCTGATTTCTGAATAAACAAAACAAATTCCTGGGACCTGGTAGCAATACTCATTTACAGTGGGATCTGTCAGGGCACTCCTGCTTGGGCAGTGCTTGGGGCCACCCTCGATGGGGACTGCTGAAAGCTTTCTGCACAGCTTTTCCTTCAGCCCAAGGGAGGCTAGACCTTCCCTTTGTCTCTCTCTGAGGTCCAGGCTTGGGCTGGGCCTGATACCTATTTTGTTCTCCTCTAGGCAGTTTGTATAATTTTTCTTTAGCTTCTGTATCCCCTCTCTCTCCTTTCTGAAAGCATAGTTTTGATCCTCTCCTGACTCTGAGAAGAGCTGGCTGGAGTTGCCTCCTTGTGCTGTCCCCACTGCTGTGTTTTTGTCCCCAAAGCCAGGAGAGCCAAGCAAAGCTGAGGGTTAGCTGTGGCTGAGGGATGGCTGTGCATGGAGGGAAAGAGAGGGAAGGAGAAGGGGATGGGCTGAGACAGGAGAGCTTCAGATCTCTCAGCACATGAGAAGTCCTTCATCTTCAGCTGTGAGGTGATCAAGGGTTATCCCTGTAGTCTTCTACATGCTCTGAAAGATGAAAATGGGTGAGAAACAAGATATAGAAATTTATGAGTATTTAGAAGTAGTATGAGAACCTCTTTCCCTACCTGCTGTCCCTACAACTTCCTGTGTCAAACATTGGAGGTGGCTTGACACTTGTCACATTGCTCTTTTTAACATGAATGTTAAGAAAGATGTGGGTGCTATCATCCATCACTACTTAGGACTTTATGCTTTTGTAATTCTGACAGTTTTCAGAGCTGCAGGGATATTTTTGTTGGGAAAAAATGCTTTTGAGTGGCTATTGCACCATCTGGTGTTTTTTGACCTAATTCATTTTTATGAGGATTTAGAAATGTAAGGGTTGAAAGGTAGAAGAATGCATTTCTTCCACGAAGAAAACTTCATAGGAGTTTTGGTATTAAGGAAAAAAACGTTTTTATTCCTTTTATAAGGTATAAGAAGGATTGGATAAAGAGAGCCAAGAGATTGTCTAGGGAATATTGCAAATAATTCAGGAATTTTGTGTAGTTGCACAGGTCAGGAGTTATTTGCCATATTATAGGAAGTTCTACAAAAGAAACACGAAAGCACATGATCATTTTGGTAATCCTCACTTGTAATAGATGCCTGTGTGGCAGCTGTGACAGGAGCTGCTCACTCCCACAGAGTGGTGAGATGCTGAGATCAGCATCTTGTGCTAGAGAAAACTGGGGACTCCACAAAGCTGCTATGCTTAGACTTTTATTTGTTGATGTGTTTCAGGAAAGGGAGGGATGGGTAGGGAGGAAGGAGAGGGAGAATCTGATTTTCATGTTTGTTGCATGTTGATAAAGGATATTTTCCTTCTGAATCAGATTGTTTCCATAAATTGAACAATCAGTATTAAATAATAAGCTAAATAAATTGTTAATGTTGCCTGAAAAAAAGGAGAATTTTCCCACGGTATTTTTGTTTACCTCAAAAAAGAAAAAAGAAAAAAAAAAAGAAAAAGGGAAAGATGCCAAGGAAGAAGGGAGGAAGGAAAGATTAAAAAAAAGAAGAAAAGAGAGAAAGAAGAAATTAATCTGAATGAGAAAAATGCTTTCAAATAACTCTGTTTCTTAACACCATCAGGTTATGGCAGCCTTCTAGTACTGGCAGTCCTAAGAACCATCAGACATAGATTCAGCATCTTCCCTGCAGCTTTTTTATCCCTGACACACACGAATTTCTCAGCTGGTGAATGGGAGCACAGGAGGGCACTTTGCAAGTAGTGCACTTTATGGACCAGAGGCTGAGGGCATCTCACTTTCTGGTTGTTTTAGGGGTGCTGCCAAGAGAGTGAATTCACGTTGTCTGGGTTACTTAACTGTGCTGGTAAACAAAGAAGAACAGTTGCTGCCAGCTTTACCTCCGTTTACAGTTATTTTCAAGAGGAAGACTGCTCTTTTAGGTTCTTTCTATTAATAGAAGCAATAATGAATTAAGAAAACTAATTGTGGATCACAGAGAAGGAAACAACGTTTAGTTCCTTTTGTGAACAAGGAGGTTTTCCAATTTTTTTTCATAAATGCATTGTAATTGTTTTCTAGGGATTGGTCTTGTGGAAGAAGCTGAGTTAGTGAACTGTGCTGCTTTGTAGTCTGCCTTAGGGGGACACTTTTCCATTTTCTGTGGCACTTTTTACTTTATAGCCCTCACCCTACCCTTTCCTTTGTAATCAATGTTACTCTTCTCACTTGGTATTACACACATTCCTTCTAAAGTGTACAAGCTCAAACCTGACTGATGCATGTCAGGATTGTGATGTAAGTTAAAGAAAATTCTGCCTGTGTCTTCAGCTGGAATTTCGGAATACTTTTTTTTCTCGTGAAAGGAAATGGAGAGGAGTGTGAAGTGTCTGCTCTTCTCCACAGAATTAGGAAAACACTGGGACCAGTGGATGAGTGTGTCTAGGTCTGATGAGACTCGTGAGAAGAGGTAATTGTATTTTGGCCAGAGAATTCAGGGAGTTAGAGGAACAAATAAATCTTTGGAGCTTGTGTGCCTGGCAGAGGGAGGAGGATGCTAGACTCTGTGTTGTGAAGCAGATTAGTGTGTTCTAGAGCCTGCTGCTGACCCAGAAACCTGCATGGGGCAAGATACTGTCAGGCATGCTTCAAGCTATAGGTTTCCAGCAAGTGTATGATTCTTATCTCAGTCAGTGGTAATAATGGCAGAGAGGAGGTATTTGAGATCCCTTTGACCATACAGGGGCTTTTTGGGAAAAGCACTGAGCACTTACAGATAGGCAGAGTGACAGGAGAGTACTGCAAGAGATGCAGGAGATAAAGTTTGCTATTGAAGGCAGTGAAAAAGCAGTGGGGCTCTGAAGCCACTCTGCTGCTGAAGAGACCAGATATGAAGCTGTGGTGTGACCCAGACCTCAGCCTTCAATTGGCACTGGGCTGGAGAGCTCTGCTCTTCTCTTGGCTCAAAGGGTGTCTTGGCTGGTATGGTGCACTTGGGTGGTGCTCAATAAACCAGTGTCTTACACCAGACACCTCTAGGGAGTGTTTTGCTGCAGAACTAAAGGATGAGGACTATCTCTCCCAGAACAGACACCATCTCCTGTAGTGTTTTGCATCATAGCTGGGGTCACCCAATCAGTAGAGCCAGCTGGAACTGCACCTGAGCTGCAGATGTGGCACCACGATGCACGGGGCTGGTGGGTGGGAGCCTTTCCTAACCCTCCTGCTGCTAAAACTTCTGGGGCAAGACTCCCTTTGCTAGGGACCTTTACGTTCTCTCACCTGCCTTTCTCCTGTGGGATTGATGCAGCCTCTGGGAGCTGGTTCATGGGGGTATGCTCTCAGATGGGCTGTCACATACCTGACTTCATGCATTGCAGCCTGATGTCCCTTCACAAAACCACTTGTGTGGGTTTTTGCAGCAGTGGGGTGCACTGAAGACGGCTTTATAAATAATCTCATTCCTAATGGAGAAATAAAAAAAAATAGCAGTAATGTGTAAAAGTATGAAGCCAGGAAAAATTGGAATTTGTCAGCCAGTTTTGATGTTTCCCCCTGCTTTTTAGTCTTGAGGTTTTTAGTCTCCTTCCAGGAAATGAATGAAATTCAGAGCCCAGAAAGGGCTTAGTCATTTCTGTCAGAGAGAAATATTTGGTTTTAGTTTGTTTTTTTGGACATAGGAAGGGATTCAGGTGCAAGGAAGAACAAAAGGATATTTTTAATGTTTAAAACAGACTGTTTGGCTCAGCTCTGTGTAACCCAAACAGAATGTTTTGGCTGGAGAACTGGGATGAAATGCAAAACAAAGTCGTGATAGTGCATATCATTTACAGCACCACCTGTCTTGCAGTAGCTGGCCCTAACCAGCAGTGTGTCCTTCAAATCATAGGAGCTGTTTTGTGCATTGATGTGTTTATGCACTGATGGAAAATAGCATTTTATACAATTTTAATTAAATGGTATTTTTTACCATTTAAATATGAATATGTTCAAGCAGCCTAGTGCTTCCCTTTTGTTCTTATTTTGTTCTAGCTTGCTACAGAATGCAGTTGAATTATGTTGGGTTTTTTTCCACAATATGGGGGCCTGTGTGTTTATGTTTATTTCTAGGTAGTTTTCTTTCTGTTGCATTTTCTTTGTGGCTCCCCCTTCCCTGACTTTGTGCCATGCTTGAATTCTTCCCCAAGGGAATGGGAAAATAATGTGAAAAGTTTAGGAAATTGCCATTTGTTCTTCCACAGTGAGGAAGTATAAGAGAAGGTGGTAAAAGAAGAGAACTGAAATGATAAATTGCTCTTAAGGGAAAGAATTGCTAACCCCCTGTTGTTTCAGAAATTTACCCTCTTTTAAAGAAATTTTTTTTTTTTTTGTAGGTAGGTCTGTTTAAAAAGCTTATTATCAGTCATCTTTTTTATTGTTATTGTGGCTTTTTTGCTTGTTTGCTTATTTTGTTTTGTTTTGATATTGCTGATTCTGGAAAAGAACAACAGCAGATTTTGGCTGAAAGTGTCCCTGAAGGTGACCAGGTCCAGTGTCCCTGGAGGTAACCTGGTCCTACCCTACCCTTGGAGCAGGGCTAGCTTGGGAATTGTATCAGGTTGCTAAGGATCAGGTTTTGAGCATCTCCACGGTGCACCTACAAGAGTTTGTAACCTCTCTGGGCCATCTGTCCCAATACTTCACCATCCTTGTGGTGAAAAATCCTGGTACTGACAAGCATACTTACCTTTCCATTTGTCCTTCTGAGCAGGCAGTTCAAATTTCACATTTTACTGCCATGCAGTTTTTAGTAATTGCTTTATGTTATCAGATTCTGTTCACTCCTAGCAAGCCATGTGGGACTAGTAAGAAGAGAGCAGCCCAGCACACACATCATCTAGAGAGTAAAGGATGGGGAGGAGTGTGAGTGCTGTTTCTCAGTGCATCAGGGCTGAAAGCAGACAGTGAACCTGCTGGGTGGTTCAGCTGCCATGTGCATTCAAGCTGGCCATGGACAAATTTAGCATAAGGTTAGATGGAGGTTGCTAGGTTTGGCAGATAAAGATCAGCTACTGGACTATTTGTGGTGAGACAGTAGAAGTTATTGTTTTAGATGGTGATTTCAAAGGACGAAGATTAATTACTGTTATTTTTAAAACTCTGGTTTTTGCAGCAGACTTTTTCATACTGCATTGTTTGTAAGATTTGGCTGCCAGAGGAGTAACTTTATTTGCTGCTATGTCGGAGCAGAGAGGCTTTCCTCATCAGGGAAAAAGCTTCCTAAGGGCTCCCTTTTTGTTGAGTGTGCAAGTCCTAATCTTATCACCCCCAGAGCAAGCTTATCTGGCTTTTTTATGTTGCATTGTTACACTATGCATTGAAACCCAGTGGCCACAGGCCAACGTTCAGTGTAAAGCTTGCCTTTTTGTTTCAATGCATTTAATCTGAGGATTGCATCCACAGATATTTAGTGTGCTTAATATTAATTGAGGTATTTGCATGTGTTTTAATTAGATTAATTTGTCTGCTGTCTTAGTATGGTGTAGTTGGAAGCGTCTGAAGAACATAGCTTGATATCTGAAGTGGGACCTCGGCAGAGTTTCAGTACTCCAGATCAAGGAGCGATTCTGAAATATTTTTTTTTTTAAATTTCCTGTGAATGCATAATATTTGTTCAGGATCTACATTTTGGACCACATAATTTCCTGGGTATTTAAACCTGAGGTCCCTGCTGCACATACAGACAATCCAGACAAGGTATTCTGCTGGGGTCCAGATGGGTGGCACAGCCTTGAGTCTGCTGATGTCCTTGCAGGGGAGACTCTCTGAAGCACAGAAATAGCGCTGGGGCCTGTGCTGTCCATGCACAGCAGAGATGATGTTATCAGTCTCTATTCAGAAACACAGCTGGGGAAAGGGAAGATACTGGCACACATTTTCATGCTGTGTCTGAATTGTTAGGTCATTCTCTGAGCAAGGGAGAGATCTGGGCTTTGAGGTCAGAGAATTCTCCTAGATGACTGTTGCACTGTAGTCAGTCTGCTGTTTTCTTGGTCTCCTGCCCTGAATCCCCTGGATTTCCCTCTGCACCATGCCCTATTTTCAATTACTCTGCAGTGGAGGGAACAGGGTATGACTCCATCAGATGAGTGGTTGGAGGGAATTTGAAGCTGCGTGTGTTCAAATCACATCTGGTGGCAAGGTGAGGCGCAAGTTGTACTGCGGTCTCTCGTTTTTGAAGCAGCACATCAGCCAGAGATTTTGGGAAGCCTTAACCCTGCTTATTTAAATGTTCCTCCATTGAAGAAGGTCTCAGATCCAGGCAGACCTAGATGTTTGATGAGTAGTGTTTGATTTGGCTTTGAAACCGTGAGTTTCAGTCAGATCTCCTGGGCTGAGTTGTTCAACACCAGGTTAGATGGTGCTTTGAGAAACCTCCTCCAGTGAAATCTGTCCCTGTCCATGGCAGGGTCTATGGACTAGGTGGTCTTTGAAGTTTCCTTCTGATCCAGGCCTCTCCGTGGTTCCTTGTTGTTTCTGGTTCCATTTAGCAATGCAATCTGCAAGTACTTGAGTTGAATTCAGTGGCATAAAGGTTGCATGTGCTTGCAAACTTTGAAACATAAGTGCTCTCTTCTTTCATAGATGTGCTAACTCTATAGTTCATATTAATGTTGGCAACTAAAATGTAGCAACAATCACCATTTCCAAGGACTGAAATTAGAAAGACTTTGTAGACCTTGGAGGAAAAAGACAGCCCATATGGCCCTGGATCCTGCAGCAGAACCTGTGTCTAGATGGACGTATATTTTCCTATAGTCTTACATGGGAAGACCAAGAAAAAATTTTAAAGACCGAAACATGTGGAGAAAATTGTTGCATAGGCAGGCTGATGCACCAGGCCACATGTTGGCTAACCACAGTAACATGAAGTCTGAACACAATTTTTTTTAAAAATAGTGGTGTGACATTTTGTATGTGTGTTCCACAAATACTTAGGTACATATTAGGTAAATGTTAAGGGATATTCTGGTTTAAAGAATTCTCCCTGCATCTTGAGATTGATCAATGCATCTCCTTGCATCAATGAAAAATAGTTTTCAGATACTACATGCAGGTGTGCTGGTTGTTACAGTGCCAGAGTCTGTGTCCTGAAGCTCCCTTTTACTCTGATGCCTGGAATTTCTTTCATTTATTGAAGGAAGCATGGCATGTTCTTCTGGGATTTGACTAACTGGAAGTTTTGATTCCACTTGAAATGGAAAGGTAAAACATCTGGATGTGTTGCCACCAAATACTCAATACTAAATGCTCAGACCAAAAACTGCATCTCCAGCAGAGATCCTACAGTGATTTTCCCTGTCTAGTGGTAGGGAAAGTTCCTGAAATTCTCTACCATTCTGGCTCTATGAGATACGGAGATAAAGAATTTTTTTGAATATAATAATGCTATTAAGTCCAACATTTTCAAAAGAGGTTAATGACTTTTCCCCCATTGCCCCCAGAGAAGACATTCAGCTTCGTAGAAGACAACTCTCCTGTTAAAATGTCCAGAGAGACAAGACAGCAGTAATGTAAATGACTGTAATTTATTCAATTATGTAAAAGGAAGCTGTGAAGGGAAAGACATGGAAATTTCAGTAATATTTCTTAAATCACTGGAAACCTAACATATTTTAGCTGATTGTTCTGAAATCTGTAGAGCAACAGTCCCTAAACACTGGACCCTCATGGAAGAACCTTTATGCTTAACTTTGTACTGAAATATCAGTGTAAGAAACTGGCACTTGAGAACATTTTATTTATTGCCTTTAAATTTCAGAGACTTTTTGTTTGAGAGTATATATATTAAGGCAGATTAATTCTTCCTTGAAGACAGTCCAGGGAATGGCGTGAATGATGATTCAACATCTAGTGACTAAGCCATGGTTGTGTACTTTTATTTTAACCTTTGTCCTCTTTAACTTGATGATTATGTGCTAGAAAGGTGAGAGGAGAGGAAGGATTGGCACATGAGGTCACCTTTTGAGAAGAGAGAAGCAGGAATTATGCTGCACATTCTACATATGTGTGTGTTATTTCACAGCTTATAAACTTAAGGCTTATATGATCTCTTACTCCTGATAAGCAGCCTGCCTTGAGAAATCATATCCCTTTTTTTTCTCTTTTTTGATTTTTTGGTTTAGATACTTGGCTGTGCTGCTGGATGTTTTGTGTTGCTGAGGCAAGGCAAATTTCAGGAAAATTGCTTTTTAACTATCTTTTCCATTGGGGCATGTACTGGTTCTGAATGTTATATTACATACAGAGGATGAGAGAAATAATTAGGTTATCTAATTCCATTTTCTTTAATGGAAGAAATTAGATATCCTTTAGCTCTGCATATGCAATTAAGAATATAGCTGCTGTTTTCAGTGAAAGACCTAAAGTCTGCTGCAAAGAATTTTGTGGGTCTGAGCCTGTGCTGTGTTATTTCTGCAGATGATAATCAGTGTCTTTTGATGTTTATCAGCAAGTAAAATGATGGGGTTTGCCACTGATGATTTTAATCTGCTTGCTGTGTTTTTTTAAGAGCCTGAACAAAAAGAAACTCTTCTCCACCTTGTGATGAAGTTGGGCTTGGTTAAACTTTCCCTGTTCTTGGCAGCCCAGCCTGGAGGGTCATCAGCATTAGCATTACCTAATGAGGATGGAGCTACACCTTTAGATTTGGCTTTACAAAATGGACACTCCAAACTCGTTGAGATCTTCACAAAGTGAGTATAATTGCTCTTTTTCTATGAAAATGTCTTGCCATTTAAGGGATGTGGGAAGTACTGTTATTTATCTGGAGAGAATTGCCTATTTTTTGCTGGTTTCTGCTGCTTTTTGCCAGTATTATAATTTTAAATGGTAAATTTGCATTTGAAGTTGGAGGAAGTTTATTATTTGTGTCCTTCATTACATTTGAAGTCAATTAATAGTCAGTTAAATGACAGAGGATCAACTGTGCCATCAGGTACCTCTCTCAGCACGGTTATCAGCTGAATCCTGACACACTAGCAACAAGTAAAGACCAAGACCTGGCTTCCACAAAGCCTCAGTAGACTTTGTGACCCCTCTAAAGCTGAAGTTTGAAGTTTGAACAAACAAATAAGGAGAACCAGCAACAAAGACAGTGCTGCAGTAATGACTTTGTTTTGCCAGAGAGCTGCCACACTGATAAATTACTTAAAGAGAAAGTTCTTTCTAGCACCTTTCAGCTGTCTGGAACTCTGTCTGGAGAGTCCTGAGGAGCTGCATGTATGTATATATGTGTCTTGGGATACCAAATGGTAAGCACCAGACACTCCTTAGTCTTGGCTTTTCATTGCAAATAGAAATCTGCAAGAATTGGGCTACATTTTTATTTTGGTATGTGGCTCTTTCAGTTCTGGCTCCATGCAGCCTGTAGTTTATGTGACACTTACCCGTACTTCAGCTTAAAAAAAATGCAGCACGGGTACAGTACATTATGTTATGACTGTCTCATTTGTTTGTTATGTCCAAACAATACTGTATTCCCTTGAGATACGTTCTGTTTTTCACTCTTGTGGGATAACAAATCTGCTAGCTGCCAGTTGTGTCCTACTGCTATATATGGCAACATTGACAGGAAAAGGTACTATTGCTCATTTACAGCAATAAGGAGAAATAGGTATTGTCACAGCTTGCTTGTTCTGGCTTCTTTTAGTAATGAGTAACTGCCTGGAGCTAGAGTTGTTTTTTCCCAGTTGATAGCTAGAAGTAGCTCTGTGTTCTTAAGGCTGAAAAGAGTAATTGGTAGGTTTTTGTTTGCCCAGCTGTTTTCAGTGGGTTTCTGCCCCTGTTTTTTGCAGTGGGTGCATTGGGGTCCTGATGGGCTGTGCTGAAGGCCAGCAGGAGCTCTGCAGGTCACTGTGTCCCTGCTTTCATTCTACCTGCACAGAGACCACCTGCTTTGGCTGAAAGGGTGTGTCATTTCAGCTCCCAGGGCAGTCAGACACTCGGCATTTCAAGAGCAGAGATCAGCGAGGGTGCCTGCATACAGTTTGTTCATTCATCTGGAGCTCTGACGCTGACATTCAGCCACACTGCACAGCACTTGCTGGAGTCAGACATTCAGCTCTTCAGAAAATACTTCTGGGACAGACCTCTCCTTTACCAGGTACCACAGATTTTCTTCATAATCTTCAGCTGTAGACTTTTCAGGTTGGATTTGTTCTCCTTGAGTAGCCTTTTGATTCAAGCTGCTGTGTCACTGATCACCAGCATAATTTCATGATTATTGTTGTGGTTTCTACTTCGTGTAGGTGTAGCACATTGTGTGTCTGAAGCTGGAGATTAAGAGGTGTTGAGAACTTTGTCAAAGCTTCTTTTGCCTCCCAAGTTGTTTTTTAATCATGGTGGATTCTAAAGGGAGTATATTTCCCTGAAATCTCTGTGTCTTCAATTGCATTGTCATTGTATTCATGTTTGTACTTTGAAATATTTAATTTAATTCCATTCTTCTGGTAGTGTAACACCTGGGGTCCTTTTTCAAGAACCAACCCCAGTCTATTATTTACAGCAGAAATACAGAGTACAGACATTTTCTACAGAGTTTAGTTTAGTTTTTCTTATTTTAATTTAAAATTTCTGAAGCATTGCTGTCATATCCTTCAGGACATCTCTTGATTCAATAAAATAAAGAGAATGCTTGAATGTAAAAGTTCTTTAAGAACAATACAGATGTTTACCCATGTGCTTAGATTAAGACTGCACAACATATATAAAAAAAAGTGAGCTAAAAATACACTAAAAGGCAACTTTTTTCTGGTCTTGAAATTCACCTTTTCCATTCTTAGCTTCAGGTTTCATCATTTGTGCACCGAATTACCTTTATTTCATTTTTAACTTAGAAAATTATTTATATGTTATGTTTATTATAGAAACTTAAGGTGTGGCACACTGTATAGTCCTTATGTACAATCTCATGTAACTATATTGCTGAGATTTTGATTTGTTTCAATACAAAAAGTTCCTATCTGTAACTTGCAGAATCCCTGCAATCTGTGTGTGGCTTTTCTATTGAAACAATAATGAACTCAAAAGTAAAACCAAGACTATAATCAAGAATGTATTGTTATTTATATGATTGGCTTTTTCTTGCAGCCACAAAGCCCTTATTTTTCATTCAGTCTTTGAAATGGAAAAAGAAAGTGTGGCATGCTAGGTATTCTCAAAGACAAAGACTCTGAAAGGCTGCAAAAATCTGTATTTGGTATTTTCAGGAAAAAGCCTACTGCCCTGGGTTTGTAGGCTCCCCTTTTGCCATTCCTCTACTTGCAGCAATCTATGTTCTGTTGTGGGGACCTTATTCCCCTCCTCCAGCATCAGTGTTGCAGCATTTTCAATCAAACAGAAATAGACCAGAATAATTGAGAAGGTTATATGGTTTATTCAGTTAATTTCTTATACACAAGCTGTTGTTTTCAGACTATGTATTATGTCCAAAAGGAAAGGTAAAAATAATTTTCCTTCTGTTTCAAACAAGAATGTTGAACCCTTCAGTTGTATTCAGAGCATTGGGAGACAATTAGGAATTTTTGGAAGGTGTTAGAGATTTCATAGCCCATAGTCTTTTTAAAATAGAGGTAGAACTCACTGCTGTCCTGGACTACTCATTTTATTGACAGCAGACTAGGCTGAACACCTGGTGTCTTGAGATGGTATAAATGACCACATTGCTACTTTATGCTTGAGTCAGAAAGTCGTGAGCTGGCTTTGTCTCAGTTATGGTGATATGTAGTGTTGGATTTGTGGATTTGTGTGAAATTATTGCCTCAGACAGCAGCACGTGTATTCATGCAAGGCAAGCATAATCTTTCCGAAGTATATTCTTCACTCTCTTCTGTGTCAGTTCTTTCAGTTCCTATTCTATTCCTTAGAAGACCAAGAAGGTAATGGAAGAGTTAAAACAAGCTGTCAGTAAGCTAAAGTCACTTGTATGGGAGCCATGCCTTCCATAAGCACTTCAAAAAGTGGAAACTCACAGGTTTTGTGGCCATGCTAGGCAGCAGAGGTGGGGAGACACCGGAAACTGCTGAGAAAGAACGTGGCATTGTTAAATTCTGTGTGGCCTTCTTGGGGCAGAGATTGCTGTGTGGTAGTGGTGCCTGCCAGTGGGATGATGTGGTTGGTACATTGTCCATCTCCAGTGGAGACCTAGACATCACGAGAAGGTGATCCATGGGGCTGTCCTAGCTGCTGGGGGCAGTACAGCCAGTGCAGGGCCGAGGTCCTCTGTCAAGAGGAAGAGAGCTCTGGGGACTGATGGACACATTTTTAATATGTCAGGGGAATGAAAGAAATCAGAAAGGGCAAGCCAGGATAATCATCCAAAATGACTAAGGTCACTTATGATCATTTAAGTAATTTCTTTTGCAGATTTAATAGTTTCTCAACTTTCTTCTGATATTTTCTGCCTGATAGGTGTTGGATTGGAAAACAGTAAGAGACAAGCAGAGAAAAATGCAATTTGCCCCACTGAGGCAGGGCTTCATGGCTTTCAAATTAGTTTGGCTGCAGTATTCAGCCCAGGGTTATCCCTGGCTTTTTCTTCCTTGTTCAGGGTACCATGTCTTTTCTCTGTTTGCAGCTCATGGTAGTTGGCAAATACACAGGCAGTCTACTAGAGGGAAAGACTAGAAGCAAGCTGAGTAGTAGGTGAAAGGACACAAAAGAATCCATTCTTTCTTCCTCCCACTTTGTTTTTCATTTCTGAGAGTAATTTCTAAAATAGGAATCTGTATCCCAGCCCCCTCTTCCTTTTGAGCAGGAGAGATATAGTTGGTGTATATCTAAAGGAGGGAACAGCCTGGCCACAGACCACAAACATGGGGAGTTTCTCCTGGCTTCCAGACTGTGTTTATCATGTAGTTAGTGTTCAGTCCTAGTTTATTCTCTTTTTTATTACCTATTCATCAAAGTTTCTTGCTTTACAGGGATGTTTTTAGCATAAACTAGACTTCTGAACAGAGCTGCTGTGCAAAGCTGCTGTGCTGCATTTCTCATAGTGAAGGTTGTAAGCAGTGAAGTGTAAATGGTAAATCTGTTCCTTTAGATCTTTTGGGTACTGTAAGCAGGAGGTGATTTTTCTCTGTAGTTAAAAATATTTTGCTGGTTTCCCTCTTGAGAGATTGCTGTCAGTTTCCTCTGGAAGGTAGCCAATAAGATATTCCTTGTGGAATCTCCTGTCATTTTAGTAATGCTTATAACCTAAGTGTTTGCTAGTCTTAAATATTGTTCTTGAGTTTTCAGACAAATGTCATAGGCATCAAAAACAGTTACTGTAATTTTGATTTTTTCTTAATAGAGTATTAATTCAAATGAAGTTGAGACAGTGGAAGGTCCAAAAATGCCCTGCAGTACAACACGCTCTGTAGAAGGTACAGTTTTTTTATTCCATATAATGTTGCAATCTTTGAAAGCTCTAGAAGGCTCTGTTGGCAAGATTCTTACACTATATGCTCATTCAGAAAGATCATGTTTCATACGGTTTTAGAGACTTGTTGTTAGAGAACAATGGAATAGGTGAGTCATACATTACAAGAGTTTTGTAAATCATGATGCTCCCTACAGAGAGTTGGTTTTCCGATGTCAGACTGAAACTGTTCACAAAATATTATAATTTATAGTGACTGGAAAAGCCTTAACTTAATTCCATTTTAAGAGCCAGAAAAGTGTCAGGTGGTTCCAGGAGAGGGCAGTGTTTAACTGAATGAACTCTCCTGCTAATTCCAGTGAAGGCTAATGAGTTAATAACGATAGAAGCAGAGTAAAGGTTTGTTTGGGTAGTTTTGAGATCCAGCCTAGACTTCTTAATGTGGCATAATCTTCATTTATTTCCATTAGACTCTTTTGGTGAGCAGTTTACCTCAGCAAGGATTGTGGGACTGCACTTTGGGTGAGAATGCTCTTTCATTGCTGAAATACCTCAGAGCAAGCATATCTTAGAGCTGAAGAGAAAATCACAAAAAAGGATCATTCCTCAGCATCAGAAGTGTGAGGCTTGGGGTCTTATATGTGATTCTTAGGAATGAATTGGAAGTTTATATCAGTTCTGGGGCTGGTGTTGTATATCTGGATAAAGCAACAAGCTGAAAACTGAGAGCTCTGTGAGAGGCTCAGTCATGCTCTTCAGTGTCTCACTTGAGGGCAGCAGAAATGAGAGCACCTGCATGAACTGCTGGCAGGACCAGGACCAGGACTAGGACCAGGACCAGAAGCAGGGAAAGGATGGGGACTAATTCAAGGGGCATCATCTAGTAACTTCGAGTGAATGGGTAAAATAGGGACACAGCCATGTATTAAATATGTATTGCTGCCATTGCTAGTGCTGATAAAGCAGTTTTATACCCAGGTTTTTTGTAGGTCTTCAGACAACCAGTGTTCTGCATGTTCTTGCCATTAGAAGCTAAATTTGCAGGGAAATAACAAGCAGTTATTAGCATTTACAAGCTATCTGTTATTGCAAGTGCAAATGAGAATTTATTATATGGATTTGTCGATGACCTTGGTGACACAGTGTGGAAATGAATTTACTCTGGGTGTTCACCTGAGTGCTGTGCTCTGATCAGGGTGATCTTTATGCTGCTGAAAGTGAATAGCCTCCATTGGCAGCACTATATGTGGCAGTCACTTGGCCAGTGTGACAGTGGTGATGATTACTTTGATATTTTTCACAAAAAAGCAGTTTTAACTTGGTCTGACTTGCACCAGCAGAATGCAAACACCAATGGGTATTCATAGCCCAGAGAGAGTGAAGAGTCTCCAGTTCAGGACATATATTCTCATTTTGGATTCTGATAAGCAGCAGAGATATTTGGCATAAGCACACTTAGCTATTTGTATTTTCAATGGAAGTTGTACACTTTTGTGCCTTCAGGCATCAGAGTTACTTTGTATCTGTTTTTTTAAAAAAATTAATTTCAACACCTGGAAGAGCATGTTTTCTAAGTGTTCAGGACTAACAGAAACAGATTGTAGTAAACATACTTGCATGTTTTATGCTCTGTGATATCTACTTGTAGACATGAGAAGTCTGTGACTACAGTTTGTACAGTGTTAGGCAACAAAACTTTTTCATCTTCTTATATTTCAATATTTAATCAGTTACCATATTCCTGTATGGTAACTGTTTTCTAACCAAGTGAAAAAAATGACAAATCATGGAATGGTGGTTACTGGTGACTAGTGGCTTGTCTTACAATTTCCATTTGCCTGTGTTCAGGAGATCAAAAGAACTTTGTTAGAGATTGAGTTAAAATCGTTGCTGCTGGAAGCAAAAATTATATGAAATGATTGTGCTTTTTACTACATTCTGAGCTGCATGCACTGAACTCCTTTATAAAGTGTCTGCTAAGTTCAGGACTTTATTTTGGCACATTCATGTCATGAAAGTATCCCCCTCAGATTTTACAACTGCTGCCACTCCAAGGAGTAGTAGCTACTCACTTCTAAAGTCAAGATCAACAGGCCTTTAAAACCCAATGCTTTCAGAAGCCTTGAGATATTAAAGAGAAGAGGTTGGTACAGCCATGTGCTGCCTCTTGTGAAATGCCATCATACGAAAGCAGTGGGTCAGTGTAAGCTGATGCTGCTAGCTTGATCTCCCACAGCAACTTAAATTTAAGTATGTGGAGTGACCCATCACCCCGACAGGATGAAGAACAAACATTAAAATAGGTGGTATTTTGGCTAATTTTATGGTTTGTGATTTTCTTTTCCCTTTTCTGACTTTAAAACTCCATGCCCATGAGTTGACTGAATACTGTTACCTGGAAGATAAGCCAATTGTTGCTACAGTACTTATCCTCTAGAGAAGATGGCTTTTTACTTCTGAGAACTGTGGAACTGAATAATCATAGTGCCAAGTGCATGTCAGCACTGTGAAAAAGCCTTCTCAGGGAAGCTTTAAACCACTTACAGTTACAGAAGAAATAGTGTGTTCCTACTGGTTGAAAGGTGATGTCTGGAGTGTTTAGTTTGACAGCACCAGGGATTTTGTGCTCTGTGATTGAGCTGTATTAGAGTGCAAAGGAAGATACACATGTGAGTGCTGCCGGAGGTTAATTAAAGCAGGTGGATTAATTCAAATTGAGTGATCGTGGTGCTGATCATCAGGGACCCAGCCCTAACTCCTGCCAGTGTCCAGGGCCCTGCTGAGGTCAGGGACAGCAGGTGGCAATGGGCCATAACTGCATTCCAGAACCTCATGGCCAAGAGACCTGCAGCTCAGGTGGGTTTCTTTTTTGCTGAGGATTGTGTTATTTAGGTTAACATGCAGCTGTTTGCGAATTGTTTTTCCCAAGATATATTGATACAACTCTTTTTTTTAAACTTGAGTGTATATTTTGTTCAATACCAGTAAAGGCCCCCAAATTCCATATACCTCAAGGCACCCAATGCTGACTGTTGGAGCATACTTAGTTTAACTGTCCACTGCATCTGGAGAAGTGAAGAGGTTATCTGAGAACAGATATGAACCTGGAGTTGAAAGATTCAATATAAGATTAAGCATATTTACCATGATGACTCTGTCTATATAATTTCAGTTTAATTGTCTTTAAAAATATTTTTGCTAAATAATAACGTTCCTGGAAGCATGAATGATGTTTGTGTTCATTTACATTCCTGTATCCAAATTGCTCTTTGCTGTTTCACTGTAGACCTTCAGGCTGCGTTTGGGCAAAACTTGAAAAATGTGGGAGATGGTTTTTTTTGGTGTTTTTTTGGCATTACTCTGTCCTTCTCCACATCCCTTGGAAGAAAATATAAACCAAAACACAAACAAACAAACAAACAAAAGAGCAACAGAAGTGAAGGGTTTTTTTTTTAACTTTTTGGGTTAAAAATGCAAAGCCCAATTTCAGAAAATGCATGACATCCCTGCAGAAGAAAAGCTCTGTGGCATTGGTGTGAGGCACAGCCCTGGAAGCGTTGGTTTTCTGAGCGTGTGAGGGTTAATCAGCCTGAACACAGCTGTGACAATAACACAGCCCTTGTTGTGCACCCAGCTTGCATGCTGCCCACGGGATCCCTGCTGCAGGGAGATGCATGCGCTGCCCAAGTCCATTGTTCTGGCTTGCCTGCCTGCCTTCTTGTGTCCCCTTTCCTACTTGAAAAAAGAGAGAGACAGGCAGAAGAAACCAAAGCAGACCCAAACTGAATTTCCTGGTTATTAAAGGCAGCAATCTTTGCTCTTGCAGGTCCTGTGAGCTTGGCATCTGATGAGTTGTCCCAGGATGATATGAAGGTACAGATTTCACCTTTTACCATTAGCTAAACTTTATTTAGGCTGAGAAGCAGCAATCTCTGCTTGCATATCTGAGCACCTACCAGAGCTAAAAAATAAATTCTAGCCTACCAGGCAACATTTCTTGCTATTTCTAGGCTGCAGGAGTAGTTACGTGTGTAGATGATTATTATTTGAAAGAGCTTGTTATGTAGTTGTGGGCTGGAAATCTGGGTTGCAGAAGCAAGCTCTGCTTTTGGACCAGAAATCTCTTGTGTTTATGGTGAAGCTTACTGCCTTTGAGGAGCTTGCAGCTGCCAGTTTGGGGTTAGCACCACACTTACATCTAGCATAAATTTCACCTTTGAGACAGCATGGTTCACTGCATCTGAGGAGTTAGTCTCTGAGAAAGACTTTTTGGGTAACTGTGAGTCCTTAGCTGGACTAATGGGAATAATGCCTAATGCAAAAGATACCTCCAAGTAGATGACAATGGGAATCTGCAGTATCCAAACAGCTTTTAGGAGACACCAAAATATGTGAGAAGTGCCATTACAACTGCATTTCTGTGAGTTTTATTTCATCTCTAGTCTTATATTCTGCTTTTCATTTAGATGTATTTGTTTACAAAAGTGGAACATCTTTGCATTGGTATTTCTTAAACACCTCTTAAAACAGGAGCTTGAGTAGTATCTCTGTGGGTATGCAGCTAAAATAGTAATTTAGGTTGAGAGAAGCAACATTTGGTCAAACCAGGTAAATCTTGTAAAAGTGATATCAATACCAAGTGGCTATTGTTTGTTTTGACTTCTTTTAATATGATTTGAATGTAGTGGAATATTGCTGAGCTGACATATTAATAAATTTTTATAAATGTGGGAACTTGTTAAAGCTTTTTTTTTGGTTGCTTGGGCTTTTAACATTTTTATTACTAGCTGTGCAGAAGATTGACCGTTTGTTTGGAAGTCACATGTTGATATTGTAATCTGTGGCATTAAATCTGCAATATGCACACATTTTGGAGTTTATGTTGAAAGTGCGTGTTGAAAGCAGAGTGTTGCAGCTCATGAGCCTTGCTGAGGGGAAAAGATTCTGGTCCCATGTTGATTGTCTCCTGTTTTGATCTAGCAGAAATGCTATAATGAACCTAAAATGAATTAACTTCACTGTGATATTTCTACAGGTATGAACAGCTCAGGCATTAGAAATATCTCTAATCTTAGAAAATACTGCTGTTTCCTCCAGAGTACTTTATATCGGCTAGTCAGAGCACAATTAAATTTGTAAGAGGAAAACAGGCTGAAAATTGAAATTTGCAAGGGAAGTAAGCTATGGTTTGGTATCTCCTTTGTTTGTGGTTAGGATTTGAGTCCTTAGGTTTAATTTGCATATGGAGTTAGCATGCCATATCTGTTACATTTATGGGAGTGGCTAAAATGAAGTGGCTGCTGCTTGACAGTGTTTTAACTGAATTCTGAAAGCCTATAGCAGTTTACAACTAAGCATAAATACAACTATTTGTCTTCAGAGATACAGCTCAATTTTTCTCTTTCTAGCCTTTCCAAGACTCTGGGGGTCCTTCTAAAGAAAATGAAGATTGTGTCTTGTTGGGCATAGGTAAGAAAGAATTAAAAATTTTGACTTCCCAAAAGCTACTGATAGATAGCATAATGTCAGTTACACAGAAGGTAGTTTATTTAAAAGAGGTGAAAGTAATTGACATTGCAGAGTAACTTGCTGAAAGATAAACCAGTTGTACCTATGTCAGAGAGGTAACCTCTTTTGTCTCTAGCAGACATAGTGGTGTATCCAACAGTATTGTGATACTAGGATTTTTCAGTAATGTGTTGGCTGTTGTAGAAACAACCACCTTGAAAATATTTTGTGGTAGAGCCAACATATGTGACTGAACCTGTATATATGACTGAAGGTGGACTGAAGTCTGCAGAAATGTTTAAATGCCCCAATGAGTCGTGGGCCTGGTAGGAGAATATATAAATGTGCTAAGCAGCACATTGAGAGACTGAAACTCCACTGGAAAGGTGTTTTCAAGATTTGTGGAAAGCTACAAGAGCAATATGCAAACATAGGCTCGTGGCAAGCACAGCAAGCTGGAAAATATTATGAGTAACTAAGCTCTGCAATTGGGAGCTGCTGTGCCAGGCAGAGACTGCTAATCTGACATCACTGGCCCCTGGTCCAGCACTGAGCTCAGAAAGGACAGCTCACATGGAGGCATTCTGTATGCAGATTTTGGTGCTGCAAAGTGAAGATCCACTTTGTTTGAGCAGCAAGAAAGGGGATAGATATGTGTGCATAGAGAGGATATATATGAGTGGGAAATGAGCTGATGTAAACTCAGAGACAGTTCTAAGATAAGAAACTGGCAGATTATTTTATTGCCTCTCACTAAATCAACAATAGATAATCAGTAATCTATGGTTTTAATTAGTGTTATGCCAAATTCCTATATTTCAGCTATTTAAAGATGTTTGTCTCACTGTCCCCTATAGGGAATACAAGAGCTTCACAAGGGAATTGGGACTAGTAGCAAAAACCCTAGTATTCATAGTCACTCTAACTTTAGTGCTTTTGAGTGCTGTACCACTCTTTGCCTTGCTCAAAAATGCAAGATATGTGGGATAGTACTGCCCATGTGCTCAAATCTGTTTTGTCAAGCAAGACCAAAGTATTGGACTGTATCTCAGTGTACGAGTGTGTGGAGTCACTGGGGAGTGATTATGGTTTGTTAGCATGAAAGCCACATTTGCTCCTTCTTTGTTCCAGTTATACCATCTGGACAGAACATAAAGTAATTTAGAAGCTGACAAAGTAGAAGTTCTCCCCCCTGAAATGATAGCTGATATTTCTTTTTCTTACTCCTGAAATACTTTTTCCATCTAAGGCAACATTTGTATAGCATTGCTTGAGACAGCTGAAACAGAAGCCAGGCCATCTGGCTTCAGACCTGCTCATTCTCTGATGCTTGATTGGGCAGCTGCATCCAGTCCTGACTTTTCTTGGAGGAACAAGTGACTTTGGCCATGGTTTGTACTGTTAGGAGTGTTAGTAGTGTAGATTTTTAGAGGAGCTAAGAGGGTAAAAAGAGTGGTGAATTTGCATCTGATTTGGACAAGTTTGAGGTGATTAAAATTTGATTTAAATAATTTTTCTTAGGCATATTATTTGCATATAAAATAAAATTGTAACATAGATATATGTAGAAATACATACATGTGTTCATACATGTATGCATGTGAAGTGTGTCCTGGGCACAGGATCATCTTGAATTAAACTAAGAAAAGTTCCTTGTTGTGACATCTGTTTGAGAAAGAACCAACCCATTGTTGCCCCCTATATATTAATTACTTTAGAGCACATGTAAGAAGTTGACTTGTTTGTGGAAAAGCTGAAATCAGTGAAAGTGAAATCAGTTTTACTTGCTTTAGACATCTCTGTGACAGAGAGTTTGGTTGCCCTGTGTAAGGACTGCAGCAGGACTTGCTGCTGGCCACACTGTGGGCTGTCCTTGCCCATCTCTGGGCTGTGCACTCAAGCTGGCCAAAGCACTCATCACATAGACATCCAGTGGGATTTTGCCATTGAACTCAGCAGGGCCTGGAAGGCTTCCAGTGAGCACCATGTATGAGATCTGATGGGGCTGAATGCCGGCAAGGGAATGAGAGGACTGTTGGGTGTGCAATAAGAAGTGGAAGTGGGGAGGGATGAAGGAGTATGGAAATGAATTTTGGTGACAGCCAGAAATTTGTAAGTTCACCAAAGCTTTGTTTACTGGTTTATTTGAACGTTAAAATCAGCATATGTTCTAATCTGACTCATTTAACCATATTGCTAAATATCTTATTTTTCTTACCCTGAATTGTTTTAAACTATTCTAAAAAAAAAAAAAAAAAAAAGTTTGTTTGGCAGTGCTGATAAATGGCAGTGGTTTTGGCAGGAGATGCACACAGTGGGGGATAAGAAGAGAAATTCTAAGAGTTGTCAGTGGGGGAGAGGGAAATAGCTAAGGGGGATTGAATGAAGAAGAATGAATAGAAGCAAGCAAACATGGGAATCTCACTAGTAGCCGGATGTGTAAATCAAAGAGGACTTGGAAGAGTGAGGAAGCGTGTTCTCTTTGCATGGGGGTACAAAGTCTCCCACTTCTGTTCATCACTTCTTTTTCTATGTGGTTCTTGCATTGGAAATCTCTGCCAAAAATCAAAATTGTCATGGAATGGTTTTGATTGGCAGGGACCTCTGAAGTAGCAGTGGCTGCTGGAAAGGCTCTCCTGTTCCTGCTCTCTGTGTTCTTCCTCAGACATCCCTTTCAAGCATGTTGATAATTAATGCTCTTTCTCCACAGAGTTTGGGAAGTGCATTTGCAGAAGAGCTTTCGGGGTTTGGTAGGGTGCTAAAAGGGCATAAACTCTCTTTCCTCCCTAATTTCTTCATCTTTGGGTTAGGACCTGGCTGCCTTAGGCACCAGGTCTAGTAGAGACTCTTGTAGTTTGGTTTTGAGAATTGTAGGTCAATTTTTTTTAATGCAAGATATTTTTTATTGTCCAGAATCTCTGGAAAGCTCCAGGGATATCAATCCAGGGAGTGTTATGGGCCAATAAGAAGCCAAGAAGAGGATGAGTTTTGGGTTTTCACTATTTAAGAATGGAAGGAATAGAAGTAGGGCACAACAGGATGCTAGACCATGCTTAACAGGAGGCTGTAGGGAGACCTCCACTGCTAGTATTCTTTCCCCTCTTTTTCCTTTGGAAATTGTTAGAGATCTGTTTTATGTTTGCAAGAGAAAAAACTGCTAAACAAAACCTAAAACCAAGCAACCAACCCAACCCCTGCACTTTTAAATTTTTTTCACTGATGGTAAGTGTGCTGGAAATATTGATAGAAAACTGATATCTAGTTGGGGCAAGCAAATAAAGAAATAAATGGAAAGCAACATTTTTTTTTTCACTTTCAATATTATGCATGTGTTTTATTGCTAGGCATTGTCAACTTCAGAATCAGCAGCCCCATCACTACAACCACAATCAGTACATTTTGTGAGAAAATCTAGAAGGTGAAAGCTGTATGCTGTTACTGTTGGACATGTAGCAGTGTGAGCAGGGCATGGGTTTTTAAGCATTTATAATTCCTTCCTGTTTTGTATAGCTGGTTGGGAAAGATAATGTTCACAGGGCCATTTATAAAGCTGCAAAATTTCTCTTTTCCATTAAGCAAAGTGACCTAAGCACCCAGTTTTTCTTCCAAAGATATACAGCTTTTTTTTCCCTCCTAAACTCCCAGAAAGGATGATGATAATGATTTTTCAAATAATTTCCATGATCTCCTCCTTATACTGCCAGCAACCTAGTGGTGTCTGTCTCTTCTATTCTGTTTGCTCTGTCAGTGATGAAAAACTCCTGGAAGCCATGTCTTGTCAGAGATAAAATTACTGATGCCAAATTTTTGGCAGCTCACTCTGTGACCAGGTAGCTACAAAATATTTTTAGTAGAGTCTGCCCATTGATTTTCATGATTCCACAGAAATCCCCATTTAACCACAGATCAGTTTAAGGAACAGAATATAATTGTCATAATGATTTTCTTTTCTGTAAACCAGTTGCCCTGTACTACTAAGATCTGCAGAAAAATCTGGTTTCAGAGTTGTTGTTTTGTTCTTTTCTTTGATTAAATTTCCTCACCATGGTGGGTAAGACATAAAAGAGGTGGAATTCTTTTTTTTTTCAAGATAGTAAAAAGCATGGTCCTGCTGTCTGGAGTTCTACCTTGGTGCAGTTTTTGTTATGTGTGTAAAGTCATTATTTTTTGTACTTACTTGGTCACATATTTTACTCCTTTTTTTTGTGCTTGTTTACTTCTGGGTTTTTTTAGGGCAGAATGTTTGCATTTGCAAGCATTTGGAGTCAAGAGTGTCTATTTTGACACTGGAAGTACAGGAAATAATTTTATGGTTGCTGATACACAAGAGTGAAAGTTAAGTGTTTGCTATTTGAGACAGTTACAGGATCTGTTTGCAGTCATTTTTATATTTTTTCTGGCAGCTTTCCACCCTATCTTTATGTATGCTTTGAGAGGGGCAGAGTGATCCAGCATAGCATTTCTAGCCCAGGACTTACAGATTTCTGCTTCAGTGTCCCTCCTTAACAGATTTCTAGCAAGGCTTTGGACATATCACTCATCTTTTCTCTGCAACAACTTTTAACCAACATTTAAACATGACAGTAACTTGTTTCAGTAGATAAAAGTATTCACATTTGTTTGGAATGTCTATAAACAATGCAATATTGAAGACTGAGGAATAGTTAGGAGCTGCAGAAGACATGGGAAGTCATATTTTCCTGGGATGTGAGCCTGAACTGAGTTTAATTAAAAAGCTGGGGAGAAATCTGGAAGCAGCAGCATCAGACACTGAAACAAGCTTGTTCTTGTTGCTTGGTGTTTCCTCCCCTCTCGATTTTCTGAGGCATTATAATTCAAGTTAACCTCAAAAGGAAGTAAGAAAGAAAGATAAAACTGCAAGCAACAAACATATGGTTTCTGGCATCCCAAAACTTGTTCTCTTCGTCTGCCTAAAATCCCAAACAAATTTAACAACTTAACAACAAAATAACCCTCCATAAAGGCACGTTTAAAAATTTGATGTTTAAATAACCTTTTTTCCAGCCTGTCTTCTGCCCAGTTTCATTTCATGCTAACATAAATGAGCAATCTGAGATTTATCAAGTTACTCTCTAAATGTGAAATATAACCCAGAAAACAACTGTAGTCTTGAGTGTGTACACAAGAAAGCATTTCTCAGCTTTCTTCCTCCTCAAGAGACAGCCTTGCCTTGAAGTGTTCCCTGAAACACAGAAAATTGGATTTTTAATGAGGTGGACTTTTTGGCATCACAGTCTGCCAGTGTGACTGGCAGTGTGAGTGTAGACTCAATAACCAAGTCATTGGCACAATTTCAGTAGAAGCAAGGACCAGGTCAAAATTTGGTATAATTTTACATGAGGCAATAAGAATGCTCCTTGTTCCTGCTCTCATAGGCCTCCATGGATCTGAAACAAGCAAGACTAATCCCTTAGTCCTCAGGCTTTTCCAAATAATCTCTTATTTTCATCAGGGATCTTTCCATCAGGATACTGGACAAAAAAGCCACGAACTTTCCACCCACATTTGTTCTGTATTTCTAAGCTAGTCTTTTGATCTGAATAGATACTGGACAAGGAGATAATTTAGGAAATTATCTCTATATATGCTTTGTTTGCTGGTTGTTTCAAGAGTCAGGGCATACTGACCACTGCCACCTGAAAGTAGTATTAATGACCTTCTTATCCTAAACCCAGCTTGCTCTTTACCCTAGAGTGACCTTGATGTTTTAAAAATGAATAAAAAAGTAAACAACATCAAGTAAAAGTAAATATCAGTCATGAGCCAGATATCAGAAAGGTCTGATTTGGAGGAATGCTGTGAAAACCTACCAGCACGTGAGTGAGCTGGACAACATGAAGAGTTTGAGACAAAGCCCAAGATGATGCAGTGTGTGTACCCATGGGCTCTCTGGAGCTCTGTTGAGTCAAGTATGAGGAGCAGGTCATGCTCTTGACTAAGTTTTGTTAAAATATTGAGCCCTTCTATATCCCAGTCTGGTGATTGTTTTCAAAGAATCTTGGCTTACTAGTACAGCTTGCACAAAGCTGTTTCTTTTAACTTTGTGGAGGTACATTGTTTTTTAGTCTATCAAAGAAAAAAGCCTGAAGTACCACCACTTACAAACAGTTGCTCTTCAAAAGAGGTACCTATGGCTAAGACTTCTTTGTAGGAGAATGCATTGTTCATTGAAAACCACAAGCATCATATTTTTATCATTTGTAACAGTGTTATTCTTGTTATAGGTGTTCTAAGCGTAGTTGCCACCCTGCTTTCAAAGAAAGCATTAAAAAAGTAGCCTTAGCAATTAGTTTAGTAATTCACATTACAACTAGAAATTTATCTGCTGGGGAATAGTAAGCATTTAAATAGCATGTATGTAATTTAGGTAGCATGGTCTTCTCTCAGTCTGGATGGTTTGCTGCAACACAGAGATTCCATATGCCTTGTCTGGGAAAGATAAAAAGATAAATCAATTTGGAAGTAAATGCAGTTAAGCATAAAAGCTCTTGAACTGGCAGTCCAGCTTAAAGCAATCCAGAAAGCAGTGCACACAAATTGCCTCTGCTTTTCCTGCAGCCTGCCATAATTGCAGAGTGTTTCAGTAAACTTGTTGTGTCTTAGAACAGTGCTTTTGGAGATGGATAGGGTGCTCTGCTGTGCTCAGCAGAGTGTCTGTGAAGGCAGCAGCTGTTCTGTGCTGTTCCTGTCCAAAAATGGCACAAATAAGTAAATGAAAAATTGACCCAAAATTCTAGTACTATATCATTATCTTATATTTTTCATTATTATTTCTGTTATCTGTTCTACACAACATCTACAGGAGGTCTACTTGTTACGGTAAAAGAGGTCCCTAACGTGGATGAGTTTGGTCATCAACTGTTTGAATGGAAGAGTGAAGAACAGAGCATAAGGGGGCCATGTGAGCGAGAGGTTTGGGGACTGGGGGTCAGGGCCATTTAATCTCATGTCAGAATGTGGCTAGCTTTGATTCCAATTCACCTAGGACTTGACTTTCCTGGGAGTGCAAATTCTGCTGCTTTAAACTTGTAGTGGAGGAAGAGACTCTGTGATGCTGAATGGTTATGATCCTTCACCTTGTTGAAACCTGTGGCTTCATCAGGGTTGAAAGCATGGAAAATAGGCATGTACCTCATTAACGTGTGTGAATTATGAAAGGGTGTCAAGAGGATGGATTAGGATCTTTTTCAGTGGTGTCAGGCAACAGGGCAGGAGGCAGTGGGGCAGAAACTGATGCACAGGAAGTTCCACCTGAACTTGAGGAAGAACTTTACTGTGAATGTGGATGACTGTGCATGGGAACAGATTGTCCAGAGACTGTGGAGTCTCCCTCACTGGGGATACTCAAGAACCATCTGTGCACAATCCTGTGCCATGTGCTCTGGGCTGACTCTGCCTGAGCAGGGAGATTGGACCAGGTGATCATTGTGGTCCCTCCCAACCTGACCCATCCGGGGTTCTGTAATTCTCCTTGCAAGGAAGGCATGCAGTGCAAAAATCTCTGTGTTCTTCCTTCCCCTGTGCTGTTCCCTCCCTGCCCTTCCCAGGTCTGATCCCCTCTGGGTGATGCAGTGTGGGTAGGCTGCCACAGGGTGCTGGAAAGGGAGATGGAATCTACCAAATACTGTCATAACATTGGGTAGTGATAATGGACAGTGGCTGCCTGCCTGCACCATTTGAAATCTACTGCTGAACAGTTTAAACCCCAAGCTGCTGTGTTACTTGTGGGAGATCTCTGTTTGCAAAATAAGAAAATTATGGGGCAGTTCCTTAAACCAATTATCTGAATCTTCCATCAGCAACTTAGCAATAACAAAGATCACAAAAATAAGTGGAGGAGGTTATCAACTAAGATCTCAAGGTTCTGGGCTTGGATCTTTGTTCTTCAGTGATCAGTTCATCCAAGATTTGGGAAAGGGGGAGGGAGAGAATAGCAATGTGGCAAAGCTTTTCTAACTATTCCTGTATAAGCTTCCATAAGAAAGATCCCGGTCTTTAGTAAAGAAGAGAAAAGATAAAACTAATGTCTGTGACAAACCACCCTTTATGACCTATGAAAATGTTGACAGCAACAGTCTGCATTGCATCATTGTTGTGGGCAAATAGAGTGTTACAGTTGGAAGTGCCAGGTGCCTGGCATCTGGTTGGTAATGTTTTCCTTTTAGTTGCCTTTAATTCATATTTGCTGAGTCTTGTTAAGTATACTGTAGGGTAAAGCATATAGTTTGTCTAGGTATATTGTCTGATCCTCTCTGTGGGAAGACATGCTCTAATTAGTGAGAACAATGTAATGAAGGAGGTAGGGAGGCCACGTGTGCCTGTGGATCACAGAGACCAGTGGTGAAGATCACCTACCCCCTTCTAAACTGCTTCATCTCGTCAGACGCTTTGATGTACTTTGGGAAAGGATTGCAGGCTCTGCTGGGCCTGGGACAGTGTCAAGCTGTCAAAGAGATTTCGTTGTTGATATCAGGGGAGACTCTCCCCAGAGCTAAGCGAACAGGATGTTTTTGGTGGAGCTTTTGTTCTGGCAGCTCTCATCCTACCTGTGCCCGAAAGTGACCCTCTCCCGCTCTGTTTGTGGAGCTGTTACCCACATTTTCCATCCCGCATATGTCCCTTTTCCATCAGAGGAGGGGGCAGTGGCTCAGAGGTGTCCCCTTCCACTCTGCCTGAGACAGAGAGCTGCCAGGTGTGGTTCAGCAGTGTTTGGGGAGAGGCAGCCCACCCACTCAGTACCACGATGCTGTTCACTGCACGTGCGGGGAGGCGACAGCGCTCTTGCACGGAGACTGCGGATGTGGTGGCATTCCTGTGCTTCCTTCCGTCTTGCCATGAGCCACAGGAATGGTCAGACAATAGACAATACACTGTACTATCTCTGAAAAACATTTAGATTTTATGAATGTATTTTGGTAAGCATTGGTTGAAAGTATTTAAGGCATGACATTATTTATCAAAAGTGTTAGCCTTAGATAATATGGATAAACTCCCACAGCTGCTCTTTATCTTCACATCTGTACCTTGGTGTATATATAATGAAAAATATTTTTTCAGTGGAAAGTGAAGTTAATATTTTCCAGCAAAAAACACTTTTTATCTCGTAAGAGGCCAGATCCCTGCGGTAGCTGCCTGGAAATGCCAGTACTTTTGAAAGAAGGAGTGGCAGGTGAAAAGTGTGTTGGATCATCCTACAAAGTACAAGAAACAAAATATTTTTGGTCAAGGACTGTAGGGCAAAGCCCTTCTTTGTGGCAAAGAACAGCTTGACATCTTTCATGGTTGCATAAAGGAGTTTTACAAATAAAAAAAAGAAGCCTTTCACAAGGCCCAAACAGAGCAAGTAATGTGAGTGGTATTCAATTAACCCTTCAAAAGTAGGGGTTAAGGTTGATAATTTATCTGCACTTTCAGACTGCAATTGACAGGAGAGGCTGCAGTATGCAGGTGAAAACCTAAGACAAAAAAAAGATGATAAGCAGTAAGAGAGCATGATCAGGGTTTTATCACTGCAGAAATTTAGTTTTTTGATTCTCTGAGAATTACATAATAAGGCTGCTATTGAAAAATTATTTAACAATCTTAATTACTCATTTGTGCTAAGATGTTAAATGAACACAGCTTAAGGGGGGGAGAACAGGCAACAACTGAGCAGTCAGGGCAAACATTTATGCAGTGTACAGAGGTCATTCAGGAAAGTAAATGTCTCGGCATGTAAAATATTTTAATGCCATTAGATACATTGGCTGCATTTCCTCATGGTGAGTGTTTTGTTCAGCTCTAGTTTCCCCTCCCTGGACTAAACGGAAGTCCAGGAAGACAAATGAGAGTGAGTTGTTTTAGTTGTATCTACAAGTGAAAAAGCCAGATTTGCAGAAAAGGTGCACAAGTGGAGATATCATAGAAGTACGCAAAATTTACCATTTCTCATAAAAAAGAACAAAAGAATAATTGATGAAATTAGAGGTGAGAAATTTTAAAACAGCTCTCTAAATTTAAACTGCCCTTTGTCCACGAAACACTGCAGTTTGTGCATGTCTGACACGAAAACTTTTATTCTGACTGGCATTAAATATATCCAATGAGGCAGACAGCACTCTCCTGCAGGGAAAATCGCTGTGTAGAGGGGAGATCTCTGTTGGAGCAGTTGGGCAGGCTTTCCTTGCAATGCTCTGTCCTTTTCTCAAGCCGTGGCCATGGTGGGAGGCAGGCAAGTGCCCTGGGTGGTGTGCAGGTGGGAAGGAGTACGTCAGTGCCTGCGTTCCTGTATGCCCAGGGGATTTATCAGTGCAACTTGAACCTGACATTCCAGGGAGCGGAGATGTTTTGAAGTGGATGCTTAAAGCATGGATTTATATCCTCCCTGTATTTTCCATTGTCTGTTGTAATTCCCTGGGGCTGTTAATTATACATATAAATCAAACAAAGCCTCTCTGAGTGTCTAATATTTAAAGTGAAAGTCTAAGGCTTCCAGCGTCTGGGGTGAATTATTCTTTTCAGGCCTAACAAAGCTGGCAGAACTTCAGTTAAGGGAACAGCAGAACAATGATGTGCTTCAACTGTGTTTTGTGTAATTTGTGCTCTTTATGAAGGGCTTGTATAATTATTTTATCCTTGAAAATATGATGGATATTTTTCTAATGGGTTTTGAATTAAATTTGCATTTGAATTGCATTATTTTCTTCAACAAATACATTGTTATCTCTGACTGAAATGTGGATCAAAGAATCACTTGAAACATAATACAGAAGTAGCACTGCAGACCCTAGCAGCCTGAAAAATAATTGAAGTGAAGTAAGGAATGTTAACAAGCTCAAATGTCATCATCTTCCAAAACCTGACATTTAAGCTGGTCCACATTCTCTCTCCTCCTTTATGTGGAATACAAAACCACATACATTGTAGAGTAACTAAAAGAAATGTTTGCTGGAGTTGGTTAAGAAACTGTGGACATGTTATTTTTTTATTAGTTCTTGAATAGCCACATATAAGTCTATTTGAAAAAAAATGTAGTTTGTGTAGCGTAAAGATGTTGGGGGAAGGGATAATGAGTTCCTACTGAATACTAATTGCCTATGAGTTGTTCAGGGAGACTGTATAAGAATGGAAGATTTGTTGTAAATTAGTCACTAGCTGTATTGTGCATTGCAGTGAGGTTAGACCAGAGCTGTAAAGGTGCCAGCTCTACAAAATCCTGATGATTCACTGTCTAACTTGGTGACTGTGTGAAGGAGAAATTACTGCGCAGACTAAATATTATTGGAAAAAATGCTCCTCTAATGACAGTGTAATCTTTCTTCATGACACTTAAGCTTTAAGCTCATTTGAGCTAGAAAGATGGGAGTGACAGATTTTGAGTGGGTTATCACTGCTTTTCCAGCTCCAACATCCCAAGGTCTGGCAAAATTATAAATGCTGAAAGGAGAGGTATTTCTCTGGAGTGATATAGACCCAGCAGATTGATTAGTGCTCATAGCTTGGTGCTCATCTTTGGCTTCTTTTGTTCCAGCATTTGACCTTAATTTGAGATCTTCTAACCCCACTTTTAACATGGAAACTGAGCTTTGTAATAGTTTATTTGCTTTTGAGAAGTATTTTCTCATTCCTTACCCAGCTCCTATTGTTTTCATTTGCATCAAAATGGAAAGGTGAGTTAATGATTCATTGGCACACAGTGACCTTTCAAATAGCTCTGGACCACGATGCAGCAGCTCAGCTCGAAGTTCTCATACTTTAACTTTCTTGCTTCTGCTTTAATATTTGCAGCCTGATCTGTCTACATGCCTGGACGCCTGAAGAGAGCAAACATTTACAGCTTCTCCCTCCCCTGTGTTTAGTGGGCAATTTGATCCTTCTTTGTCCATTCGTTTATTCCACATTACTCTTGGGCTTGCTATTGCGAACAGCAAAGTGCAACTTTGGGAATCTGCTCTCTGTTGATTTAGCAAAAAAATGGACTCAGACTCTGATTCACCTTTTAATTACTCTTGGCCTGCCTTACCTAAAATGAGGATTCGAAGAAGGGCATCCAAACCAGGTAGAAAAAGCTATCTTCTCTTAAATGACTCTTGCTTTACAGCTCTGCCTCCTTTTCATTTTCTGCTCCTATGAAGGTAGCTCTGCAAACAGCTTGTGTGCGGAAGATTTTCTTTCTATCAAAAGTCTACCTCACTGTTTTTTATGCCTTTTTAGCTAATGGAGTTTGGATTCTTTAAGTAAAAAGGAAGTATTTTTTCTCCAGATTACATACTGTTCTTTACAATTGTTTTTATCTCTTTACTCTTTTAAGGCTTTTTGTTTCTTCTTGATATATGTGTAGCTCTCACTGAACAACTTTGACACCCTGGAGCTGTATGGCAAGGCAGCAGCTTCAAAAGTTATGCTGATTGCAGCTATTTTTGTTTCGGGAGATTGTGGTAGTTCAGCTATGCCTCAGCAGCTAACAGGTTTGCTTTTTTTCAATTGTGAGAAAAATCATACCAGAATGAAGAGAAAAATCTTTTGTTTTCTGCAAAAGAAAATGAAAACAGACAGTTACTGTCTTTGCACAGTTAGACATTATTCTTCTTTGTGGGGAAATCTTTGGGAGGTAGGAATTAGAAATGCTGTCAGTATGAGAAAGGGTGGTTTTAAGGAGGCTCAAAGACACTGACTGGTAAGTTTATGTAAGGAAGAATTATGATCGGAAGCTGTAATGAGGAAAGAAGAGGTTTTACTACATATAAAAGCAAAAGAATGAAGACAAAGAATGGCAAAAAAGATATGATTTCTGCTTTCTTTCATGGGATTGGAAGTCTTTTTGTGTTTCAGAAAGGGAAAAAAACAAAATCAGAAAAGTAAGATGCATCAATGCCATTAAATTCAGTAAGCCGAGAAAATAATTTTTACACAGACTGAGACTTTGAAGTGAAAAATGTGTACAGAACACGATTTAATGTGCAAGGCACTTCCTCTATTTTTTCCTTCTTTCCATGAGGAAATCCAGACTAACCAACTAACACAGGAGTTTCTGCAGTGTGTATGGATGCACATGCAATTTGCAGAGATGAAATGAGTTGCAAGTTGCACAGAATGTGTCTACTCCATCTCAAAAGAGGGCTCATTTTATCTGTAAATGCTGCAGCCGTGTCTTTCATTCACTTTTGTTTAGACAGACTTTTAAAAATACTCCACTGGTTGTAAAGTGCTGGATACTGATGTGGTGTTTGTATGTTAGAGTACTGTACCTTGTTTTCCACCCCTGTTAATTGTATACCAGCACATGTGGCTTGTACACACAGCTGACCTTATACGCAGGGTTGTTGGAGCAAGAAGGTTATTTTGGGTACCTGTGCATATTTCAGTGGTAAAGTTCAAGGGTTCATTTGTGCTTGGGGAATTGAAATTCTGTGTGTTGATGTAGTGGGAGGAGTGCCTTTGCAAGGGGAGAGCAGACTCATGATCTAAGCTCGTGATGGGTGTTTTCTTTGTGCAAGTGATTGAGCATGGCCAGGTGATTCTGGCATGCAGGTGTGGGGCACCTAGTTCATGGCTTCATTTCATTCCTGCGGGGTTGAGGTCTCAGTGAACAAGGGACAGGCTTGCAGTGCCTGGCAGGAAACAGTCCAGGGTTCTTCCAGCCACTCCATGAATCATTAAATCATGCACCTGCTCCAGCTGTTCTGGACTATGAAACTTCAACTTCCACCCTTCCCCTCTGAAATATCACACTGCTGCTCTCCTGACATGGGGCTGCTCCTCTTGGGAGACTGTCCCAGTCTTCAGAATGGAGAGTCAAAGTTATCACACACTACTTCCCACCACGTACATCGGTGTTTTCACATTTTAAGGCCCAAAGTCAGTTTTCATCACTGCTCAGAAGCCTTTCAGAATGGGTGTGCAGTCACTGGCCTTCCCCTGAACTCCTGGAGTCTGTCAGAAGCCAAGTGCAGACTTCCTTTGAGACATGCATTGCATGCATGCATTGCCCCCTCCTGCTGAAGCTGCTGGGAATGGCATATTTAAAGGGAAATTAGGTTATTCAGAGAATATGAACAGGACTCTGTCTTAGTGAGTGGACTGGGGAGGAGATTTAGGTTTTTTCTGCTGCTGCAAGAAACCAAGGGTTTTTATTCTGTTATTTTACATGAAATTTATTTTATATGAAATTTTATATTGGCATAGTCCTTTCTCTGCACAGTCCTACCTGCTCAGAGACAGTGACTCTGTGTCGGACTTTTTGGGAGCTTTAAAAATTGCCAGGGGTACTGAGAATATCTGTCTTTGATAAGTCTGTCCTGCTGCACTGGGAGCAGGGAGTTACACACTCAGTCCACCCATGCAGAGGTGTGAAGTGAAACCAAACATTCCATATCATAAGAAAGTTTTTTTTTGGTGTACTGTTCTGTAAAATGAGACACCAACTCATTTCTGTTTGTATATTCATTTGTGTAGCAGGTAAGGTGCCTTCTTCAAGGGAGGGAATCAGGACTGCAAATCCCAAGTTGAAAACAGATGCTTTCTTACAGTCCATGTTTAGGCAACCAAGAACAAAGTCAGACTGACAAGAGCTTTTATTCTTCGTAGCTACTTTAGGACTACATCTTGAATATGTTGGCATTATTTTCCAGCATCTATATGCCTGATCCCCCTTGTTCAGTATATAGGTAACACAGCGCTTTTGTTTCCACTTTGTAGGTTTAAGACAGTTAGATGTTCCTCTATTACAACAGCCCTTCAAAGCCAACAAAATTTGCCATCTATGAAGGGTTATTCTCAAGGATTATTTTGCTTAGTTTTGCTGTCATGAGTAGTTGTGCTGTCTGAGTGAAGACCTAAGATACCTCAATTAAGGGTGCAGTTCTCACCCTGAAATTGATTGTATGGTTCATATCTAGAGATGTTCATGTTGTTTTACTTGGACTCATGCTAAGAACTTCTTTCTTAAAATTTAGGTGACCTGGATTTAGAGCAGTATATATGCAGCCCTGCATGACCCATATGCTTAACTGTCTGTATTTTTCACTGATTTCCAATTATACATTAACCCCCGCTCAGATTGCTGGGGGTAAATGTGATGAGCTGTCTGAAAACTATTCATTGTATCTAGAGAAGGGAATTTATAATTTCTTTCCTGGCTCTTGGCTTGGTCACGTTGATGTATTTAACTGCTCTTTTGCTGTGCGTTCTCCCATGAAAAAACTTAAGTTTTGATTTTTGTGAAAAAAAATCAGTGTTGTGTTCTTGCCATTTTCTGACATTCAAGGCTGTACATTTTCTTAGACCAACATAAAATATATTTTTAATTACTGCTGTGATGATAACATGTCTTTTTTTAAGAGAGTATTTGTATAAGCTTTATGGCTGATAAAATGTGCAGCCCTTGCTGTATAACTCTACAATATTAGAGAAGATCTAGAGAACTTGTGCCTAGTTTCTCTTTGATGAAGGTCCTTTGTTTTACCCATGTTTGGAGATTATTCTTTCCAGCATGACATTTAAATAACATATAGATTTATCTTGACTGTTTATCAGGCAAATGGCAGAGAGCCACAGTCTCTTCTAAAGGAGGCATGTCTTTATTCTTTTTCTGTGATCACACTTTAGAGCCAAAGGGTGTTCAGTTCTGGCAGAAGGATTAGCTTGTTGAGCTGTGCTTGCTAGGTTGTTCCAGTAGCAAAGCCAATTCTCCTCTGTTCTATTCAAGTCGTTCTTACTTTAGTAAGTAAGCACCTTGAAATCCATTTCCAATACCTGACAGAACCTAAACTCTCCTGGGGATATATTTGCCAGCTTGCTCTGGAAGTCCCGCCTTTTCACAAACTATGCTGAATTTTTGCATCTGCAATGTGAATAACTTTTTTGAATGCCTAGGAGAGATTTTTGAGACATTTCATTTGAAAAGGGATTTTGTTGATATTCTTCATCTTTCAGGCAAGTGAAGCCTCGCTGCATATTACTGCCAGTACCCAGTACAGTGAGTTGTTACTGCTGCCATGTTAACTGCAGGGAAGGGTCTGCTGATGGACTCTGCAAGATCAAGGGGACTCGGAGTCAGCAAGGCAGACCGGAGGGAGTTAGTGAAGTTGTAGGAATGGAGTGTGTGATTTGGACATTTGCAATGATTTTGTCACTTTTTAAACTATGTGGGCCTTTGCAGTGGAAATAAGTTACTAGCACAGTCAATGTGTAATTGATATTGCTCTCCCCCACATTCAGCAAGGCTTTAAACTTCTCATGTTACAAAGCTAGTTTGATGTTGTCATTCCCTGACAAGTTTGAAATAGAGGGGGCGAGGGGAAGAGTGGGGTCACGCTGCCAGTGCACTCAATGATCTTGAAGGTCTTTTCCAACACCCATAATTCTATGAAGCCCAAAATAATTTGTTTCCATTTAAAACCCCAATGAATATTTATTTAGTCATCTCACATTTAACAACAGACTAACTGGAGCATTTCTGGGAAAACATATGGCATTTAATGGGGATAATTAATAATGGTTTACAGGCCAAAGATACTGCAGGTAGCATATTCTGCTATAGCTTGTACTTGCAGCATCTTTCTCCAGAATTTGTTACTTAGATTGTTACTCTTGTAAGGAAATTTAAAATAATGTAGCATGTTATTAGAAGGGGGATGTGGGTTCTTTTTGATTTGGGATGTGCAGTCCACTAAGGGCCTGTGAAGACCCTATGTGACAACACACCCTGAAGGGGAAGAGATCACCCAAGATGCTCATAGATGCTCATGGTCAAAATGAATGGCAAAAAAGAGTGCACGAAAGCTTACAAAATTTTAGTAGCAAATTACAACATGGCATAGAAACTGTTATAAGGTAGTTCCTGATGTCCTCCTGTAAGCACACAATAGTGTGTTTTGGGTAAAGGGGTAGATTGAAAGGGAAGAGAGAGAGAGGGAGATGTATTAAAAAGGGGGAGAGAGAAAGAAAGGGAGATCACCGGTCCTGGCTTCAGTGCCAGTCCAGCTAGTGGGGTGTCCAGGGTCCTGGGGCTCGTACAGCCCAACTTTGGAGGAGTATGTTTGTTTATATAGTTTTTTTCACACCCTGGAGCTAAGTTTCTTGCTTTCTGTACAAATGAATTATCATGCATAGTCCATTTTTCTAGATCTCTCTGAAACTGGCTCAGGGGGATTTGGGGGTCTTGGGTTGTCTCGACTCCTCCCCTACAGTCCATGCCCACTTCTTGACCTCATTCCTGCACTTGTGCTGTATTGTGTCGTGCTTATCTCCAGGATCCAGGAGAAGGACGTTTGTCTCAGAAGAGTGTTGCCCTACTTGAGCCACATCCTGGTCCTTCTCACAGCATGTCATTACTGACAATGCTTGGCTGGCTCCCCAGCTATCTGTCCATTGGTGTTTGAGACATGCACATCAGCCCCTTGATCTTTGAGGTTTCTGCACCCCAGCAGTGGGGACTATTGCTGAAGTAAAGAAACTGATTTAGGCTCAGGTTTGCACTGTGATGTGGGAATCCCTAATGCCTGGGCTGTTTTTTGGGGGTATGTGTTGAATTTTTGCCAGCTCAGTACTGGAGATGTACACCACCCTTGGAAACGGGGAGTCTGACGCCCAGTTTTTTGCCTGGTTGTTGGTTTAAGACCGACCCTTGGAAAGCCTTATTTGCTAGAAGAAAGTACTGCCAATTTTGCCAAATCACATTTCCGTATAATGCGAGCTGCCAGAGTTTGATGAGCTGCTGTAGAAAACAATGCTTTTATATTATTTATAAACAAAGGTTTTGGGATCTTGTCAGACATAAGGAAATGGTTTGCAGCTTTAGCAGTTCTCAATGTAACAACCACTAAAATCATGTTAAAATTCTTGCAGGATGGAAGAACAAAATGAGATACATAGGGGTGTTTTAATGGTATGAGATCCCACAAGGGCTGCCAGGACTCAAAACCATAGTGTGCCATTTCTGAATGGGAATTTCCATCTTTCTCTAAGTATAGAGCTTACTGTTCTTAGGATTTATGAGAGAGCATCTTAAATTATATGAAAGCTGTGATGTATCATTGCAGATTTGGCAGTGGTCTGGGACTTGGTTTTTCGAAGTAACAAATGCACTGGACCTTAACAAGTGTTGTTCTAATCCAGTTGTATTTTTTCATTAGGAATTTTCTTGCAATCTAATGCCTATAAGCATCTTGGATTTATTGAAAGATGTCCCTGGGCTGGGACATCTGGGAAAGATGGCACAGGCTGGACTAGATAACCTTTAAACTTCTCTTTCAACTCAAACCATGCTATATGGCACTATGACCTTCCAAAAGCAGTTATGTTGCTTTATTGATATAGTGTGAGGAAAGCCTTTAGTAGTATCTTCTCCTTTACATCTCTGTAGAAAATAAATTTCTGATGTAGCGTAAAAAAGATTTTAAAAATAATATTCAATAACAGACAAACTCAAATTAAATTAATTGAGTGGTCTGATTTTGGATATTTTGCTGGGTGCAACAGTTTCCTCTATCACATAATTTTTACACTAATGTGTCTCCAATCACTTCCAATGGCAATGCTTGACTTACAGCATTTTAAGAAAAACTACATTAGGGCTGTGATATTTCTTAGCCCGTTTTCACACAGTCTACAACAATTCTGCTTAGTTAAATTTTACTTATTTTACATTCAGAAGATAAACCAGCTCAAATTCTGAACTGGTATGTGGTCTTCATTCTTAAAGCCAATTTTAAGAGAAGTGGCCTGCAGGACAGGATTTCTTCTGCTCAAAGACATAAAATACACAGCCCATCCAGCTTTCTTTAATATTTGTAGTCATGAGCCCACTTTTGAAAACTAAACTCTGGACTTCTGTTAATGATTTCTGGTGAAATTGGTCAAAAGCAGATCAGATGCAGTATTCATCTTAAACATCCTGCTCATGGATCAAGCCTTGCTTGACTCTTACTGTCACTCTGTAAAGGCAGTACTAGTGGTAAATAGCACTAATATTAATTTATATCTCTTTTGCACTTTTATTGTTTTTTTTTTGTTTGCTTGTTTTTTTGTTTGTTTGGTTGGTTTTGTTTTAAGAACAGTCATTTGATTTCTTGGTTTAAGATTAGTATTTATGTGGCTGCCAATAGGAAGAATGTTTTAGGAGAATTATTATTTGACTGCAATTAAACAGTATTTAATTTATTTAATATATCAGACATCTGGTATTTAACGTGTAGGCAGAATCATGCATAATTCTTCCCAGCCCATAAATCTTGTCCTGCATTCTTCTGCAACCACAAATCTCTACAAAGTTCTATTTTAGGTAGAAAATAGAAGCTTTTGCTAACCAAGATACAAGGACATTTATTTTTTAGTTATTATGATGAGTCTGTACCCTTGAGAGTCTTGTCAGCTATAGGCTTCCTGAAACATAGAGCAAATGTTGGGCAGTTATGAAATGAGCATGTTTAGGTGCAATTGCACAAATATTACTCAAATTGTAATGTAAGATTTGGTGCTTAATGCTTAACTTTGCCATTTTTATGGTAGCATATATACATGAGAAGGAAACGGTATAAGATTTAATGGTAATTTCCCCATACTTTTTATTTTCCAGAGCACAGACACTCTACCCTTGATGTTCTTAGGAAATTGAAGTCTCCTCCTACTTTCTTTGCTGCAACCAGACTTTCTCCCATGCTGAGTGGAAGTGATGAAGTGTATGCAAACTGCATGGTAGTAGATCAAGTAAGTTTATGTTTGAACTTCTGGGTAGTTTTTCTTCATCTTCTGCTATTTTATTGGCATGACAGTAGGATCTTCTGCATCTGTCAGCAGTGGTATGCTTTCAATTAACGAAATTCTAAATTAAAACCAGTAATATCTTACTCTTCTCAGCTACGTTTTGTTTTTATGAGGTCTCTTTTAACAGATTCAGTTAATTATAGGAATTATTCTCCCTAGCCTGCAGGAAGAACTGTAAGGCAGGTATTACTATCTTTTCTGTATGTTTGTGAAGTTAAGTTATAAGGTCACAGTGAGGTTCAACAAAAACAACATACTGGTGAAAAGGTGAATTGATGTCCTACAACTGTCATGGTACATTCTGGAGATCCTGATTAGTATTCCCATTTCTGGTTTGTCTCCAGCACTGGAGATGACCTAAAGTGTCCAAACCAAATTATATTTTACATCACTGTGTTGCGCCTGGAATCTGCCCTCTATAATTTTAGAGACCATAATTTAGGCCAGGGGCATGAGCCTGACCAGTCACAACACGGGTGTAGAGGCTGGGTCTAGCTAAACAGATGCCAAATTCTGGTGGTGTGTAGCTATTTTTCAGTGATGCTTTAAGTGATTTACTTTAACTTGCTTTGGGCTCTCCCTTGCCTGAAAGCTGGAATATAACAGTAAGAAATTATCAGATAATATTAGAAGTCTGGGATTTTGCAAGAGTGATATTTTTTCCCCTTTCTTTGCCTCCTGCCTGTCCCTACCCTATTCCCTGAAACACTTCACCCACTGCATGCACTGCAGATTCAGTTCATGCGACAGTGAGATGAAAGTTTAAGTCAGAGACTGAGTGTGTTCAAAATGCACTGAAGAGATGCAATATGTATTACAGAAAAACGTGAGAGATGAATGTATGTAATAACGACCCATGAGTGAGCAGCTGTCAGGGACTATAAAGTGCAGTCTTTGAACCCTTGATTTAAACAATATCGAGGTTGGAGGGACAGAGCTGCAGAACTGCATCTCCATTACAGATGGAAATATTACCCAAGTGTATTGCTCAGGGGGCCTTCAGCTTGGCTTGTTAACCTTTGCTTAGTATGTGGCCATATTCAACTTTTTAAGATTGCTGACTGGGGCCAAATTGTCCTTTAAGCATCGCTCAGCAGGAGCCAGAGTGGCTGCTGGAGGAGGTCCCTGTGGTGCTGAGGAGGAACACTGCCCAGACAGGAATGTCTTTTCAGGGAGGAACAACTGTGTAAGACCTGGGAAAAGCATTTTACCTTTGTGCATTCCATGTGCACAGCACAACAGAAGTATTTCCAGGCTTGCATGTGCTGTATCCTTGAATGTGGGCTGCTGTAAAAATGCCAGCAGCTCTTCCTGTCTTTTACTAAGAGAAACATAATTAAGATGGGGGTGAAAGCACATCTCTAGAGGAACTGGAAAAGAGGAAGTCAGCAATCAGAAAGACCAGGGCTTTGGAGATGCCTGCAATCCTTCCTTTATTCTTGCTTTTATACAGGTACTTTTTGGAGATTAAGTGGCAATGTGAGTTTTCAATATTATTCAGTATCTAATTGCATGACTGTTGCCTCTAGCTAAAAGACTAACAGTGAACAGTATTCTAGTATCTTCTGCAGAGTCAAAACGGAATTCAAAGAATTACTTGTGACTAGAGTCTAAACTCTGATCCCTGTACCTGAGAAAATAGAATTCCCAAATCCATTCTTGTCTTTGAGCAAAAGGAGAGGTGTTTCAGGCCCTGTATTGCTCAATGGCAAAAAATAAGAATAATTTCCCTTCCTTCCCTAGGGAAAATCTGTTCCAGGTCATATATATTTATCTCAAAGCTTAGGAAACTGAAACTGGTGCTCAAAAATTAAAAGTACATGATGTATAGGCTGATTTTTCCAAAAATTAATTGCACAAGGTTTGAATTCTCTTCCCTATGTCTCTCACACTAATGATTATGCATATTTTTTGCTCAACATAAAACTGATTTTTAGTAAAATCTATAAATATATGTATCAGTAAATTTAATAAAAGCTATAAATATGACTGAGAAATTCAGTAGACTTGGAAATACCAATTCATTGCTGCTACAATTAGGGGAAAAAGTAATGTAAAGTCTAGAATCTCTTAGTCTTGTAAATTGCCTTAAATTCACATGGAGTAGAAGATAATAGGGAAAAACCCCACAAAATATGTAGCCATAAAAAAAATGGCAAACTCCTCAGATCCTTGTTTCCTGACAATATGTCTTGTTGTTGCCTCTTACCAGCACTCATTTTTTACCAGCAGGCTGGAGATTTAAAGGCTGACTACATTCATGGAGATGGTGTCAGCAGTGAAATGTGTCTGAACCCCACCAACTCAATCTTGATGGCTAAGAGCTCTTCATCTCCCTCCCTTGAGGAGAATGATCAGTTTATGTATCTCCCAAGTGAAGAAAGTGAAAGGCCAGTAAACAAGGATGAGCATGCAGGATTAAGACACTCTATTTCACCTTCTCATCTGTACGTAGCAGATTCATATCTTCCATTCAAGACCCATGGATTTATTAAGGATCGGGGCCAACTTTACGCTGACATGAAAAGAAGAAGGTATGAAATTGATTTCATGTTAAGGCCATAATAAGGATTATTTACAACCATCTTTTGTTTTAAAAGGTGAAGCAGAATTTGAAATAATAAATACTATTATTGGGGTGAAATCTCTGTTTTTTGTCACTAGTATTTACTGCTCTAAGAATCTGTTTTCATAAAATGACTATGAACATATTTTTAACACATCAAAGTGTCTTCTTATTAAATGGATACTTTTATACCTTTATTTCTTGTAAGCAAATACTCTACAAAATAAAAAAAAAAAAGAATCAGCTCTTTAGTGTCACTGCCATTGTGGCATTTTTGACAGATAGCAGAATTTCATGTGGTTCTCCTCAGTTATATTTTCCATTGAAGTCTCTGGGAATCTTTCAAGTCTTTAAATAGGCCTGTAGAAGGACCATGTTATTCCTGATTGTGTAGGTATTTATCTCAAAAGATGCAATGCAGAGTTTAGCTGCTGTTTATGGCAGGTTCAGACTCTTTTCTTCTCCAGTGCTGGTACACATGGTTTGCTACCATTTGTCTGAACACCCTCTTCCTAATAGTTTCAGAAATGCAGAAAGCTTTGAAGATAGAACTATAATTTTGCTTGTTAAAATGAGATTTTTAACAAATTATTTTAAAATTAATGTAAGAAATTTTCTTGATGAAAATGTTTTATTGGTTCTTTGTATAGATGAGACTCCTTCTCTCATAGGAGGAAATCTGAGTCTTGCTCCCACCTTTGAAGGGTATTAAGATTAGTTGGAGGTAGAACATCAGATCAGTGTAAAAACAGTAAGGAAGAGAAGGGTAAACCAATTATTATTTAAGGTGGGCAATAAAATTTTCTGTACCTTAATTTTGAATTTCTTATGCACAGATAAAGTCCCACTAGGAGGAATCTTTAACACAGATAATATAATGAATGTCAGACAAAGGTTTTCTTTCACAACCTGTTTTTTGGTGTTTTGTGTTGTTGTTGTTTTTGGTTTGTGGTTTTTTTTTTTTTTTTTTTTTGTTTGTTTGTTTTGTTGTGTTTGTTTTCTTGCTAAATATAGGGATGTCATGTAGAATACTGTACCTCTAGTCAGAAACGTTTTTATCCTATATATATTTTAGATAGTCCCACCATTTTTAAGATCTTGGTTAGTTGAGAACTTTGATAGTCTATATAAATTTCCAGAGACATGTGATTTGCCTTAATATATCATATGACATATGTAAGTGATCCAAATATTACACATAAAATAAGACCAGTAGTATGTAATTCTATTTTTAAACCAGATTTTTATGTCAGAAAAGTTCCCTGGAGAAGTTACCACAGTAAGTCATGGATACTTGTTTGTTTACATAGACATGCATTGCTTTTTCAATTTTAACGTGTGACAGTAACTGATAATGCATTTATCTACTTGTTTCTGAGATGCCATGGGCTGTTATTCAGAAACATTGCAAAATATTGTCTCTAGAATTGTAATAAGGAAGTAGTTTCAGAGAGCAGTGATAGATTTGTGCTTGTAAAAAGTAGTGGTGTGTGAAGGAATTTTTGTGCTATTATCCCTGGTAGGAACTCTGGCTATTTAGAAATACCACACATAATTTAAAGTTTTATGTTGTAAGGCTGGAATGTTATTGCAAGCAGTCAACCATTCCTTCCAGTCACTCTGATGAAGAGACTATGACCTTGCTCTTGCAGGTAACAGGAACTCATCCTGGGAAATTCTGATACTGCTGAGCAACCTTAGTACACTCTCCTATTCAGGAACCCTTGCCAATAAAATAGTCTCTACGTGTTTGACATATTGATTTGCACATAGATTTTTCAGTCTGCTTGTTGCTCTCTATGTTTTTTAAGTGTTTATCTTTTGAACTGAATCCCATAAACTATCTCAAGACCCTTCTTAATCTCTTCTTAGTGGTTTTTTTTCCATCTTCTGGCATGAAGTCACAGATGTAGATGAAAACATGTCTGGGAACAGCCATGCCATATCTTCCGAAGACACACATGCACATAATATCCATCTATACCCACGTATCTTGATACTGAAATCTGAGGTGCTTCACTCAGTTCTGCTTATTGTCTCAGTTCTCCTTATCTTCTTTGGAGTGAGACAGGTTTATGCATGGAACAAAAAAAAAAAAATCTCATTTTTCAGGAGATGCTGAACGTATGTGTAAAAGTCATGATCCAGAGGTGGCTGGCTGTGGTGGGAGTGTGCAGATCATGGGTGATGCAGATATCTGATGACTGTGTCAGAGGAGTCCTGGACAGAGAAACTGAGTACCTTGACCAGATAACTGAGACCTGAGAGAGGCCCCAGTGCATGTTTACCTGACATAATCATGCTGATTTGGGCTGTCACTGTTCAGAGGACTCAGCTGCATCTTTGCTTGCTGCATTAAGGTTGAAGTAAATTGCTGTGAGGAATTCAGGGAAGTGAAAGGCTTTGTTGTCTTCTCCAGTTCGAGTCTCGATGACCTTGAAGTAGACAGTGGAAGCGGAGGTGTGTCGGACAGATCCTGTGTTCACTACCCTCCCCTCAGCTCTTCAGAGGCCATGGCTTCTGGCAGAGATGGATTGGACTTACCTACCAGTCTGCAGCCCAAGGTATTTCATCCTGCCTTGGTTTGAACTGTTTTCCTTTTTAGTAAATCACAAACTATGCGAGAAACTTCTGAGTTTGAAGAGAAAAGGTGAGTTCCCAACTGGCAGTTCTGGTCTTTCCAGAGACCACTCACACTGAATTGTAAGGCTGGAACTGCCTGGGTGTGGCAGGGCTGGGCAGCAACCATAGAAACCATGGAAAGAAAACGTCCATCAGAGATTTGCCTCAGCTTTAAAAAACACACCATTTATCAGAAGTGTTTCAAAGGAAATCGTTCAGGTTCATTGAATCAGCATTTTTAAACCAAAATATATTTAGTGAGAAGATGTTTAACCAGCTCTAGTTATGTGAAAGAGTAATGTTTTGCAAAGTGTAAAACTGGCCTGCTACCTGTTTTAAAACAATTTCTAAATTGTTTTAAATAAAAACTCAGGGAAAAATTCAGTTGGGGTGTCCATTGATCCATGTAAACATCTTCATGATGGTTTTCTGTAGTATCCTGTCTACATTAATTTTCATTAGACCGTGGTGCCATTTCTGAGATATTCAGACACATACATAGAGTTATCTTTTTTGCAGAGATTTTTTATGATTTTTAGATGCACTTGTTGCCACTGTAGAACTTTATCTGATCTTCACCAAATGATTACATGAAGGGAGAAAAAGAGTTCAGCACAAACATGAGTTCTGGTAGGGCTACTTTAAAAAAAAATAAGATATGCACTTTACAGGAGTTTTAGGAATAGGCTCCAATGAAGTGAAAATGATGTTTCAAAAATTAGGGCATTGCCTTTCAAGTCTTACTGTTGAGATATTTGGTAGCTGGAAAATGTTTTCAAATACAATAATGATGAAAATCAAAAAACAACATAGAGAAAAGAGAAAGAGGTCAACTCCTTTCTTTGTAAACTCTGATACAAACTCTGGTACCAGTAATTACCGAGGCATGGCCAAATTCCCCATGGAATGTTCTAGAAGTATTAAAGTATTAAGATTATTGCCTTCCTTGGTAAAAGAAGATTGCTTGGTCATCAGAAATAATTGCCAACAATACTGTGTGGATGTTGCTGTTACCAAATTGGAGAAGTATGTAAACTTTCTTTTAGTCTCTTAGTCTAACTTGCACCCACAACTTATTTCCTGTAGAATATAAAATTTATCATGGTGGAAATATGACAGACTTCCTAAGAATTCACATTAAGCTGTCAAAAAGTCAGCTTGAAGCCAAGAAAATTTATGCGAGTCATCAGCTCTCCCTGATTTATTTTGTTTCTGTTCCTAATGCATTTCAAAGTGACACAAGGTTTCATTTGCTGCAATTTCTCCAAGGAATGCACAGCGTTTGGGATTCGGTCGCGCTCCTATTCCTGCTCCTCACCCAAAAGTCTGGTAGGAAGACCTCGCATTCCTCGGGACTTTGCAGTTTCAAAGGATTCAAATGGAGGTCAGTTCTCCGTTTTATTTGCATTATTCAATACCTGCTTGCTTCAGGCCCAGTGCTAATGACATTACTTTACAGAGCTCACCAGTGTGTATGTTTGGTAGCCTTCAGGTAGCCCTACCTTCATCCCTCAATTTTGTCCCATCTACAGCCCCATCAGGCCTCCATAGTGCCTGTGATGCAGCCACTGATCTTGAGAGGGCAGTAGCCACAAAAAAGAATGCAGGCAAGAGCAGTAATCCTCTTTTTGGAAGATCCTACTCCTAGCCTTCTGCCAAGTGTTTGGCAGAGGCCAGGTGGAAGCTCAGGATGACACACAAGAGGCATCAAAGTTGACCAATGGTTCCCACAGATCCTAGGGAATCTCTGAAACACAGGTGGGCTGTGGTATCTCTACAGGCTGGGAAGAAAAACCCACCCACTTCATCAAGTGGAGTCAGATGTCTCTGCAAGAAGCTTGTAATTTTTAATGACTTTTCTCTAACACGGTTTATTTCCAGACACATAGTTTCATATTGCGAAGACAACACACACTTTTCTCAGTGAGGGTATAAGTTATATTTGAAAACCATGCAAAGTGAAGTACATACACTGCACTTTTCAAACAGCTCACATCACTTAAGGAACACCTGCATTTCAAGAGACTTGACCTCTGTCTCTGTCCATTGCCATGCTTCCAGCTTGTTTCTCACTCCAGTATGCCTTCAGTTTTTCACTAGCCCATAGCAAGAGACAGGACACGTGAGTCACAGTGAAAAAGATGGATTGGGCACCTAAGAGAAGTTGTGGATGCTGTATCATTGGAAGTGTTCAAAGCCAGATTGAATGGGGCTTTGAGCAACCTTGTCTACTGGTGGTATCTCTGCCCATGGCAGGAGGGTTGGAACCAGATAGAATAATGGAAATAAGGTTGGAAATTACTCTAAGGTCATTGCGCCAGCCTTTGATTGAACAGCATCATGTAAACTAAACCACGACGCTAAATACTTCCGTCTGTTTCTTGAACACTTCAGGTGACTCTACCACCAACCTGGGGGGCCCATTCCAATGCTTGACTACCCATTCAATGAGGAAATTCTTCCTGACGTCCAACCTGAACCTCCCTCGGAGCAGTTTGAGGCTGTTTTCTCTTGTACTTGTTGACTTGGAGAAGAGGTTGACCCCCACATGGCTGCATACTCCTTTCAGTCCCCCTTATCTCCCGGCTAAACAGCCCCAGCTTCCTCAGCTGCTCCTCATAAGACTTGCTCTCTAGACCCTTCCCCAGCTCTCTTGCCATCCTCTGGACATGCTCCAGCACTTCAGGGTCCTTGTGGGGCCTAAAAATGAACACAGGATTTGAGATGCGGCCTCACCAGTGCCCAGACCAGGGGGACAGGAATCCCTGCCCTCTCCTGCTGCCCACACCATTGCTGATCCAGGCCAGGATGCCATTGGCCTTCTTGGCCCCCTGGGCACTGCTGGCTCATGTTCAGCTGCTGTCAGCAGCTCCTCCAGGTCCTTTCCAGCCACTCTGCCCCAGCCTGTGGCACTGCCTGGGGTGGTTGTGACCCAAGGGCAGGACCCAGCACTGGCCTTGTTGAGCCTCACACCACTGGCCTCAGCCATGATCCAACCTGTCCAGATCCCTCTGCAGAGCCTTCCTGCCCTCCAGCACATCAATAACCCACACAGCTTGGTGCCACCTGTGAACTGACTGAGGGTGAATTCAATGTCCTCATCCAGAGCAGTGTTAAAGAAAAACACCACTGGCCTCAATGCCGCCCCCTGAGGAACAGCATTGGTGACAGACTGAAAACTGGATGCTTTAATTCACTGACACTCTCTGGGCCCAGCCATTCATTTCTTACCCAGCAGAGCTCCCCTGTCCAAGCAATAAACTGCCAGCTTCTTCAGGAGATTCTGACTGATCTCCTGGTTGCCCTGTATGTGCCAATCATCACACTGTAGATACTCTGTTCCATAACCTTCCCCAGCACTAAGGTCACCAAGGTCAGGCTGACAGACCACTGTTCCCCAGATCCTCCTTCTGGTCCTCCTTGTAGGTGGGCACCACACTTGCAAATCTCCAGTTACCTGGGCTGTCCCTGGTTAAACTAGAACTGATAATAAGTGATGCAGAGTGGCTTGGAAAGATCTTCTGCCAGCCCCCTCAGTACTTGAATGATCTTTGAGATCCTTTTCAGCCCTGACCACTCTGATTCTTTGACATTCAGTATGACATTCATATGAAAACATACAAAACCTGTGGAAATATTATCATTAACTTTGAAAGCATTTAACAACTTCAAAAACTGTTGTGAGGGTGAGAGATTCAATGTCTATAGACTTCTTTTTCCTAAGGAACTGAATTAAGCAGTGCAGCAAATAACTTCTTTGATGTAACTCAAATTCACTGTAAGATTTCATGTCCTCTCGTAAGGAGGAGTAAGTATTGCAGCCTGAAGCATGAAGCTTGTTGTATTTTCCTCCATCTGCTAAAGCATTTCTAAGCATTTATATTCAACAGATCAGGTGAGAAGTCTTTGAAAAAAACAAGGCAGAAGAAAAAGTTAGAAGTATGTCACAGAATTAAAAGACAGCAGAATAGTAAAGTTTAAAGTTAAAAACAGAATTCCTTTGATGCTACAGCTAGTTGTCCTGGTGTCACAACCCCTTAAGATTCAAAGAGACTTGATCACCTGCCTGACTTGATCTGGGCTTGGGTGTGTTTCCTTGTCATTCTTTCTCCCCTTCTGGGACAGTCAGTGTTGGACCTTTACACATCTTGTGGAAAAGACAGAAACCCATTCTTGTCTAGACTTCAGAAGCAGGGTGTTCTACACGTGCACCACAGATGGGGTATAGTTCTGGGAGGGAGCAGTATTGGTGGTGGTCTGCTGAGCTTCCTGCTGGGATATCCTTCCACCAGCATCTCCTGTATTGTGCCTCTTTTTGCCAGCATTTTGCAAGGATGGGAGCATTTAACACAGTGTTTAGCATCTGGCTGTGGTGATTATTGTGTGAAGCAGGCACACCTGTGCTTGCTTTGAGCATTTTATCTGGGTACAGGACTAGCCCAGGAGCTCGGTCCAAGAAGCTGGCTCAGATAGCTCATCCTGATCTCTGTGGACTGTAGTGGGATTATGTCTGGATCTGTGTGGGGGTCTGCACATGGAAAACCTGCCCCTTCACCTCTGCCTAGCTGCCAGCTCTTTAGACATCTCGCTCAGAGTTTAGCTGTGCAAGAAGGAAGTGAAGCTACCCTTGCACGTTGCAACAAAATCTAAGCTAAAGCAGATTAATTCAGGATGACAACAGGATGGGGTTTTTTGCACAAAATATGAGGAAAAAAAGAGGCAAAACACCATCCTTTTCTTGTGGAAACTTTAAAATATGCTCAGATTTAAAGCATACTATGTGCTTTTATTTGAGGGAGTATTACTCGGCTGTAAAGGATTTGTATCTGCTCTGTAGGCTCATGAGGAGTGGTCCATTCCTCCTCTAGGCCATTACAGTGTCTCTAAGTCAGTGTCCCAGCTCCACGGTGCTGTTTTGCATGAGACTCTCTCCATCTCCCATGGATACATGGTGTTGGTTTCTTACAGAAGCATCCTGTGGCACAGGCTCTGCCTAACATCTAACTGAAATGCCCTTTTTGTTTTATTGCCTCTTTGGTAAATATTCTAGCTCTTGCTAACCTGATGTCTACACTTGTCTGAAGAGGTGTTGATTCAGCAGAGAGTGTTTAAATCTTTATCTAACTTTGACTTAGGCAAGCATTTATCTTTCTGAACCATACCTGTGGTAGCTTTACTAAAATTGTCTGCAAAAGAGAGGGGCTTTTCATTTGACAGTGGTAGTGTTCTCTATAGTTTTGGGCTTATTTTCTTCCAAAACAACCCAACTGAGTAATCTATCTTTTATTTTGCTTTTTAGAGAGTTTGAGAAAGGTGTCTCCTTGAGTCATTTGTGAGTCATCACAGAACTGTAAGATGGAAGATACAAATTTGTAGCACATTAAACATTCTGGGAAGTACTTAGAGTAGTAGTATTCCTCTTTATGTAGGAGGATTTAATTTTTTTAACAGGTAAAGCTGCATAAGGTGTGTGACTGCAAATGTTAGAAGGATGTCATTAAAATATTTTACAGCAAATTATGCAAAAAACAAAATGAAGAGTGAGTTCTTCAGGTCTGTATTGTTAGGAAAAGCAAAATAATAATTTTTGCTATTCTTAAAAACAGGCTATTTGCAGAAACTGGCATTCAGAGATACCCTTCTCAGTTCTGGCAGATCCTGTCAAGTAAAAGCTTAGTAGGAAGTGGTCTTAACCTAGGAAAAGCTGTTTTTAATGCATGTATGTTTTTGCCTTTCTAATTTCCAAATGGGATTGCAAACCCTCAATGGCGAGCTGACGGCTTTTTTCCCAAGCAAGGCGGTGGTAAGCCCTGCAGTGAGAGTGCCCTGTGCGTGTTTGTGTTGCAGAGCGAGCGTGCAGCCTGCCCGAGCAGCCCCGGGAGCAAAGGTACGGGTGCGCACGGAGCGCCGGGAGCAGGTCTGTGCAAGAATGCCATCCAGGGAGCCGGTGGGGAGGAGACCTTCCCCGTGGGCTCTGAGCAGCTGAGTAGAGCCCCATGGCTTCTGCGAACTCATGCCCAGCCGTGTGCCAAGCTCTCACCGCACGCAGCCTCCGCTGGGATTTGCTGTGGGATGTGCAAAGCTGGGATGGGCTCCTGTCTGCTGCTGGGCTTCTGCCCGCTGTGGGAATGTCCAAACCACTGCAGTAAAAGCAGGGAGCTTTGAGACCAGCTGTAATCCAGGCCAGCTTGTTGCACATCGCACAAGTGGAGCGCTTGTTGGCAAGGTTACTTCCTTTTATATAGGGATAGCAATCTTTTTCACAATACATTAAACCCACAACAAAGCATGCCATTGTAAATGTTAGGTGAAACAAGCACTGTCCAGATTCTGCTATATGTTACTTAAAGGAGTGTTGCCACTGGAATGAGGATCATTTTTTCACTGGTCTCTATTTTAGGATTCAGGAAGAGGAGTGGAATAAATATGTTGTACCCTCAAAAAATGAGTCTGAAAAATATAAAGTGAGTCGGACTTTCAGCTTTCTGATGAACAGGATGACCAGCACACGGAATAAATGCAAGGTAATTTGGGATTTATGTCCATGTCATTATGTATGCTTATGTGACTGTAATTAAATGAATTATAGATGGAAGCTAAATTTTTGTGTAAAGATAAATTGTTTATTACAAAACTAGAAAAAAATCATTCAAAGACTATTTTCACTTTTCTTTTTTTAAATTTAAAACTTGTTCAGGTTACCCTGAAATGGCCTTTGTATTAAAAACCAGCTTTCATTTGATGTCGTTAGAAATTCTGTTTGGTCATTTAGCCAACATTTATATGTATGAATTACATTTAAGAAATATTTTCTTTGTTAAATAAAATTAAGAGATATGGGCCCGTTCTTGGAATTGCTCTCAAAAAGTAATTGAGTGTGTAAACTTCTAAATTAGGGTGTAATTAGTTGAATTTTCCTCATTTGAAGTTAATGGGACTTCTTGCATAAGTAAACACTGTTTAGTGTTAAAGAGTTTGAGATTTGAGGCCTGCACATTCAAACAGGCCTACTATGAAAAGTAGATTACAATACTGTAGTTTAATTCTAAGACATTTTAATTTTAGACGAATGGCATCAATTAGCAGCTTGAAAGGCAGGTTTGGCCAGCAGGCTCTTTCCAGGTGGCCTTTTGATGGTTTTCCAGGCTCTCTAGTATGCCCTCCTGTTCCCCAGGACATCCTAATGTACATGGATATGAAGGTGTTTGCCTGAGGTGGTGCCTTCAAGAGTGTCAGAACTGACCATGAACATGTATGTCTGTCTGCACCAGGTCGTGCAGCCTGTCTCTGTGTGTTCTCCTAAAGTACAACAGTCACTAAACAAAAGCATAAGCTGTATCTGTAGTTTTGCCAACAAGGGTACTGAAAAACTAGGCAGAATTTATCAATTTTTTGACCATTCATTCAAAATAGGTTGTTTCTAATATTTTCTAAGATCTAAAGACAGCTTGTCTAAATTTGCATAACTGAACCTTTATCTGCAGAGGAATGAGCTGTGTATGTGTAGAGGCTTTGATAGCAGTGCATGCAATGAATAAACAACACTTGTTAAGTTTTGTTTCCTGTCCCTCCTCTTTTTGTAGATTTCTAAGTGTATTTCTGCCAGTCTTCCTTGACAATGCTTCCAGGTGCTAGTAAAAAGAATGCCTATATGATTTTAGGGTTTCAGCAATATTGGGTGTAAGAGTACAGTGTGCTGTTGCAAGTCTTCCAGGACATGGATTAAATATTTTAGAATACATTGGTTTTATAAAGGAATACTCTATTGTTTTTAAGATTGAATAACTTTATCTTGTTTATTTGTTTGTTTTTTTGTTTTCCTGCCTCTGTTTTTGGGGATGAAGACAAAAAATAAAGATACCAAAGATAAGGAGAAACCAACCAGGCACAATTTTACAAATGGGACTTTCCCAGGAGTTATCCCATGTATGGTCTGTGAGAAGGCCCTCCTAGGAAAAGAGTCACTGCAGTGTTCCTGTAAGTAGCTGCTGGCTTTTACATGTGGATTTACAGTGCTCTGAATACTGTTCTGACATCCTGGTTCAGTGTGTTTGAAACTTTGTCTGCATTTGGAGGTACCTGCTTTATGTAATGAGCTGAGGTTGACACGGGAGAGGGAGGCAGGACAGCAGGTAACAAGATTCAGGAAGGATCTCATCCATCTCCTAGCCCTAGCACATTAGGCAAAAACGTCCTTCTAGCCTGGATCTGTACATCAAAGTATCCTGAGGATTACTTCAGTAAGTGAACCCGAAAAAGGGAAAACTGAAGCCTCAGAGTGAATTTTCTGCAGACTGGGGACCTTGTTTGGTGCCAGGCTTTGAAACATACCTTCTCTTTCAGATTGCAGTGTGATTGTGCATAAAAGCTGCAAGGAGTGTGCTCCTGTGTGCACCAAGGTAACCTCCTACACTGATCTTACTAGAGCATACTTGCTTCCCAAGAGGCTGGAAACATGATGAAGGAAAAAAGAAAATACACACAGACTGGCCAGACCCAGTCTCTGTGTGCAAAGGGCTGCAAGAGTGTCAGGATGGCTAATGTGAGCAACACAGCAAACACTGTGCTTGAATTACAATTTTTAGTACAGGGTCGAAATGAGTTTCAAGAGGTATTTATATTTTTGAAGGGTTGCAAGCTCAGACTGTGAAATGGTGTGCCTGGAGGGTTACAGAACAGGTTGGTTCTCAAAACCACAGAGGGAAAGAACCCTTGTGTACTGGTGGGAGGCAGGGGGATTCCATATGTTTGGAATAATGGAAAGCAGAGATGGAAGGGGCTCTGGCAGGTCACCTCACCCACCTCCTCACCCTTGGGCAGGCTCACTTCTAGGTAACATTTTGGGCAGGTATTTGTTTCACCCATTCTGGAAAATCTCTGGAGGAGACTCCACAGCTGCCTGCCTAGGCAATTGCTCCCAGTGTTCAGCTGCTTCTAAGGAGGGCAAAATCAGCACTAAAGCTGATGGATACTGCCTTAACTGTTAACAAAGAATGCATGCATGGTGAGGTTATCATAACAAAGGATAATCTTGAAGAACAGATGTGTAAGGCTACTGCCCTCAAGAAATAAAATCAGACTTGAAGAGAAATGTGCCGCAATGATGCAGGTAATTTTTCACATTAGTGGAGCATGTCTTTCTGATATAGCTGGGTTTTGCATCATGGTGGCTTCCAAGGAGAGCATGATTCCATAGTGATTCTTTAGCATAAACAAGCCTTAAATTGTGCGTAAATCAAGTGGATTTAATTCTGTTTATAATTTTCACATCATGGTCTTGCACTAATTTCTGAGAAACTTGAGGCATTAAAACTGCTGAACTGGCAGCTTTGGTTCCTGGGGGTGGTGGGTTATTTGCAAGAGGAGACAAGAGCCCCCAGCTCATCTCAGCAAGAATGCAGTGCAGGAAATGTCCACTGAGCCACCTGAAGTGAAGTATATGCACAAGCACAGCAGGATTTTGCTACAAATTTTGCAAAAGTTAACTTCAGAAGAGGAGGCAGTTCTGCCTTTGGTACCCATCCTTCTACCACAAATGCTTTGCTCTTATTTGAATATAAAGCCCTGAATGTGCACTTTTCTTACAGCCCTTGCAGGCAATACTCATGTAAAGAAAGTAGAATGTTGTAATTCAGTCTGTGTAGAATAAATAATTTTGTATTGTAGCACAAATAGTATTCTACTTTGAATATCATTATCTACCAATAACTTATAAAATTATTTATGGGAAGAAATTAATGCAATAAAGTAGGACCACTTTCTTCTAGCCCTTTGTGTGATGGTATATGCAAATGAGTTACTGATTTCACTGTGAACTATATTATCGGGTATGTTATTTCAAAAAAAATTTTTTTTTTCAGAAATTCCAGGAGAGATACCATAACAAAAACAAGCTCCAAGTGGGTGTAACAAGTAAGTTAGGTATAAACCTGGCATTTCTAAGGTAGGCCTTGATTAAAAATCATGGCACTGACTACATGAACTTTCCCATGTAATTTGCCTGTTTTTAATTTTTGTTTCAGTGTCTGTATGAAAGGTACTGTGTCTCTAATATTAATGGAATTTTTTTGAGACATCACTGTTGAATTAACTCATCCTCTACTAAAATAAGTGTGAATTTACAATATTTTTAGTGAAAATAAAATAAAAACTAGTCAGTTCTGTCTGTGTCATTTATCTTGTGCACAAGTATTTGCACACCTATGAGCACGTATGATTTGAGATTATTTTCTTATCAAATGACAGCCACCCTGGGGCTATTCTGCATTGCCCACAGACTAACTTTTATATTCTGTGAGAGATCATTGTGGTCATGTACCTTGGCAAGTGAACACTCCTGATGCCTGGTGTAGATCAATAGGAGCACCAGAGAGCATTTCTCAGTATAAGTGTGCTGTTGATGACATACTCTGTCAAACAATGACAGACTCATTGTTTGTCAAAACGTTGTGTTGTGCTTTGCCTCACAGATTCCCTGCCTGGAGACATTTCACAGATGGTGCTATCCTCAGTGCATCCTTCTTTCTCAGTGCCTATTGGACTGTCTCCTGGAAAGAGGGAAGCCTCACAACAGTCCTACCTCTTGTCCAAAAGTGTCCCCAGTGCCAGTTTGGAAAGGTAGAGGGGCAGTTTGGACTATTCTAAATACATCCTTCAGCATTTCTAGGAAATTTTAAACCATGAGCTAAATGTTTGGGTTTTTTTTTTTTTCTTTCTGCTGTAGAAGAGCTACACAATTTTCTGAACAAGACTCTGAGTCTAGCACCTGGAGGTTAAAGTCACAGTCTGAAGAAATGTTACAAGCATTAGGGACCTTTTCTTCAATAGATACTTCTATGATGGAAGGTGAGAATATTGCACAGATGTTGCATCTTATAGTTGGTATTGGAAAGTGAAAACCAGAAAAACTCCTTTGCTGATTTAGGAAGATACTTAATTTTCTCAAAGAAGAGCACTTGTTTTCGATAATTACAATTGCATCCCTAATTAAAATGATGAAGTTATGCACATTAGTCTTAAAAGAGTACTTTTCCTTTCTTCCTTGTAACCAACTATTTTCTAACTTCTAGAATTTTTAGTATGTTGCTACAATTTTAAAGCAACAGGGATAAATGCACTTGGCATCCTTGCAGAAGCAGAGCACAGTAATGCACTTTTCTTTTGCACTCATCCAGTCGACTCTGTTGACAGTGTCTATTGCAAGCTGTAAACCTGCAACACTTGTATTTCCTCAGTAGCCCAAATTCTTAATTCTTACTGGTGAGCTGTGCTCTTACAATAGCAACATAGCTTTATGAAGCAAATAGAAATAGATTTTTTCTGGAGCTGGATGTGAGACTGAATTTGAAGGCTGAAGGGCTTTCACTCAGGTAGGATGGTGCACATACCACTCACTAGACCTGCTATTGGAAATGTTGAATTTTATTTTTAAATTTTAAAAGGCTTTTTCAAGTAAAGAGTTATAAAAAGAATTTAAAATGAGGAAAGAAGAGTGTTTTGATTTTTTTTTCCCCTATTCTCTTCCCCTTCTGTCACAAAAGCAATTCAGCTCTTTGCTAATAATATTGACATCTGTGGAACTTTGCTGTAGTAAAGACAGTGCCAGCCTTTACAGGAGTCTTACCTGTAGTTCATCTCTGTGATGTGTGCCCTTACTATATGATTAGATCTGCATGTGCCAAGGGACTTCCTTTACTCTTTCTTTGTGTGGTGTTAAAGAAATATAAATTTTGTCATAGATGATGTGGATTTGTCTCAGTGGACTGATCTCTGCACAGATGCAGAAGAGTTTGAGGCAGAGTCCTGGAGTCTTGTTGTGGACCCCATGTTCTGTAGCAAGCAAGAAAAGGACGTCATCAAGCGGCAGGATGTCATTTTTGGTCAGTATTTCAAAGTAATTTGGTGTATCAAATAGAAAGGGAACCTACATGGTTTATGTCCAGAAGAATGACTGCTTCAACATAAAACAACAAGAAGATTCAAAGAACATTTTTATCACAAATTTTAATGTTTCCTACAACTGAGGAAATGGATAGTAGTGGCTACCAGAGAAATGCCTAGCCTGTTCACAGAATGGCTGAAATTGGAAGGGGCCTCATCTGATCCCCAGCTCAAGTAATTACAAACACAACTTTTTCAGTGGGATACAGAGAGAATTGTATCAGAGCAAATTAAATTAAGTTTTCCTACTGACATGATTTATAAGGTTTGAAGCTGACAGAAAAAAGGATTATGGCTGTGTATTTGATAGACTAAAGTCTATTTTAGGTGTGCAAAATATTCAGGTGATTACGACACTATGCTCTTTTCTTTTTTATCACAGAGCTGATGCAAACAGAAGTACATCACATCCATACCCTGTTCATTATGTCTGAAATATTCAGGAGAGGGATGAAGGAAGAACTGCAGCTTGACCACAGCATGGTGGACAGAATATTCCCCTGCTTAGATGAGCTACTGGAGATGCACAGGCAATTTTTCTGCAGAATGAAGGACAGACGGCAGGAATCATGTGAGGCAGGCAGCGAGCGCAATTTTGTCATCAGCAGAATTGGAGACATCCTTGTGCAGCAGGTAGAAGCATCAGTTCTGTTAGTCCTTTAAGCGCTCAGGGTTCCAAATTGAAAGAATTTTTTTACTTTTTCTGTGGAGTACTTCTCCACAGAAGTACACTTCCGTGGAGTGCATTTCCGAGGGCAAGAAGACAGTTATGGTTGCCTCAAAAAGATTCAAAACCTGTCCTCCCCTGATTACTTCAGGATGAAATAGTCAGGTAGCTGTGTGCTATGAGTGACAAGGGAAGTGATGAATTTTGTCATGTTTGCAGTAGAAGGCTGCTGTCATACTATGGACTGCAAAAAATGGGAGCAATGGATTCTCTTTTTTATCAGCTGAGCAGAGGTGTGAAGAATTGATGATGGAAAAGAAACTACCCACGAATTTCTTATAGTGATCTAGCATGTTACATCTCAGTATACTGCTCACTGGGGAAGGGGTGGTTGCAAGGTTTTTCCTGTGGCCAAATAGTAACTAACTCATGGCTTGGCATTCACACCTCAGTCTTTTGTGAAAGGAAGATGTAGGTTTTCACCTTTGGTCAGTCTGTTTTCACTCCACTGAAATAAAGAGCTGAGCTGTTACCATGTCTAGAGGCAATGATAAGATAAGAGAGAAGTAAATGAACATCAGAGGGTTGTGTTTGAAAAGAAGTGAAGGAAATGCTGTTATAATGTTCTAGCTGTTACTGGCAAGACTACAATGGAGGTTGCTTGTGCTCTCTCCAGCCTGCATTCCTCTTCTTCCTCCTTAAAACATCTAGCCTTCTTTCTTTCTATAGTGACAGCCCTTGTTAGTGAAATTCAGAGAACTTGATAAACCGGTAATGTAAAAGTTCCCTATTTATACAAAATTCACTTGTTAAAGGTATACACTTTCCTGCCAGATAAAATGTTGAGCACAATTCACTTATTAATTTCTTCAGTTTTCAGAGGAAAATGCAATAAAAATGGAGAAAATATACGGAGAGTTTTGTAGCCATCAGAAAGAAGCTGTTAATCTCTTCAAAGAGCTACAACAAAACAAGAAGTTCCAGAATTTTATTAAAGTAAGTTAATATGGAGTCATGGACACTTTTGACAAAATGCTCAGGAAAAACGTACATAGCTATTACTTAGATTTAGGGTCAGAATTATATTCGGTAACTCACTTTTAATGGCTAATAAAAATGGCAAAACTCCTTAACGAGTGAGCTGATAAATCACAGTTTTATTTAAAATTTTAGAGTGCTTTGGCATCTAGTGTGTATTACACACATGTTCCTGTTACAGTATGCCTCATCCCTCAGCACAGCAACTGTTCCTTGGGGATGGTTCAGATTACCCAGCATTTGTTTCAACTTATTCTAATACTTTTAGATCATATTTCTTATTCATCAATTGGTGATTTAATATGCATTTACTGCTTAAGGTATATATTTGTATCTGTGCAGCTGAGAAATAGTAACCTGTTGGCACGACGCCGAGGAATCCCTGAATGCATTCTGCTCGTCACCCAGCGAATCACCAAATACCCTGTTCTGGTTGAAAGGATATTGCAATACTCAAAAGGTGAATAAAAGCTAAAGAGTTGCTTCATGTCTGAAATCCTAGCACATTTCTAATGTAAGGAATTTGCACAGCTACAATATCACAAAAGATTATATTCCGCTCTGTTGAGAAGAGCAGAAATCAACTGCTCTGTGGAGATACAGCCAGAGCAACATAAATACCTACAGCTTAGGCAAATGTCACCTAAACAAGGGTGTCTGGTCTATATAGGCATTGTCACGGCTGGGTGGTGAAGATTTCTGATATTCCAACCAGGTAGGCCACAGAAAGTCCAGAAAAGCGTACTTGTTTTAAGAAAAGACCTTGACTAAAGTATGTGAACTAGCTCAGATACACATCTGCACTTTTGGAGTTAATTCTGGAGGAGTCTTTTCTAAGTAGGGCTAGGCAAATGTTTTGTAAATTACTCTCTATTTTTTCAGGCAAAGCTTGAATGCCCTCTGGAACTTAGTAGAACATTTTACAATTACTATTAACTTACAGATATTGCCCTCCAAATGGGCAGTAAATGAGCATTGTAGAAAGTTGCATATACAATGCAAATCCTTTGTACCTGCCATCCTGTTTCAAGGGTTTTTTGCTTAGCCAGAAAAATAATATACTATATGATATGCTTAGCCACTATTTTTTTTTTTAAGTGCTTGCACCTCATAAATATGTCAGAAACTATTCAATATGCTGTTTTGGCTAATGAATAAATCTCAGGTACAGGTCATCTTTTAATAGGTGGGTCAAACAAAGGTATGTACTTCTAATAATTCTAGTAAGATGGTTGCCAGGTTCAACTTAAATTAACAAATCTATTAATTTAAGCTTTGCATCATGCTGATTGTTTCCAGAAAGGTTCATCTTCTTTTGAGCATCCTGACTAATGTCATGTTGTTTACTTTTTGTTTCATACAGAAGGAACAGAAGAACATAAAGACCTGTGCACAGCCCTTCGTCTAATTAAGGATGTAATAGCAGCAGTAGATTTGAAAGTGAATGAGTATGAGAAAAAACAAAAGCTGTTGGAAATTCTGTGTAGAACTGAAAACAAAACATATACAAAGCTGAAAAATGGCCACGTTTTTAGGAAGCAAGACTTGATGAGGAAAGAGAGGATACTTCTTCATGAAGGTTTAGTGTACTGGAAGACAGCAACTGGCCGGTTCAAAGGTATCTCATCTGAGCAGTGAAGTCCTTTAACTCTTTGTTTGCAAATATCATTCAAAGAGTGGTTAAAGAATGAAAACATTTTCTTGTGCTATATTGCAAATAAGAATGTCTGAGGTAACGGTATTGCAAATGTCCCACTAATTTCTGGATAATCAGTTCCAGAAGTTGCCATGGTTTGAGAGTAATCTGTGCAAGAACTCAAGTTCACATGCAGTGCCATCTGCATTTCTCCTTCCAGTACCCTCCTTCTTGTTTTTCAATTTCATTTCATAATACAGTGTTTTGGCTTGTATATTTTTATTGTTCACAGTATTTGCCATTGAAAATAGCTCATTAAAAATTCAGTGGTAATGAGACGCCCATAGTAGAAAAGAAATTCTGAAGCCACATTTGTCTGGAGCACAAATTTTACATGCAACCTCAGATTTTGATTTTCGGTGTTAAGCGTGTATTAGGGGTTGGGGTTTTTGGTGGTGTTTTTTTTTTTTTTTTTTTTAATTTGAGCCTACTAGTATTTGCTGTGCAACTTTATAAAGCTGTCTATTGGTGATTATTCTAGAAATGCTTTTACCAGTGTAATACTGTGCTGTGAGTATACGTTACAGTGCAGACAAAGCAAGGTTGTGTGAGATAGTCTTTGCTGTGTGAGTGGCTTAAGGAAGTTGTGCTGCCACTGGTGCAAGGATTTCTTCTTTCCCTGGGCCTGTGCTTCAGCATGGTGCACTCTCCTGGGAGATACAAAGCAGGTATGTGCAAGTGCTGCATGCAGACCATAGGCTAATTCAGATGTTTCCTGTTTAGTTTACTGTAGGATTCTATGAGATGTTCCTTCATCAGGGCTTATCCCATTATAAAGATAATGTAAGAATTTAACACTGATTGCACTGATTTTAATAAAGTCATTATTTTCCTTTTCTCATTTTAAGATACCTTAGCTCTGCTTCTAACTGATGTACTACTGTTCTTACAAGAAAAGGATCAAAAATACATCTTTGCAGCTGTTGTGAGTATATTATCAAATATTTGAACACAATCATTGCACATTTGTTTGTGTATTTCTCAAAAACTAGCTCCTTATCTAGCTCATTCCCACATAATTTTTTTTCTTCTAAAATCCTGGAAATGTGTTGAGAACTGTAATATGTCAGTATGTTGGAAATAAAGTTTGTTTCCAAAAGTAAATAATTTTTAAGGAAGGAGGATGAAAATAACAGAATTGTGTCTTTAATGTTGTACCTTACATGTGGGAAGTGGGAAGTAATGTAGGCTCTTTCAGTTGTCTAATATAAATTTAAATTTCTTGTTCCATAAAACAAAGAGAAGAAGAATCATTACTGAAAATACAGTAGTCAACACACATAAAAGATGGGAAAGGGCATGGTCCCCAAACTATATAAATACAAGCATTATATGAATATTGTGTAGCAGTATCATTGAGCCTCTGAGAATTTTTTTTTGGCACATATCTAGTGCTTAATTTGTTTGTTAACACTGTAACATATTTTAAAGAATAGTTTAAAAGGATGTCTGATTATCAAAACTTTCAATAGTCTGACTATATCAGAACTAGTGTTAGTCAAATGAATTGAAAAATCATGTTCTTCCAAGAGTGTGATGTTTTGTAAGAAATGATATATTATGCATCTGCTTTGACTGTTTCCTCCAGGACCAAAAGCCTTCAGTTATCTCCCTTCAGAAGCTCATAGTAAGAGAAGTAGCCAACGAAGAAAGGGGGATGTTTCTGATCAGTGCCTCATCTGCAGGGCCTGAGATGTATGAGGTTCATACCAGCTCCAAAGAGGAACGTAACAACTGGATGAGACACATTCAAGAGGCAGTGGAAAGGTAGGGAAAAAGGGGTTTGGTTTTCATGCTGGTAGTCCAAAGCAGATGGGAGGTGGATTGGATATTCATGTTCTTTGTTCTGCATTGCACTGGGTCCATCTTGAGTTTGGGTTGAATTCAAGGTGCCAAAACCTCTTCATCACTCTTGCCACACTTCTCATATTCCTCCTGCTTTCCCATTGGATTAGCAGACCCTTTCTGTTCCTCATGAGACATCCTTTCCAGCCATTGTACCAGCCTTCCTTCACCTTTGCCTTTGGCACTGGCTGCCACCAGAGTCCCCTGGTGTCCATGCAACCATTTTGAGGAAATCACAAATCGTGCCTGTCATCTTGGCATCAGCTCATTAAGAATGGTAGGGAAAACATTGTTTCTGATGGGCCCAAGTTTATGCTTGGGACAGAAGACCTGTGTGTGTGTGCCAGCCATTCTCTTGCTGCACAGTGCAGCCTTACCAGAGTAAAAAGGAGTCCTCCAGTCTGCTTGATGTCCACTTACTGCTTCTTGCAGAGGCAGACAAGTGGCATGCTTCTGGATTGTTGCAAAAGGTGCTGGTGCTGTGTTCTGTTTGTTGTGAACATATTTTGAAGGTGAGTAGATGATGTCCACATTTTGCTTTATCCACCTTTATCTTTTATCTTTGAAGATGTCCAGAGGAAGAAGAAGAAGTAAAAATGAATGAATCTGATGAGGACAGACGTATTGCTGAGGCCAAGGCATACAGAATTCAGAAATATCAAGGTGTGGTGCCTTTCCTGTCACTCTGAGAGCTCTGGTATCCTCAGAATTCAGGATGAATTAGTCATGCACCCATACTAGCTGGTTTGTTCCAAGTGGCTCAAGAGGCAGAGTCACAGAAGACACAGATAGGTACAATGTGAGTGTAGTGAAAGAGAAGCATATTTTTTCCAAACACTTTAATGTGTTTGCTACATTACTATAACTAAAACAGAAAATAAAAATGCAGGTTTTCAAAACAAATACTGAATTTTAGAGATTAGCATCAGGACCAAATAGTTCCGAGTTTGTGAAAATACCTTGAATCTTCAAAGTTGTGTGGCTCTGTGGTTATTTATGACATTTTGTTCTTTGCTGCTATTATTTTTGTCTGCAAATATAGCTAATAAGGATAAATTCTACTTCCTTGGTGTCCCTACACCTAACTCCCACATTCTTATACTGCTGTGAGAAGAGAAATTGCAGCAATGTCTGCCCTATTGAGAGCTACAGGGAAGGGCATCCTCTGCTGAAAGTAGGTGTTCTTTGATGTTGAGGCCCTGAGTTGTTAGCACACATGAGCCAAGTGCTTTTCCAGGAGGTAGAACTGATATGTCATTGTGAGTGCATCATGAGTAATGAGGACCAGAGAGGGCAGCCAAAGCCACCTCATCAGGGTGGGGCTTTGGCCTAGACTCTGCCAGGGTCTGTGTTTTAGCTTTCATTTGGACAGACTGTGGGATGAACTTTGATGAATTTGGGTCCTGGCCACTTAAAAGAAGCTTAACTTGAATTAGCACTTTCTACAGAGCATAAAGAGGTGAATGGGGAACATGCTTTCCCTGCATTAAAAAATGATGCTACAGTTTTCAATTTCACACTGTTCAATTTTGGTTGACAGAATCACTGAGTAACCATGACCAGCAAATCTGCAATTATTTAGAAGAAAAGTTGCGCATCTATGCAGAGCTGGGAGATCTGTGTGGGTTTGACGACGTCCATGTAGAACCTCACCTACTTATCAAACCTGATCCTGGGGAAACTCCACAGGCTGCTTCACTGCTGGCAGCAGCACTCAGAGAGGGTGAGTTTACATGGGAAGAGTGGGTTGGTGGCTCTTCACGTGGGCAGATATTGTAAGGTAACCAAGTGTAGCCATGTGGTCTTGTGTTGCAATTCTGCCAAGTGTCAAAAAGTGGTAGTGTCAAAAATGGCCAAAACGAATAGAAGAAAAATCTGTCATGTTTATTTTTGTCAGATACAGGAGAGGGTAACTGCCAGATTGTAAAATAATGGGTATGTTTAGGGCACAGCATCAAATATAAGCAGGCAGGGGCATGGTGTTAGGTTGTTAGCTGTCCCTACAGTATAGCCCTGTGAAGCACAGCAGGGGTTGCAGAATGATATTGCACCTAGTCCCAGACTTTCACCTACCTTGGCTGATTTTGATGTCAGATCAGAGTCCTGTATGATCACATACAGACCAAAGAAAATTTCTACCGAGAAACACCTTCCAGAATTGTTGTAGGAGCCCTGTTTTTTTCTGCCTGCTATCTAACAGGGAGTTGGTAGATGGCTGCACCATCTACAGTGCTGTCCTACAAAGAAAGGAAGGGAATGGTATTTGTAGATACCTTGCCCAGCTGGAACTTCAACTAAACTTCTAAACGCAGTGGACAAGAGCCCTGGTAAAAATCGGAGTTATGATTTTAGCATCAAGTTAATTGAGAACTGAGTGCTACTAACAGCATTTCAGCCTACAGAGCTTTTGTGTCCTGGTTTAGGGCAAGTTTGGGAGGAAACTCCAAAAGGGGTCCCTCTAGAAAGCAGATTCAGGCCCCTCCGCCTACTGGTTTGGGAAAAGCTTTCCTTGGAGAAAAGTGGAAAAGTATTTCTTTAACAAACATTACAGGCATTAAAAAATGAATAATATTAAACAGTAAAACCTCTTGCTGTTCTGAAGAGATGACAAATTCAGAAAATCCTTATTGTGGGGTGTAGCTTGGCTTGCTTAATCTCTTATCAGTTGTTCACTGGAAAATGCCATGTCTCGGGCATGGTGGCACACAGGTGTGAGCTCCTGGTGTTTTTCAGTGTTTGTCAGTGTTTTTCTGTGTTTTCAGTCCAGAGCAAGTTTGAACAGTTACAAGAAAAAGAACAACTACAGTCTGGGGAACTTCTCTGCCTCAGCTAGCTGGAACACTAAAAGCAAAGGAGCTCTCTCATGCTGCCTGTGCTGCAGACAGCACAGTCTGTGAGAAGGAAAGCTAAAGCTTTTATCTCTGTTTTGAATATATCTGCCTCAGACTTTCCACTGCTTCTCCTTGTCCCCCCTTCACTTTCAGATCTAATTTTAGAGGTGCAAATCTTATTTCTGGGCTAAACAGATGAATGGGGGCATCATAAATCACCCCAGGACACTTGGTTTTCATCTTCATTATAAAATTGAACAGCATTTTATTGCTAAAAATTGATTAAACTTGTGTAGGATACCGTAAGTCAGTGATAAAACAGAAAATACTTAAAATGGAAGCCTATATTACACACCTTATTCTGCCCACTTCCTTATTTTTCACTTTCTCTCATGCTGTTGTTCATATTGATGATGTTTTGGATTTCAGGACTCTACAATACTCTGTGGGAGCTTACAGTTGTTTACATTGTAGACAGTTTGTGGGGATCATTTTCCAGGATGGAAATACTAAGTCCCTGAGCTAATAGCAGACTCTATGGCAATAAAGCATTGCTCAGAGTAGAGAAGGACAGAATTATAAAGTGCTTAAGCAAGTTAGATCTACATTAATCCATGAGATGAGATGGGATAAATCCAAGGCTGCTCAGCAAGCTGGCCACTGTGAGGCTGTTTTCTGCCAGCTTTGAAAGTCACAGTGATCAGGAGAGGTTCCTGATGACTTGAAGAAAGCAAACCTCACACTCCAAGAAGGAATATGTAGAGAACTAAAAAACAGTCTGTCTCACCAGCATCTCTGAGATAATCCACCTGGAAGGCATTTCCAAGAATCTGAAAGACAGGAAGATGATTTGGAACAGCTGTCACGGATTAATTAGAGCAAGTTGTATCTGACTAACCTGACAGGTTTTATGGTAAGAGAAGAGTGCATGTTGGTAACCTTGACATCTCTCAGACCGTCAACATTCTGCACTTAAATGTGAATTGATGCAAACTGCTTAACTGGAAGGCAGGCTGGACTGCTGGGCTGAAAGGCTCAGTCATATGATGTCCAGTCAGTATCATGTTATTAGGGGATTCTCTTAGGGATGTTTACTGAGACCAGTAGTGTACAATATATTTATTAAGACAGTTGACCTCACGATTGAGTACACTCTTAGCAAGCTCATGACTGTCATTGAAGGAGGTGGAGCATTCTGTGAGCTGAAGACCCCTCTACAGATTGGGAAAATGGGCCAAGAGGACCACCTAGACATTGAACAAAGACAAATGCAAAGTCCTGCATCTCAGGTGATGCAATCACATGTGTTGGTACAGGCTGGGCACTGATTAGGTAGAAGATACCTTTGCAGAAGTGGACCTGGGAGTCCTACTCGACAGCAGGTCGACCATGAGGCAGCAGTTGCCCTTGTGAGAAAGATGGCCAGCTGCTTCCTGGGCTGCTGCAGTAGGAGGAGTTGCCAGCAAGTTGAGGGAGGAGATTCTCCCTCTACTTAACCCTGGTGAGTCCTATCTGGACTGCCATGATGAATGCATATGAATTCTCCTGGGCAAGACAGGTATTAACCAAGTAGAGCAAAGCCAGTGAAGGACACCAGCATGACTAGAGGGCTGGAGGACACGACTTCTGAAGAGAAGCTGTGGTAGCTGGCTTGGAGGAATCTCATTACCGTCCACAACAGCTTAATGGGAGGATATAGAGAAGCCAGATTTTTTGCAGAGGAGCATGACAATAAAAGAACACATTGACAAAAGACAATAGCCCTGTGGTGAAACACAGGCAATTCCAGTTAACTGAAGTTTCCATCTCTGGATGTGTTAAAAGCTTGTGTGTGCAAAGCTCTGAGCAACACAGTTTGACCTTGGTCAAGACTGACCAGGTTTGAGGTAAGTGTAGAACTAGGTGACCTCTGAAAGTCCCTCACAAGCTAAATTATTCCATGATCAATCAATTCTATGTCATTGATTCATACACTAAGGAACTATTTAAGGGGCCTCTGTAATTCTGCATGTTTTCCTCTTTAGTTGAAAGTCTTCATGTCGCTGTAACATCACAAGTGAGCGAAACAGACAGATTGCCAGAGGAAGGTACTGAGGAATTAAGTGTGAAGCATGGATACACTGCCAATGAAATAGTGGAATATGTTCCGGCTGGTGAGTAAAATTTGATGCTGTTACATCTCCAGAGTGCTAAAATAATTGACACTGGATTGGTTTTTTGGAAAGCCTCCATGGTCTAGGACAGAATCAATAGAAAATAATGTAATGAAAATTGTCTTTGAGCTCAGGTAGTGTTAATTGTTATATAACTTCATTGAAAGTACACTTTCTTGTCATTGTTGTTAGCTCTGCATCAAGTCTATATTGCAGCATAGACCAAGGAGGCTTGAAACCCAGGGTTGATATTCCAATAATTTCACCTGCAAAAAGTAGCATTAATTTCTCACAACAAAATTGCGAATAAAGTTATGTAAAATCATTGCTACAGAGCATTTTTAGTGTTATGGTTACACTTATCTCCAAACTTTCATAAACAAAGTAGTGCTAATTTGTAAGGTAGAAAAACTGGATTCTGCCACGTGTGCCATCCTGGCTTGCAAATTTGTTTTTCCCCAGCCTAGGATCCATTATGTAACTACGACTATAAAAATCACTTTCTCATCATCCTGAGTAGCTGAAAAAAAGGATTCTTTGTTTTTCTAGTCAGGATATGCTTCCATATCTTTCTTTAGCATTTTCTTGGGGCTTTGTTTGTTAGTTGCAGAAAGAAAAGAAATTGAAGAATCAGCAGAAATTGATCTCAGTGTTGAAAAGGAAACAACAGGAGCCAATCTTGAGGATAAGGTATGGTAACCAGTTTTGCTTCCTGCTTTGCACACAGCAGTTTGGGCACAGTGCATGTACATGCTATTCAAATTTTTATGGAGAATTTCAATCAGATCCAGGTAATTCAGTCTAATAGAGGTCACTGCAATCACTAATAAAATTTTAAAAAGAAGTCATATATAATCCAAGCACAGAATGATTTTCCTGCAAAGCTTGAGATCAGTGAGTTGTAATAACAGGCAGTGTTTTCAAACCACTTGTATGGGCTGCTTACAAGCACGGTCTCTGCTGCCATCATTCAAGAGATGCCTATCTATGGAGCTGGAGTAGTATTCCCTCTATTCCCTCCTCCTGTGAACATGATTATGAAAGTCTCCTGCAGTTACAGAGCCCTCAGCTAATGCAAGGAAGACTTGCGCAGAGGAAGAACTTTGTCCTGAGAACAAGCATGTAAGATAGGATGGATATTTTTAGACTAGCTTGCTTCAGAATTTTGAATCAAAACAAAACGGAGCAATTAGAGAATTGAAGAGAAAGTGCTCATTTTGCAAAGTCCTATAGCTGATAAGTAAATCTGCTGAGAAAAGCAGAACCAAAAATCAGTTCTGGACAAAACCAGGAATGACAAATTTTATGTAGAAACAGAGTGTTGGAGTAAGCAACGTGGATTACTGTGTGGAGTAATAGCACAGTTCTTAGGTGGAGAATAAGAACCACAAGAGGAATAAGGGGGAGACAGAAGAATATGAGATACAGAACTTGTAATGGAAAGAAAACTTTGCTTGAAAGTTTAGCATTTACATATTGTCAGGTCTGAAAGAGGGCTTGTGTGCCTGAAACATTTTTTTTGTTTGCTTGTTTTCTATATTGCTAATACACTAATAGCTCTATAACCTCACCTTATGCTTAGCTCTATTCAACTGACTGCTGATAGAAGGGAGCAGGAGGAAGAATGTGAGTGGAAAAAATTGAGAACCAAAGTCCAAGTGAGGGAGCAGAGAAGCTAGGTGAAGAGGAATAGAACCTAGAGAGAGTAAAGGAGCACAGATATAGCCCATTAAAAATTACAGGAGCTCCACATACAAACTTTGCTATTGGGGTTACAGAGAAGGTAGAGCTGGGCTTTTCTCAAAGGTGCACAACACAAGGATGAGTATCAAAGATTACAAGTTGCAGCAAGGGAAATTCTGTGTGTATACTAGGAAAAAAATGGAGTGCAAGGATGATCAAGGCGCAATGTTTGTCCAAAGAGGTTGTAGGGGTCTCTACCCTCGGAGGTTTCCTGGATTTCACTGAATTTGACTGGAGAAGGCCTTTGGCAACCTCCTCTAACTCTGAAGCTATGCTTACTCATTAAACTGGAGGGATCAGCATCCTCTGGTCCCCCAGCAGCTCTTCCACCCTGCGTCATTATCCTATCATTTATGGCCGATTACTTAGGCAAGGCACATTCTGACACCTTGTCAGAATCAGACTTACCAGGAGGTGGCAGAGTGAGCAAAGAAAAGAGGCAAGGCAAAGGCCTTTCGGGGAGGTGAGCGTGCAGTCCCCGGGTGGAGCGGTGCCAGCTCCGGACTCAGCCCAACTCGCTTGGGAATACAGGAGATGGACAGGGTGGCAAGAGCTCCCAGCCTGGAGGTTAGATACTGGAAGGAAGAGCATTGTCCCTGCAGCATGAGTGACGGCTGTGAGAGGTGATCCCCGCCTTGTCCCTCCTGCTCCTGCCTTGTAAGTGTATCTCTGTGGGCATTGTCCAAAGCACTGCGCAGCCTGCCCTGGAATCTGGCTGTCCTCATCTCTCTGAGCCAAGGTTCAGGAGCAGCGGCAGAGAGGTGGTGGTGGCCTTCAGCACAGTTAAACACCTGAAGTTACTGCTTCCCTCCTAGCTGGGCTTGCAGCGCTCCTGCCAGCTCAGCCAAACCTGCCTCAGCCCATGTCCTAGTGCCCAAGGGGTGCTGCAGCAGGGCACCGTGGGCACTGGCACTGGCCACTGGCAACTCCTTGGTCAAGCCAATGCCAGGTAAACCTTCCCTCTGTGCAAATCTGTTTTCAAATTAGAAAAGGCTTAAAAACCTGAAAGAAACCCTGCTCTTGTTCAGTGCACAGGTTCTCCTTTGTATGCTCTTCCTCGCCCTTCCAGGATTTCCTTCTTTCTCTCCCTCCTGGCCCTGTGCTGCCTCCTTACCAGCTGCTCACCATCCAGCTAAGGAAAAGCAGAGCTATCTTGATTCCATCCTTGCAGAGACATCCGTGCAAAATTCACTGCTTTTACAGCAGAGCTGAGCTTTTCTATGGCTTGTGGATGCAGTGAGGAGGAGGGGCAATGGAAGGAAATAATGAAGAAAGATAATGAGAGAAAGAGTAGCAGAGGAAATGATGCAGCTGGTACTCCTTTTGCCCCATGGGTGTCTGTGTTGGGTTATGTTTAGTGGGCTGGTCTTTCTCATTTTCATTTTCAGTTATTGCATCTAAATGTAGCAGATGCTTTGCTCTCTGTGGTGGAAAATGAGACTCAGTGGAGAACTTAAGAGAATCAGAGAGAAAACAAGTATTCCCCAAACTCTCCTTTGCTTCTTTGGAAAAGAAAAAGAGAAAAATCATACAGGAAGTCTTTTCAGCATAGTCTCAGACGGGATTGTGCTTGAAACAGTCCCCACCATTTCACCTTATCTTTCTCAGAGGAGCTGTTCTTCATGCTGAAGGGATTATGGGTAGCTTCAGCCTGTAAATTTAGACAGCTTCTCAGGAAAAGGGAGAAGGATGGAAAGGGTGAAGCTGCTGTTTCTTGCTGCAGAGGACAGTAGTGACCATGCTGGTGCCTCCTGTAGAGTGTACTGGGCACAGCATCTCACAGGACACCTAAGGTATTTTTTGTGATTCATTAACATGGCTTCTTTCTAGTTTCTTAGAACATTATTATCTCTATTTTTGAAGAGTCTCATGCTGTTTCATCCTACTGTGCTGTACAGAAGTCTGGTTATTGTGTTTCAAAATTGTCAAGTAATCAAAGAATGAATTTAATGTCTTTTCTGTGTAGCATTACTCACAAGGCATTAAAATTGTGGATGAAATAGTTTTATTTGTACAATTGTGTTCAGAATCTCTAGTAATTTCCATGGAAACTCCATTACTGATGAATTATTAGTCTAAATAGATTGTTGCTTCTGTCTTTTTTAATCCGCCCACATAAAGGGCTGACTCAGTACAAATTTTGTAGCCATATGTCCCCACTAGTTTAAAAAAAATACCTAGATTATACAATTTTAAAATTTAAAACAACTTTTTAAAGCTACATATGTTTATTTTAGGGAGCAAGTATGAATTTTTCAGGATCTACAGGGACAGAGGTGAGTTAATTTAAAACCCAGGCAGAACGTAGTAACTATTTAGTTAACAGTGTTCAAACCTTTGAAAATCTTCTCTTTTATTTTCTAGATTGTACAAGCAATCCAGAACTTAACCCGTCTCTTATACAGCATGCAGGTGACTACTCCACTACTAACTTCATAGAGTAATTAATTTGTCCTAATAATTTAAAGATTTTTTTTATGTTGTCCTACTTTTAGACATTATGTTAATTGATACTGATCTCTACTGGCTGTTGCATAAGTTGTCACAGAATATAGCTTTATTCTACATCAGTGGTAAGTTTCTTTTAAGAACTGAATACTATTAACTTGCTTGGAGATCAGTCCCTCCTCCCAAAAGAGGATGTCTTACAGTCCAAAAACCCAGCAGGAAAGTAAAATTATGTTATTCCACATATGGATTTCTGAAATTATAGTTCAAAAAATTGAAAAAAATTTGTATTTTGATTAGACTGTTCTCCTGGCTAGTAGTAAGCAGTAACTTTGCCATGTAGCTCAGGTAGCAAGCTCAGCTCATTTTTGATGTTTAAATCTCACTTACTTTATATATTCGTAAGACCTACTTAGTCTGAAGTATTTGCCTCTTTTATGCTAAGTTTGAATGTCTTAACCTACTTCTTATTTAGCTGCAGTTTTATAATTCTATTTTTAAATGTTTCATATGAGTATACTTAATTTTTAGACCCTATTGATCTTAGCATATTTCATAATAATCCTGGACACCTTGGGCTTGGAAGTTAAGTGTATTGAAGCGATGCAAAAGCAAAATAAAAATCCTGTAATTCAGACAAAATTTTTGAGTAATTGAAAAACAAAAAGGGACAACAAAGTAAGGTTTAGAATCATGCCTTTAATTGCTCAGACCATGAATGGGCAGTCAGGTGCCAAGAAACAAGCAGAGGATCTTGTCCTGTTTACAAATCGCTGGAACTGACCCAATACTGGAGGAAGAGCCAAGGAAAGTGTAGATGCCACAAGTTAAAAACTTTCTAGGGTGGACAGCATAGGGTAGTGGGGCTACGTGGAATGTCTGCTGAAGTAGATTCCCATGTCAGCTCTTGAACATAAGCAGTGCAATATGTGCTTCAGCAGATCTAGGGTTTTCTTCCTTTTAATCCCAGCTGTTTGTTTTTGCTTTATTGGAGGATGTCACAACCTTTAATGCAAACAATGTGACAACATTGTTGTGAAGGATGGAATATAGAGCTCTTGGCTGTAAAAGAGGAACGTCAGACCTGGAGCCACTGCTGCACTGCAGGTTTATGCTTGCACTGAGGCCTTGGCCAGGCGTGTGCAGTACAGTCCTGGTGGCATGGCATATTGGCAGGCGCCTGTAGGACTGATGTTAGTTGAACTGCGTTGTTGCAGGTTAGCAAGGAGAGACTTAGAGTGAGCTCTGCTGGAAACAATTCAGTTTTATGTGTGTAAAGCACAGCTGTATTAGGAACACTTGGGTGAGTACAGCATTCCCAATGCCTTATTGCCCTCTTCAACCATGAAATATCGTTTTTCCTGCGTGTCTTTACTTCCTCTGACAGAACATGACCCCAGCTGAAATTGAAGTGCATATGCACAGCTGTAACATAAACGTGTATAATAATACCAAGTGTAAACCAGAAACTTTGTTAGTAGTGCTCAAAAGAGTTGAGTTTTATTTTAGAAATACCTCTCTGTAAAGGCATTATCACAGAATTTTATTTATTTTCTTGAAAAATAATCTCCAAAAAAGCGGAAGCATTTTTATATAATGATTCTGTGTAAAAACACAGACATGGATTAATGCTGATATTTAAACACTGGTGTCTGATTTTGTTGTGATGTCTAGGCAGCACTAGCTATCCAGGACAGCCACAGAGAGCTCCACAGGCTACTACTGCAAGAGAATGAGAAGAGCGGTCGGAGCCACGGCTCTCGGCTAAACCTCGCTTTGGAGCAAGAGCGACATCGGAATCTGGAAAAGCAACGGGTGGAGCTGGGCGACGCGGACAAGCTGCAGCAGCAGCTCCAGCAGGAGCAGCAGCGGTGGCTGCGCGAGTGCGAGCGGCGGCAGCGGGAGCAGGAGGCCTGGCGCGGCCGGCTGGCGCGGCGGCGGCGGCGGTGCGGCGGCGAGGAGCAGCTGCTGCAGCAGGGCCGGCAGGCGCTGGCGCTGCAGCTGCAGGAGTACCAGCAGAGCCTGGACAGGCTCCAGGAGGGCCAGGAGATGGTGGAGAGGGAGAGGGACAATGTGAAAATGCAGAGGAAACTTGTGTGGCACTGGAAGCACGGTCAGCAAAACAGCCTGTTTTCCCGCACGGGGGACTATGAGGTTTGTGCTTTCCCACTGTGATTACACCCCTGACTGCATTCCTGGCCAGGATGTTTGTTGGACCTTGATGTAATGAGTGAGCATGTGGGAAGCTGAGATTCAGGCATATCCAAGCAATTTCTTTGAATCTCATGAAGTTTAAGCAGGGAAAGTGCAAAGTCCTGGCACTGGGAAGGAGCAGCCTCATGCATGGGTAGATGCTGGGGATCACCAGCTGGAGATCAGCTTGACTGTCTACAGCTACCTGAAAGGAGGTTGTAGCAAGATGGGAGTCAGCTTCTTTTCCCAGGCAACTAGTAAAAGGACAAGAGGAAATGGCCTCAACCTGTGACTGGGAAGGTTTGGTGTGGATGTTGGGAAGAATTTCCTCTCTGAAAGGGTGGTCAGGCATTGAAACAGGCTGCCTAGGGAGATGGTGGAGTCACCATCCCTGGTAGTGTTCAGAAAGCAACTGGACATGGTAGTTAGTGGTATGATTTAGTTGATGTGATGGTGGTGTGTTGGGTCAAAGGCTGTACTCAATGATCTTGGAGATCTTTTCCATCCTTTATGAATCTATGGTTCTGTGAACAGGACCTGGGAGCCCTGGTGTAGAACATGAGCAAACAATGTGCCTGTCTTTGAAGGTGGCACGTAGTCCCCAGGGCTACACTGGGCAAATTATTGCTGGTTTGTCAAATGCAGGGATCCTTCCTCTCTGCTCTGGACACACCTGGAGTCTGGCTCTCCCAGTACAGGAAAGGCATAGAGCTCTGGGGTGGAGAGGAGATAGAGACAGGAGGATGAAAGTGCCTGTTTGAGAAGCAGGGACATCTGTCCAGTAAGGAAAGGCTGAGACTGTTCAGCCCAGAGAAAAAGTGATTCTTATCAATGGGGGCTCCTTTTAATGTATAAAAGTACCTAAATGGAGATTCTAAAGGTGATGGAGCCAGGTTCTTTCCAGTGGCACCCGTGACAGAACTAGAGGCAATGGACACAAACAGAAACCCAGAAGATTTGTTTTGAAAGGTCAGAAAACTCTTTTTTCTTGTGAGGGTGATGGAGCCCTGGCCTAGGAATGCTGTGGAGTCTCCATCATCGGAGGTATTCAGAAGCCACCTGGACATGGTCCTTGGCAGCTGTCTCTATGTGACCCTGCTTCAGCAGAGGGGCTTACACCAGATGTCTTCTAGAGGTCCTTCCCAACCTCAACCATTCTGCGATTTTAAGCTGGATACCCTACAAAACCCAGACTTGGGCAGGCATTTATTAAACTGAGAAGACAGAAATTATAAATATGAGAATCTATGTTTTATTCTGCTTTGTAAGATACATTGTGTCTCTGCGTCTTGTAGGAAAATTAAATCATTGTAATATTGCTTAAGCATATAACGCACTTAATGAAGTTTTAGGCAGCTGTTTTCTTCCTGGACCACTATCTCCAGGGAGAAAAAGGTGCATCTCCAGGAGTAACAAACACCAGGCTGTTGTGAACCCCACACATCAGGCTCTGCTGCCGCATTGCCTGAAACAACCAGCCCCCTAGGGGAAGTTTGGTGTGTGGCTCCATCCCTGACAGTGTAAATCCTTGGAGATGCTTATTGTTTGGAGTTGCAATTTAAAGAAGCTGCTAAGCTGCTTAAGTGTTCAATACTAAAAATGATTAGGTTTTTGTTGAGGATGAAGGATGCAGAATGGCTCTGAACTCAGCTGTCTGGGTGCTCACCTACCAGGTAGGTCTTAATCCCTAATACCTGCATGGTGGGTGTGGTTTTGATTTCCATAACTGTTCTCTAAAGCACCTGAAAATCAAAACATTTTGTCTGGCATTTCCACATATGGAAAGCTCACTGGCCCAAACAGCTTTTTTTTCCTCTCAGGTTCTCGTTCTCTCAAGAAAATCTGTACAACCTTTCTTTAAGCCATCACCTCCATGGTTTTTCAGGTGGCAATTCACCCATAACAAGCAGAGACCATTTGGCATCTAAGATTGTGCCTGCAGGAGGGGGTAAAGGATTGGCCTCTACTTCCCCCTTTTCATCTGACTTTTGGGGACACCGTGTGAACATGACTTACCCATGTATGCTTGCTAGCCCAAATGAAAACACTTTCTACTAGCATAGCATGTGCTGCAGTTTTGACTTGTTTGGCAGTGCTTAAGAAGCACTGATAAAATAAAATTAAGTGCTTAAGAACCAATGATAAAACCAAAACTGAAATCATCTTTGATGGATGTGATTTCTGAAATCTTTCGAGGAGGGGAAGTTGAAGGATAATAGTCTGGTAGAGGGATATCAGGATTGCATAGAGAGGCAAAATAATTAAATGCTGAGTGTCAGAAAGTAGTAGTTTTTGTAATCTAATATTTCATTTGTAAGGCTACTTGTATTTTTTTTTTTTTTCGAGTAGACTACATGACTTTGAATCCATCCAGACTTTAAGGTTTTCTTTCTCCCGTGTTTCCACTACCATACTCCTTGCAGCAGTGAAAAGATTGAGTGATTTTGAGTCAGCTGGTATTCCAAGCCCAGTATTTTTGTATTTAGCTCAATCTATGCATTAACTCACTCTAATACTCCTGCTTTTTTTTTTTTTTTTTTTTTTTTTTTTTGTGCGTTCGTGTGTGTGGGAGTGTGTGTGTGTGCGTGAGAGAGAGAGAGAGAGAGATTGTCTTAATAAACACCTGCAGGAGTTGCATTTTCTGCCCTTGGGAGCCATGGCTTGCTTGCTAAAGTTGTTTGCCATCCTCAGTTTGACTGCCACAGCCCTGTTCTCTGTGATTGCCTGTCTGTGTGATGTACAGCGTTATTTTTTGATTGCAGAGTACACAGATTTACATATGGGAAGTGGTACCTTGTTGAACCATGAGGCAAAATATTAACTCTGTGGAAGTAGTCAGCAGAGCTCAATGCATCCCAGTTAGTGGTCCTTTTTTGTCTGTTATCTTGTAGTTATTATTTCTTTTGAGGTGAGCTAAGACCAGATCTGCTACGTTATTGCTGTTTATTCCTGAATGCATATCAAATTTGGGGTTGTTTTGGGGTTAACTTCTGCCAGATTAGATGACTGTTTGCTATGAATCTCTATTCTGTCAGTTAATTTTCTGCATCCTGTTATAAAGATTCTTCAGGATGATGCTCCTAGTCATACACTTTAGTTTTACATAGTGAGAGGCAGGGAGTTGGACTCCATGATTCTTATGAGTCTCTTCCAACTAGACATACTTTGTGATTCTCTGGTTCTCTTCCTTGACAAAGGTGAAAATACTATTCTCTGTTTTGTTTTTTGTTGGGGTTTTTTTTCCCCTTCTCCAGATAATGGGACATAATCAATTGGACAATTTACACGGTGAAAATGCATTCCACTTCAATGAAGCTGTAGTGTCACTCTAATCAGAATCAGATCAGATTCTTCTCTCATTTATGAGGATGGTGTGTATGGGGTGACTATCTCAGGTTCTGAGGTAGCAGAGACTAATGAAAATCAGGTGGACATCAAAATGGACTCTTCTTGTCAGCCAGCATTAACTAGTGCACTCTGAAAATCCATTAGTCCTTGCCAGCAGATGTCTTTTACCTGCAAAAGCAACAAGGATTCCTTTAATAATGGTAACTAATGCTTCATTTAATGCAGAAGTAGCACAGACAGTTTGCCCCCTCTCTGGCTGAACAGTCCTAGGAACAAAGACAGTTTGGTAGTGGTGGAAGCAAGAGATTCTGATAAAACAATTGCATGCTTCTTTGCAAGATTTTTATTTATAGGTGAGAAAATAAGCAGAACTACAGAAAATTACTGAAAAAACCCACAAAACTCTTTTTTGGTCTGCATAATAGTACTCACAGTATGTTTTTCTCTTAGTCTTTTCTCAATGCTTTTTGACGTTTTTTTTGGGAGCAGAAATCACTCTTTTTCAAGTGCATTTTATTGATTGATTGAGAACATATATTACTTGAACATGCACTACTTGATGATTTCTGGTTAGAATGGCTTTTGACTTAATATTTTAGAATGATAATCAGTGTTCAAGTACTCGTTTCTTTGTCCATTGAGGAATGAAAATATCTTGAAAGATCTGTGGATAGACAATAGTATAACTCCTAAGCAATAATATAAACTTTAAAATAGGTTACGTTACTAGCTCTTACTTTCTTTATTCTTGCATTTTACTGATACCCCCAAAGATATATAGGCTGCATGGCAGTTACTGATGGTGGCTACCAAAATGAGTGGAAAAGGCATCTGTCTGACCACTGCATCCACTGAAAATTTCTCAAAAAGTCAAATGAGTCTTAAAAACTTATGAGAAACTCTGAACTGTCTGGGGTTTATATCTCATATTGCACAATATTAGTTTTGATCTAACTTCTTTCATTAGTGTGAGATGTAGAGCAGGATTGAAAAACACAGCAGCTAAAAATCTTGGGGGCCAACTCTGCACTTTTGGTGTAACAGGTCAAATAATCTGGTAGGGTGTTCTTCACAGTTATAATTTCAGGAGACATGGCATGTCAACATTGCAGCAGTGCTTGAGCTCCCATTTTTCTGCAGTTGGTGGTGCTGAATAACTTCTGTTCTCACACCAGCTTCATGCAGGTCAGATCACAGCAAAGACCAGTGGGCAGTAGAATTAGGAATTAAAAGCATACACAGGTACAATTGTTAATTCTTACATGTGTGATTGAGGAACCAGTATAGCCTTACTAGTCTTTGGTATGTGGATTGCCAAAATAGTATGTTATCAAAGGTAGGGCAGGCTAGTCACATCACCACAACAGCGAACCAAGCTGATTAGTAAAAAAGATTAATATTTCTAAAAATGCCTGAATAAGTAGCCTGGTGAAACTTGTTCTAGTTTGACTGCGGTTGTCATTTTAGTTATAGGTTAGATAAGCTAGTGCAAATTTGAAAAGGAACATATATGTGGGTTTAAACCCCTCAAAAGTGGCTTAGCTTGCACTGGCAAACATACAGATAGAAGCTAACCAGGATACTTTCTTTTGAGCCCACATGAGAGCATGAGAGTTTTTAAATTAACTGGGTTGTACCAGTTTAATTGCACTGATTGTAAGATAAACTGGTGGAGCTTCTGTGTCTCAACACACAACGGACCAGCTTTGTGTTCAGCTGTTGTCAACACATACTGTGTAGACATCCTTATCTTGTCCTGCTGACAGGGCACCAGGGCAGTCCCAGTACTCTTGGGAACAAGCTCTGGCTACAGAGGCCAGTCTCTCTGACCAAGCAGTGTTGGCAAAATGTGCAGTTACTGCCTAGGTGGTGCCACAAGACTCCTTATGCAAAGGATGGAAGCAAATCCTTGCAGCATTCTGATGGTTCAGATGATGCTGTGAAGCCTACCACTGCATTGCTGGAGCAGGGCAGGGCTGGAAGCCTCCCCCCAGAAAGATGTGACATCACATTCTATGGTTGCATTTCTGATTCAGAAGCTGACAATAATTTTATGCTCTGATCATGCAGTGCATGAGTCTGCATGATTCAGACTTGCTTCTGTCTTGCGTCTGTCACTGTACAGAGAGGGACTGGGGAATGAGAAGAGTGCTGAACTTCCCCAAGGGACTCTGCATATGGAAATTATGCAAATCTGTTGTTCCTGAGCAATATCAATCAAATCGAACAATGCAAACATTTCATACTAGGAAACTGATTTCCTTTTTCTTGAGTATTTTTGATCGTATTTCCTTCACCAGAGAGTTTTGCAGAGTTTCAGAAAATCTCCAACCCTGTGCCTCTGCTTCCTGACATCTCTGCAGGATAAAGTCAGTTCCAATCACCTTGAAGAAAAACTTAAATGCAATGAGAGAAAGAACTTAAAAGTTAGTTGGAATCTTCAGTATTTTCATGTGGATGAGTGTTTCATGGCATTTTGGTGCATTTTCCAACTAGCTTTTTGTATAAAGTCTCAAAGCCATCTTTCAAAAAATATCCTTAAATAATTAGTCAGCGTAGAACTAAGAAACAAATACTGAGTATGGTTTACTGCTGATACCCACGTACCACATACATACATCACCAGACATAATATATAGTTGAAGTCTTGTGTGTATACAAAAGAAATTTCTTGGGTTTGACTAACTTTCCAGGAATTATTAAGTATTTTGTAAGAAATCTGCTCTCTCAAAAATACCCCCTTAAATTATTTAAGGAGTAGCACCATCTAAACTCATTTCCAAGGAGTTAATCACACAGTATTCTACCACATATTCAATTAAGCTTCATAAATACACAGAAATGGAAAGGGCTGCCTTACTCCAGTGCATAATTTTCCATTAATATTTCCTAAGGTAAGACATAGGTCTCTTCATATAGCTAACATCATGATTATATATCATTGGTTTATGTATATGGGAGGGAACTTTAGTACAGACCTTCAGGCAAGTTCTCACAAAGCTGAAACTGGCATAAGTAACCTCACTAGAAAAGGTGTGTCAGTCAACAGGAGGAAAATATGATTGAAAGAAAAATGTGTTAATGCTTTACAATAATGGTGATGAAATTATCTGCATGAAAGAAGCAAGTACTTTGGCTAATTAGGAAGGAGGGGAAGTATAGGTTTTGTGCCAACTAGACTGAGAATTGAATAAATTAGTCTTGCATTTAATTGACATGTCAGGTTTACTAGTCAAAGTTATGCCTAAGGATTTACCTATGGATTCACCTCTTTGATTTCAGAAATCAATGCAATTTTAATTCTTCTAAGCTTTGAAGCAAACAGCATTGTTTGCTGCTGCTACTTTAACTTCATTTATTCAGATGTTGTAGCTACAGAAATAGAATTGAAAAGTAATAGATCTGGAAAACCACTGAAAGTTGAATGTGGAAAGGTTTTGCCTCAGACATTTAGTATGAAGGATCTATTCATGTGAGGCAGTGAAAAACATAGTTTAAACCTTTATGGGGAGCATAGGAAAACCTGTGATCTTCATAAACAGCCAAATGCACAGCCAAGGAACAAAAATAGGACTCTATTTGGCTAATGTAATTTAAATCTTTTTTAATGGACAGAAATTTGTACATATATGCATATAAGCAAATGAGATAGTTGATTTTGGAAAAAAATAATTCATTTATAGTGGCTTTCATCAAAGTAAATGGTTTCTAGAGATGTAAAATATTTAATTTGTGACAGAAAAAGCAATAATTCCAGAAACAGTGTGCAGTATCCTGTAACTCCTTATAGTTTATATGAAATATCCTTCCTATTCCTTAAGGCAGATTATGCTAATCATGATTACTTTGTTGAACCTGTTCTTAAAACTGTATATCAGATTCATTTGCTTTGGATTCCCTTTGTTAATTTACTTGGCATTTAGAGCAGTGCATTTTTGCTGGTTTCAGCTGGGGTAGAGTTAACTTTCTTCTCAGTGGCTGGCATGGGGCTGTGTTTTGGATTTGTGCTGAACACAGGGTTGATAATACAGAGATGTTTTTGTTATTGCTGAGCAGGCTTGCACAGAGCCAAGGCCTTTTCTGCTTTGGTACTGCCACACTGGTGAGGGGACTGGGGCTGCTTGGGAGGTTGGGAGGAGACAGAGCCAGGACAGGTGACCCAAACTGACCAAAGGGATGTTCCAGACCATGTGGCACCAAGCTCAGTGTATTAAGTGGGGGAAAGAAGCAGGAAAGCCTGGGGGACATTTGTGGAGATGTCATTTGTCTTCCCAAGTAACCAAGTCAGCTGGGCATGGTGGGGCCCAGCTCTCCTGGAGATGGCTGAACACCTGCCTGCTCTTGGGAAGCACTGAATTAATTCCTGTGTTTGTTTTGCTTGTGTGCACAGCCCTTGTTTTCCCTATTAAACTGTCCTTAAACAGCCCATGAGTTCTCCAGCTTTCACCCTTCTGATTCTCTCCCCAATCATTTTGGTAGGTGAGTGATCAAGGGGGTGTGTGGGGTTCGGTTTTTGGCTGGGGTGAAACCACCACTAAGGCTACTATAAACTAACATAAGTTGTGGCCTAATGACATTGCATAAAAGTGCCTGCTCTATGTTTGCATCAGGGAGGTTGAGAACAGTAGTCCTGGCTCTTTTCTCATAATTGTGCTAAGGTGAATTTGTTGCAGTCAGGAGAGATATACAATGTAAAACTAATGCAAATGTGGTAAAAAACAGGCGAAAAATGCTTTGGACTGCAGTGTTAAAAAGCCAGCTGAAGTGGTACAGGCTCTTTGCCTATGCTTCTGTCTCGAGACTGGATTTTGGCAAGGATCAAATCTCAGTAACTCGGGGAGTTATTCAGATAGCAGAGCTACTGCTGCCAGTGCTGAAGGTGGCTGATGGGATCCCATGTTGAGGACTTTGCAGAGTAAGATTGCTTTCATCCCTTGGAACCTGGTAAATAATGATTAGCAACATCCCCAAAAACGTCACCCCATTTCTGCATATGTGATCATTGTGAGTTAATTTTTATATTGCTGTTGCTGAAAGAACTCCTTCTGAGTACATCTCATTTTTCAGAGCTGGAATGTAACTGAATGTAAGTTCTATGTATGCCCATAGAGCACACATTTTATAACAGCATCCTGTGGAGTCAGAGACAGGCCAGCCCCTTACAACTTGCAGAATTGCATGTGAAGATACACTTCAACCTATTTTTTTTTTTTTTTTTGTATGCTTGATAATATTTTGAATAGTGCCATTTTTTTCATTGTCCCATACAGTGATTCTTTCTGGTTTTTTCACTTGGGAAGAGGAAAATTTTTAAAAAGCAAAGGATGTTATGACACATGGAGCTCCCAATTTGTCAGGGAGCCTCCTGAGTAGGTGTGATATTTTGCACTTCTTTAAATTATTTGTCTTTTTAAATTGAGTAGATGGCACATTGGGAACAATTCCAAATTGATTTTTCTGTGTTCAGCATATCCCTACGACTCTTAGTGTGGATGGCTACACAGGTGAACACAGCCCATTCAGTATTCAATGTAAGTTATAATGAGAATAAAATTAAATGGAAGTATATAAGAATATGAAGCTGAGTAACATCAGCACCAGCATCTTCCAAGTTCAAAATCTCATTGATTCATTAGAACAAATAATCTCATACTTTTGACTCTGTGACAGACAAGAGAAAATTTGCCTCTTCTCCATAACACAAAATACTGATTTTCTTGCTCTGCTGACAGACTTCTGTGTCTCTGCGATACTTGGTGGAAATGAACCAGAGAGGAAGTTTTTTTTTTTTTCCTCTTGGAATAACGCTGCTGTTTGTTTAAAGCAAGTGGCCAAAGGGATTAAATCGCATGGCAGTGTGATACTGAAATTAAAAATATGTCATTATGTGTCATCTACAATTAGTATATTTCGAGTAACACTTGCTTTTCACCTCTGTAGCAGTCAGATTCTGTTGTTCTGTTACTGATTTTCTCATCTCAAAACACTTTTCTCATTTCTGAAAATAACAACAGTAGATGCAGCACTATAACCTAACCCTTTAATTAAGGCAGCTAATGATATTCTGGTTTTTTTTAATGCATTAATATAAGTAATGCCTATCCTGTGCAATGCCTGCCTGATTTTATTCTTTCTATTATCTTCTCCTTTATAGTTCATTCATTTGTGGAGAGAAATTTAAAATAGCACACATCTTTAAGGTTGTGAATGGAGTAAAAGAGATTGCCTAACCCTGTCTTTTGAGGAACCACTGGTGTTGGTGTAAATCTGCACACCAAATTTAGGATCTCATTGACTGCAGACATAATAAACAGCAACAGGATGATGCCTGAATCTTTCTTGGTTTTCTCACACTTATGCTTCCACCGACTTCACTGTAGCGGTTTATGGAGTCAGTGGAATTAGTTGTGTCAATGAAATCGGAATTGTGTGGATGATCACCCTTATATGCAGATTTATTCTTTACTTAGATTGGCTTTTTCTAGTAGGTAGAGGTTTCAGGAAGGTAGAGGGATGAGAGGAGAACATTTCAAAGCAGAAAACCATGGGCAGAGGGTTTTTAGCCAGACAGCTGATTTATAGTGAGTTGGATCTTGTGCTCCAGCTCAGGGATGTGCAGAGGTAGGACTTTGATAGCAAGCCTGCAGGGGAAGAGGTGATCTCTCAGGAAAAGGGCCACAAAAAACAGCCTTGCTGGTTGTTTGATGTCAATAAAATTCCTTGGAGGTCTTTGTTTTCATTGGGAAATGCTCTCTGTGGATGGAGACCTGACTACAGCGCCCTGCTTTAGCACATTAAAATATTTGTATATATTTTGTAATGAAGTTAGAGTCTGAAATAGATGCACTAGAGTAAATAAATAATTCATCCTAATAGCTAGAGAAGCTGTTTATGGCTGATCAAATTTTGCAAGATACTGAGTATGCAAACACACCCTATAAAACCGTGTAGCTGAATCACCAAGTGTATCTGTCTGGCTTATTTTGAAAAATACAATCTCATTTTAATTATTTAGTATAATACTTTACATATTCCAAGAAATGGCCTGTAGCATGTTGTGCAAAAATAATGAAGTGTTAGTAATATGAAACCTCCTCAGCATCATCTGCTGTTAAATATTTATTAAGACACTGGGGACGTCTGTCTTCTGTTGGTATTCATCACAGGAGCACCCAACTGCCTTGTAATAAATTTCAGTGGCTGTTGCCAAACTGCTAGAGGAGATTTCATGGAGTGTCTTGTTCCCCATTGCCAGATGCTGTGGAAATTTTTCTTTTGAGTGTAAATTTTTAGTGGGGCACTAGAGAAGAGGAGCCTTGGTACTGGTGTGGAAGTTGGTTATAGTTCAATCAAATAGGAAGACTTCCAACAGTAACCTGCTGAGAGTCCTTGAGCGTTCCTCGGAAGTGTTCCAATCTCGAACTGGATCATAAATGATAAAAATATATACAATTTTTCTGTATTGTTTAGCGTCTGTTGAAGAAAAATCAAACCCATATACTTTAAAAGTCATTGAATATATTCCATGATAAAGAACACATGACAGACAGGGAAAGCAGGGCATTTGGCAAGGATGAAGAGATTTTTTTTTTGTCTTTATTAATTGAACTTGAAAATTGAAGGCTAATTGTTGCTGACAGAAGAACTGCAGGGAAGCTGTCTTCTATGCAGAGCAACTTGACATTAAAGCACAGTGCCACTGTGGAGGGGATGAAGGTCTGAGGAAGGGTCCTGCATTAAACGCAGGAAGTTTAGAGTGGAAATGAATACAGACAGATGTTTTAAAACTTGTAGTAAAGGTGGCGTAGAAGGAGGAGGTGATGAATTTGGGCTTAAGGGTAAGAGCAGTGCTGCTCATACAAGGGAGAAGTGGGAGCAGAAGTGAGGAAAGTGGATCCAAGTGCTCTCCATGCACTCACAGAAAGCACTTGGCTGAAGGGATGTACGCACAGGTTTATTTGATAATTGTGGGGGTTTATGGCTTTGATGTACAATTTTTTCTTTACCCTTTATGCAAACTGTTTTCACAGTAGTTACATTTTCACAGAGCTTTTAGCGAACAGTTAAAAAGGGCATTAATTTCAAAATATTCAATCACACTAAGCTTACAATGCAAAATTTGGGAAATGTGCAACTTTCCAGTTTTTTCTTGATTTTTCCAATGACTCCAAGAAGAAAACATGAGTGCATCTACCTCCTGCCAAAAATGAATAAAAATGACTGTAATAATACTCAATACACAATCAAAAATCAGTGAATGTTTCCCTCAGTTTTGAGCTTGGGAGAGAACAATGTTTCTGTGACTATGAGATCAGAGGTTTGTCTCAGATGTTCACTCTTGTAGTAATGCCCGTATTTTTTTCTGTATTAATCAACAACAGCAGCTTCTATTAAAGGTTAAGATTAGCATGTAATTGATTTGAAGCAGGTGCTTTTTCTGATTTTTTTTCTTCAGCAACAATTCTATATATTGACTTAGTGTTCTTCTGCTGGTCTCTCTGAGTTTTGATCTCATCAGCTTTTATGAGAAAGAAGTGGTGGATTTGGTCTGTTGTTGGGAAATTGCCCTATAAAACCAAAGTGCTTAAGAGGAGACTCGAGAGTTTTATATATTACCTCTCCCTTTTGGCTTTTGTAACAGAGCTGTGCCCTTCTGCTACTCAAGAAAATGTTTGCCGAAGTCCAGAGCACATTTCTTTATGTTGCACCTGAAAGACTGGCCAAATGCTGGGAATTGAATTGATTTTTTGCCAAGGTCTTTGATTTCATGTTTATTTCAAAGTGAAAAAAAAACCTAGCAAAACAACCCACAACCAAAGAGAGTCCATAAAATATGAGGCGTAGCTAATCAACACACTAGCATCTGTCTGTGGTAACAGCTCAGAAGAAGAGTTTTGATGTGTAAATGTCCCCTTCTGTTTCAAAGGGAATGACTTCATGTTCCAGAGATTGCTTTTTCAGGGTTAATGCTAGCTGTTTTCTTTTTTTTCTGGAGGGAAGGAAATAAAGCCTCACAGCATTGTTTTATTTTCAGGGTTCGAATTGGGACAGTGGGTGAGGGAAGTGTGGAGATGTGCTGCCTGGCAGCTGGTTCATTGTTCCTTGAGTCCTTGGAAGTGCTGTTTGGGTCTGTGACTTCATGGGGTTTCTGTTTCTCCATCAAACATTCAAGTAGGAGTGTTCCTTACCGATGGCAGTTTGTTTTGACTTCAGCCTGCTGCCCAAATGACTTCAGCAGATGATGGGCTAGGAGGAAATGGTTGCAGGCCTCTTTGTTCTCACCCGTGCTGGACACCTGAAAGAGGAGGCTGTGGGGGTTCCCATGCCTCCCCCACTGCTGTCACTGGGCAGGGGAGCTGCTCTGCCCCTGGAGAGATGCTCTGTGTGGGTGTGCTGCTGCCCTGGGTGGGGCAGCGGCCCTGCGGCGGCAGCTGGTCACATTCCTTATGATCCTGTGTAGGAAGAGTGTTCTTGGGGTTTTATGGTTCTTTCCTCTTGATCATTTGAGTGCAGCTGTGTTTAATGAGCTGGAAAAGAAGTAGGTCAATAAAACATGTGTTCATTGTTAGCAGAATACCTGTTGGACCACGTGTTTGCCTGTAATTGACCATCTAAAGCTTCAAAGCATAGCACAAAGACAGTTTAATAGGGAATTCATACTTAAATAAATTAATATTAAGCAGAAGCAGACAGCTGTCAGGCAGTCTGCCCTGCCAAGGTGAGACTGTGGGTATTTAATGCACAGACAAATTATGATTTCAAGTCAGACCTATTTTTAAGTTTCTCTTATTGATATGCATTAGAAAAACAGCCTGCCAAAAATAGCTTAAAACGCTTGTGCTTTAAAAAACCAATACAACTGATAACATAGCCATGTAACTAGGTTAAAATTTTAATCAACGTAATCATTTTTAATCAGCATGCTATGAATATGCATGCTGGTGTCAAAGTGACACTGCCAGTATCTGAGCTTGAGTTAGTTTTAAAATCTTTTCTTTGGTAAATCCCAATGCTAGAAATAGTATGTTTACTGGGCCTTAATAAAAGAAAAATCACTGAATCACCATATTACTCCAAAACCTGGAGTATGAATTGGAACTTTATGATAAATGCCATTTCAGTGGAATAAATGTGTATTTTGTGTTTCTTGTGCCAAGAATTAGGTCCAAATTGTCTAGACCAAACTTCTCTGAAAACTTACAAGGCAAAACCAGAAAACGGAACCTCATTGTTTTACCGAAGACGGCAGCTGCACAAAGAGCAGAAACATGCAGAATAATGGCAATCCCAGTAATTTTACCATGATTAAAAATCCAGCATACAGATGTAGAGAAGAGTTATGTTATGAGGTATAGACTTTATTCATCATAGACTTTGAATTCTTTCTGTTCTCTGTCTTGTAACAAAAAATGCACCAAAAGCTGCTAAGACTAATTAATGTAGGATCTCTTCTGAAACAATTCCTCATCTGCTTTTTGTGTAAAAATCTCTTATTCATGAAGGTGGTTGTTTGCCTAAGAAATGCAGCGGCTGCTTTTTCACAGGGTTGGGCTGGTCAAAAGCAAATAACAGCATTACAATTCCCAGACCAAATTTCTTGCCTTAGTCAGCTGGGAAATGGATTAGGCTCCTGTTTCCTTGGTAGCTTTAGGAAAAATACTTTTTCCCAGTGTTTTTTTGAGACCCAGCAGCAAATTCAGTTCCTGTGAAATCAGCTTTATTGAGGTGTGAAGGGCCAGACTTGTTGATGGTGTGTGGGATCTCAACTGCCAGTGAAACTGATGGGGTTTGTCCTCACATCTTCAAGGCTTACACATGACTTTTCTATAGCAAGTGTTCTGTTCTGAAGTGGTAGCAGCAGCATCTTGGTTGTTCCAGGGTGATGCCCTGGTGTTCCAGGTGCCCACACCACTGCATGGTGCTCCCTTTCTTTCACCAACTGTAAACAACTGAACCTGAAATACGGAAAATCCACTGCAATTTGTGAAAGTCTTAGTAGGCTTTAAAAAAAGCAATCAAAACTTGTCATGGTGCCTATCACAGTGAGGAAAGGGAGAGAGGCTGAGGTGCTTGGAGTTCCCTGGGGAATCGGCTGTCTCTTGCTAATGAATCTGCATGGAAACCACTGGGAGCATCATTAGAGACAAAGAGGTGCCGTGGGATTTGCCAGTGGGTTTTTCAGTGGAGCCCATGGGAGTTGGCTGTTGAACTGTGATGGCAAATGAGAGCCTGTTACCCTTGAATTCCTTTGAATATCCCAGACCCGGTAGACTTAGCACTGGTTTTAGGTGTCTGCTTGTGTTTTGCATTATGCATGAGTGCCAGCGCAGGGGATTAAGTGGAGCAGCTCTGCCGTTTCAAATAGCTGTGGCCTGAAGCTGATGTGTCAGCTGTCAGTCCAAATGAACTTGGTACCAGTTGTTACAAGTACATGTAAAACTGAAACCTAGCTCTATTTAGTATTTCAGAAGGTTAGTGCTTTTGTGACTCTTCCACATATTTGTTGTTAAATGTGGCATAAATTGGTCTTCATTTTAAGCAGTTTTATTTTGTAAAGAGGGTTGATGTGACAGATCTCAGACAGTCACAGCAAGGTAATTGTCTGCAAAACCCATGTGGTGTGTTCCTCCCTGCCCCCATCTTTTCTTTTTTTTTTTTCCTGTTCTTCCTTTTTAGAAAGGACTGAGAAGTAGAAAAGTATCCAGCCTGGCCTGACCTCAGAGCTAACCCAGCTTTGAGGAGGAGTTTGAATCTGAGGCCCTCTGAGATCACTTCCAGCTTCAGTTATCCTGTGATGCTGTGAAACCAAGGTTAGAGCTGAAGGAGGAACACTAAGGGCTTTATTTTCAAAACACAGAGACCTGAGAGGTTTTTTGCCTGGAGTATTTCTTAGTGCCTTGGTTCTCCTGTCCTTCCCATAGTCTTCACTGTGGGCACTCTAGCCTTAACATCAAGAGCTCTGATCCTGAGGGAGAGAGGGGAGGGGTGAAGGGAGTGAAGGAGAAAATCTGTGGCATTTATTTGATGTGGAAGTGCTTACATCCTATGACAACAGACAGGAGGTGAGAATCAGTGTGACTAATGAGTTGTTTACTTGGCTTTTGTATCCCCCACCCCCCCCAGGTACATGGGCTGTTTGTTTTTGTATGTATTGATTTCAGATTCCTGCAGATACCATTCCTTTGTCCTTCACCTTGTCAGCAGTTTGTGAGATACTACTAATCCTGTCTCTTAGCGCTGTGAAAAAGGCAGGGTAGTTAGGATGCAGAATGCTACTTTTTTAAGCTTTCTCTTCCCATACAACAGTACCATGTTTTCAGCCAGGAGCTGTCCAGAGTTTGGACCCAGACTCTGTTTGGAAAACTGAGGTCCCCTTATAAACTCCCTTGAGAAGTGATCCCGCATATGACAGGCCTGCCATCTGCCATTGCTGTTACTGAGGTGATCTAAAACAGTATGGAAAGAGTAGAGTGCCTCTCTGCAGCTTCCTGATGCTTGTCCTCATGGTACCAGACCTTAACTCAAGGAAAACGGGGAAAAGATTGAATTTGTTTTTAGTGTTGAATTTGACAGTGTCTGTGTGAATGAGACAATTTGTAATTGGATCCAGAATTTGCTAGAAACAGCTTATAACTCCTTTTGCAAAAATTGGTGGGGAAGACAGCTGAGAATGCCTGGGGTTTATTTAATGAAATGGTCTCAGCTGAGATTAGAAGGAGTAAAAGCTATACTTTAGGAGTGTTTAATACTGAGGTGTGGCACTGGCTACAGGTCCCCAAAAGGCTGAAGTGCTGTCACAGATTACCTAATATTACGTCACCAGCCTCAAGCACGCCCTTTCTTGCCTTGGGTATTTGACCAGCCCAACTTTGAAAGAGTGGATTTCTCTGGTCTGCTCTTTGCTTTTCCTGGGGTATCCATGTTGCAGCTGCAGATCTGGCTTGTTCTTAGGAAAGAGTTACCTAGAATACTGAGGAGAAATATGCTTTTTGTAAGTGAGAAACAGGTAAAGGGGGTTTCAGTTTGCATGTAAATTCTGCATATAAAGGAGGTCCAGCGTGCAGAGAGATGCTGACAGCTCTTGGCCGGTGCAGAAGTGGGAGGGAGCAGAAAGCTGTGTCTAGAGTAGATTGTGGAAGGATCTGAGTTACAGCTCAGTTTTGTTAGAGCTTTGGAAATAGTCAGGGAGTGTTCTCTGAGTTTATCTAACAATGAAAGAAGAGCAGTGCAAATGAGCAAGCGGATGGCTGTGGCCAAGTTCAGTCCTTTTGTTTGTCCTTTCTGCGAGGGTGTGGGAGCAGGGCAGCAAGCAGAGCCCAGCCTGGGCAGGAGGGTGTGGGCAGGGGCCATTCCCAGCTTTTGGTGGGTGCTGGTGCTGTGGGTGCTGGTCTGTTGGGCAGGCTGTTGAGCCTAGCACAGCCTGCCAGAGAGAGCATCTGTCGGTAGCTTGGAGGGGAGCAGAAAAAAAGGATAACTAAATGCTGAATTTAAACAGCACATTTTATGGCTGATGTTGACGGGTGAATTACAATCACATTGAAGGAAGCTCAGAAAAGGCCAATGCTCTGCACGTACCCGACTCTTGATCCACAGTGAATTTTGATGTTTGCCTCAGTGCAACAGAGAATGGGCCTGGAGAGGGGCTGGGGAGCTCCCATGGGTGTCCCAGCTGCCAGGGGAGCATGGGAGAGCTTCTTGCATGTTGCTTTCTGGTAGCAGTCCCTTTGCCTTGCTGTCTGCACAAATAATCACTTTTCTTTTTAACTTTTATTAAGCATCCTCCTCTCTCAGAGTTCTTTAGTAGAGAGCAGCTGATGTTTTCAAGTCTGGTTTCAGAAGTTTCGTCCTTGTTTTTGGAGAGCATTTCAAGAGGAAGATTTCTCCCACCTTTCTCCTTCTAGGTGACAAGGGGAACTCAGTTTCCCCACGCTGTACCAGAGAGCTCACGGGAGGCTTCTTGGCTGCTGTCACTGTTCTACGCTGTAAGAACCAAGGCTGACTGGCAGTTCAGTCCGGCTGTCCCCACTCTCCCTTCACCTGAAACTGCTGTTGCGATTCTAGCACTGCTTGCCCTCTTCTCAAGCGCCTGCTCTCGGGGCACGTCGCTGCTGGCGGTGGCACCAGCTGCCTCTTACCTCCTGGGTGCTCTCCTGCTGTTCAGGTTTTCCAGATGCAACGTATTCAGGGCAAAAAAAAAGGAAAGAAAAGCAGCTAAACTAGCGAGAAATAATTTATTTTGATAGTGACAGGATCTGATTTATTTTTCCAGAATGCTGACAGTTTCCATGCTGAGCTCTGATGCTTATAGTTAAAGCAGTTTATGAGAAATGGTTTGGAAACAGCTACTGTTTTAATTGGTGAAGCAATTACTAGTTTAGTTTTGATGGTGGAAAATAACTTCATGTAAGGTGTTTTTCTTTCTTTTCTGTGTATTTTCAAATTTGTAATTAGGCTGCTCAAATTATGTATTTCATAAACTTTGGAAACAGATCTTTCAAATAAGTGTTGACTCCCTGGTATTCTTATGCACATAACTTGGTAATTGTGAATAGACTCACAGGACTTAAAAGGAATATTAATGTAGGTAAAATTACCCCAAAATGCACGTGTTTAGAAGTTGAAGAACTTCTGCTAGTAGGGTTCTTTCTAGTAAATAAACAAACCAAATGCATCCAGTTTTCATAAAGACAGACAGACATATTTTTGCTTTCTTCTGTGGGCTGCAAATTGCAATCTTTCTAATATGACCATCAAAAAGAAATGAATACAGACACCATCTTCAAAACATGAGGACTGTTTGACTAAGTTAGGGAGTCAAGTCCTGCTGTGTTACGTATTGCAAATAACTCACTTGCAGTCAAGACTTACTCCAGATTTTCATCAAGACTAAAGCTTAATTCAGTATAAAACAGTAAAAGAAAGACAATTGAAGACTAATTTTTGTAACATTCTGTGTCATCCCACTATGACTAAGCTTGTTTATAAATACCTTGTTCCTGCCATTGACCCTGCAGTCTTGGCAGCAAGAATAAGATGCATGTGGTTTATGCCAGAAGCTGCGGCCCCAAAGCCTGTTTGCTCCCCAGCTGTGTGAATATCAAAGAGGAGAAGATGCTGAAGGCAGAGGCTGTGATATGATGTGTTTCCACATGCCCATTGCATAATCATCCCACACTGCTCCACACCCCATGCCAGGGAACATGAGAGCTTAGGTTTTCAGGCTGCCAGCAAGCCTGTTTTGAACTCCTGCCTCAGTGAACAGGACTGATGAAAGTCACATATGTTTGAGGAATGCCAAATGTGGGCAGGTGTCATTATGAATTGCCACCAGTTAAGTGACATGGTGTGTAAAAACCCAAATAGATCCTTCATAATAGACTTCTGCTGCACATGCATGTGGGAGGTAGGGACCAGAGCTAGCATGAAATGTCTCTTCAACTCTGCATGGATGGTGGAGGCTCGAAGACCCCCTGTTCTTGGTTTGCATTCTTCTGGCATGCTGTATGAGGAGTTCCAAACTCCCTTTCTTTCTTCAGAGTCCTTTTTTGAGAGAGAAAATGTAATAGATGTAATAGAATGATGTTCCTGATGTACTAGAAGAGTTGGTCAGGCTAAGATTAGAGTGAATAGAATTGCAGCATATACATTACAAATCGTTTTCACTGCTATGTATGAGGATACACATTCTTTGGTATGCAGCTTATTTTTATGGTAAAGTTGCTTTGAAGAAATACAGATGTAGAAAAGCCAGCTACTGAGATGCAGTTCCTGATGCCCCAAAGTGCTACAGGATGCTGACTAGGGATAAAGCACAACTGTAGTCATGTTATTTTGGTTTTTTAAGCTATACATGGATCGCCGTAGAAGCGTTCATTGTGCAATGCTGGGAAACAAGTACCTGATTCTCTGCATTTATGGGAGAAAATTGGAAAGATAAGAAGATCCATGTGAAATAATGTTCTAGTGTTTGGATGCAAGTGTTTCTCATGTCACACCAGAAGGATCAAGACAGAATAGAGTAGGTAGTTTGTGCAAATAAACACAGGTAAACTTGGTAGAAAAAGCTGAATGCAAGTGCCAGCCATGTAGACTTTTAACTTTACTCACTTAATTCTTTTGAATCCATGAAAGGAAGGCTTACAAATAAAATTCTGTGTAATGATGGAAACTGTATTAATGTTACAACTGCATTATTACTGACAAAGGTATTGATTATATGCTGTGTGTTTCCCTCCAGCTCAATCCTGACCTCATTTATGTATTTCCATTTTTGTTTGTCTGTTTAGTAAAGTATTATTATTATTATTATTACTTGAATGGATTCCACTAGCTTTGGGTAAGGTACCTCTCCCCAGGCAGTGATATAATTTGCTCTAGAGTGGTATTTTCCTTTCTAGACAGATGCAGCAAACTAGAAAATGGTGCTAATGAAAACGTCAGAATTTGTTCTTTTTGATGGCTTGGGCATGGCAGAAAATGCATTGTCACATGTCTTTCTCTTGTGTGTTACAGATCTGAATGCATCACAGACCCAGGGTCCCCAGAAAAGCATTCCAAACCAGGGATCCATCCAGTCACCACAGGTAGATAGATGAACTGCTGCTGAACCACCAGACTGAGAGCCTGCAGAATGCAGATAATGGAGCCAGAGTAGAGGAAAAGATTGTTTACCTCTGATAACTTGTTTTCTAATCTCAGTAGCACTTTGGAAAGATAACTGTGTTTGCTTTTCTAAATTTCTGTAGTCGTTCTCTGTGTGACCATCTGGCTTTAAGGGTAGTATTTAATAGTAAATGCAAAATTTTCCCTGTGATAAATATAGCAAATAAGTTATTTTGAAGCCCTTCCTGTGTAATCTTTAATTTATAACATGATTTCAAATACTGTGCAAGAAGCAATTCGTAGCAGAGGAAACAACATTTTGAAATTGTAAAGATACCACCAAGGACTGTGAAAGCTAGTGTTGATTTTCTTGAGTCCTATTTTTACAAGGATGAGCTAAAAAAGATGAGTCTTCTACTTGAGATTTCAGAGTGTGTATCAATAACCTTCTAACAGTTGTGATTTAACATGAGAAGACAGCAATGTAGGAATGATGACTCTAGTCTTTGCTGAAATGTGCTATATACCCTTAGCTGTTGGGTCATTTTCCTTATCTACTAGCTCAGGAACTGCTCAGAAGGGGATGTTTTTTTTAATGATCTGAGCATAATTGCATAATTTTAAGTGCTTTTTCATGTCCCAAAGCCTATTATCATTTTGATACTACTGCCAGTTTCTGTGCAGAGATGCACTAAATCAGTTACTGTATTATAACTGTTCCTCATTTCAGTAAGTGTCCTTACACATTAAAATTTACCAGATGAAACCATCTCACTGGTCAAAAGAAAAAAAAGGGGATAAATAGTAGGCTTCAGTTAACAGAACTCTCCTGAAACTGCGCTGCTTTCCTGTGTAGAAGTCAGATAGCTTTCTGCTTTCAGATTCACAGGGTTCTCTGTGTGTTGGGCAGTAAGAAACCTGCTTTGTGCCTTTTTGTGCCTTTTTGTCTTCTGAAAAATTTGTACATTTCTGTCAAACTGAATAAATGTTCTGTGCATTTCTGCGAAATTGTAGCTTTGATTCAAAGAAATCAGAAAACAGGAGGGGGGAAAAAAAGTGTCCAGACCTTGTTTGCACTGAGCTCTGCTGCAGATATGTATTCCTGGTCCAGTGTAGCCAAGCTGTGTATTTCAGCTGGGAAAACCAAGGATGAGCCTATTGCTGCTTAGCAGGGCTGATGGTGTTGGCAGAGATGCAGCAGGAATAGAGCTGCACAGCTCCTGAATCAGGACTGCCTCACATATGCCCAGCTCAAGGAGCAGAGCAGCACAGGATTGCTCCCACCCATTTGTCTGGGTAAGCCCCAGGTGACAATGGTTTCCATTTCACCCTAAGCTTTGTGTTGTGCAATATCTTTTGCAGGGCGCTGAGTTTTAGATGTGTGCATTTGTCAGCAAGGATTTCCTGACTGAGAAGGATTCTCTTCCAGGGACCTGGGTGCTACAGGGAATAGCCTAAAGCAGAGCTTTCTGAGCTGCATGTTGCTGGACTCCAGAGTAGTTGTTCAGCTGGTATGGTGGGCAAGGAACTGGGCACTTGGCGTGATGAGCAGGATGTGATTCTCAGCTGTATTAACTGATGTGCAAATGTCGTCAGGAAAAGACTGGGCATGCAGATGTGGCTTCCAGTGTCTACATCCAACCTCCCAGACTCCTGCTAACCTAACAGCACTTGAAACATATGTCTATTTATAGGAAAGAAGAATACCCTTTTAGAATTTCTATAATTGTTTTATCTGTTTTACTTTTCATGATTTGACTAAAATTAAATATGGATCCATCTTCTCTTAAGGACTCTGCAGTAAGGACAGAGAGTCAGTGGTGAATTCAGGGTTGCTGCCTGAACAGCTTTTTGACAAATTTCTAAGTATTTGTCAAATATGAGCCAGACAAATTTCTTGGTATGCTATATCCCAGGATATGTGCTTTGCCCAGAGACCCATGGGAAATTGGGAAAAAATGAGCAGTTTTCTCCACAGTTACTCTCTCTGCATTTTATTATGGCTTGGCTGAAACATCTGGTATTGGTTACTGTCAAATCCAAGCTGCTAGATGGATAGCTGCTGTCCCAGCTTGGTGTGGGAATTCCCACATAAGCGTCTTGCCACCGGGAGGGGAAGAGCCGATACTGCTTCTCTCATCAGCTTTAATTGAGGGGCTGGGAGCTGAAAATCAGCTGGCCCAGACTTCAGCTGTTGAGCAAATGCTTTAAGTCCCTTAAAATCAGGCAGCATCTTATTTTGGTCACCTGTGTTTACAGTAAAACTTCTGGCATTTCAGAAAGGCAAAGGCAGGAAACAGGCGGCCTCTAGATTTAGGTATTTTAATTGTAGAAAATGTTTAAAGTTTAGGCCAGTATGGTCTCCGCAGGTGCCCTTTATAACGTGATGTATTATGCACCCCTGAACTCTGTCCATTATTTAGGCATTTCTTCATACTTAGCAGAATTTAAACACAGCCCTAGTGAGACTCAGATCTTTTAGCAGTCTGTGTTTCCAGTTATTGTCAGACATATATTAATGCTGCATCTTCTTCTTTAATTAGAAAAATATATTCAGAAATTCTCTTCACCTTTTTTACACTATTTTTTAGCTGGCTTGTTCACAAAACCTGTTGTTTTTCACTCATCCCATATATTGTGTTTTCTTTTTTTTTTTTTGTGCTTCTCAAAGCATCTTGCCTCTGAAAGCTCAGAATCTAATTAGTCATTAATTTCAGTGTTAAATTAAAGGAGCAGTTGCTATACTACAAATATCCATGGCACCAGGATGAGCTTTCTATTTGTTTTTCCTTATTTTCAATTTTTTCCTCCATCTTTTAACAAAGAAGGGATTCTTTGTGGTAATGCCTTGACTTTTACAGCCTTTTCTCCTTAATGTTGTATGCGGTAAAGTTGCCATATCAAGCAACTTTAAAAGACTTTTAAGGGAAACTTGCTACAAAATTTTCTTCAGCAAGTCTATAGTAATGGTAGAGAAGAAACTAATGAAGAGCTTGAGCTTACAGTGTGCTGTATCCAGACCCTTGGATTTGTGCATTTGGTCATTTGTAGAACGAGGCCAAAATGGAGCAAATTCTTCACTTGGATGCTGTTTGAGTATTAAGTTAAACAGCACACTTAGCTGCATTTCTAAGAGATTCTTCACAAAGATCATCCATGTCATTTTCAAATTGCTAAGTTAAATACAGATTAGGCTATCAGCAAAACTCCCTGAAGTTTGTTTACTGAAATGATTGAAAAAAACATATGTTAATGTTCCATGTAAAGAACACAAATCATTTTACTTAGAGAGCACTGTTAGCTGCATTAATTTATAGGCCACCCACTTAGTTCAAAAAAGTCAGTAAGATTCTTTTGTTGCATCTTAATTAAGTAGGTGCCAATTTTATAAAGTGCCATATTGCTGCTAAAAACATCTTTGCAATGTGATGATGCTCATTCAAAGAAAAAGAGATTGTGCTATGGTAAGTAACATGTGCAACTTGCTCAGGCTGAGTTTTGAAAGTGATGAGGCAGTTTTCCTTGTGCATTTGATGACAAAATGGGGAAATAGTATGATTGTTTGTATGCCTTCTAATGAATATTCTGTTTGAATTCTAACCCAAATCCTTCCTATCCAAAACCTGCACTGTTCTCTTTCTATTACAGAAATAGAAACAAAGCAGGTTGTGGAGTGTTACTGAAATAGGTTGGATATCTGCTTTTACAGAATTGTGGAACTACAGTTGATTTCTTCCATTTTTCCAAGGCAAACTAATATATTTGTTGTTTTCTCATCCCTAGTGAAGATTTGTATGTAGAAGCACTGCAGATGTAGCTATGAGTATTCTTGATAAGCTTGGTCGTAAGGACAGCTACATGTTAGCCTCCAAAAAGATTTTTCTGTCTTGCTGCAAAATAGTGAGATAAGTCTGTGGGATGGCCTGAATTCAATGGCTTGAATTTTGCATAAAGGTTCCCTTTGGCAGGCTGATGTCAAAAGTGTTTAATTTCTCCAATATAAAGGAAAACCCTCAAAGGATAACCTTTGAGGGATTATTCTGAAGAGAGGCTGGCATTATTCTAAAGTGTTCTCATCAACCCAGCCCTTTGCTCTGAAAAAGTGCATCAGAAAATTATCTACTAGGCTGCTATGAGGAGCTCATCAAAGGCTACATGGATGCTGGAAGAACTTGCAAGGGTTTTGCAGGCTTTGGAGGAGAAATGATCCAGGTATCTCACCTGGGAATGTCAATATTTTTCCCTGACATGCAGAGCAGTGTTGGAAGTGGCTCTCTTCAGGTCAGTCGTTGGCTCCCAAATTCCCAGAGAGCTGTTTCTTATTCCATGGATCATCTGCGCTGAGGTTTCTTCCTCTTCTCCTCACTCCATCTCAGGCCCAAATCAGGATGCTGCCACCTCTTAAATGGAAATGTTCTGTCACAGGGAGGTCTGCAGTACCCACCAAATTCTAAGTTTAAGTCTTGAAATACCCTGGGTGGAGACCAGGAGAGTAGAAAAAAAGCATGAAAAAGCTGCTCTGAGTGTAGAAAAGGCAGGAAGAGTGTCCACTCTAATTAGATGTTTCAAAGATCCTTCATGGAGTGAGTTTTTTTTATTCAGAGAAAAAAAGGTCTATTCATCACACTACTTATTGATTGACTGATAATTTGAGAACAGTTAGATGCCACATTTTTTAATTCCAGTGCTAGAGACAGCAAGTGCCCTATATGTATGAAAGGAACAGTGAAGGATGTAAGTTCAAACAAAGAATTTCTCCTGTGAAAGCTTAACAGACCCAAGGGAAATTTCTTATCAAATTTCTGTAAAACTGCCAAGCCATACTACAAGAGGTATGCAGCCTTCCACTCTCCCAGGTTGCCAATGCTAATAACAAAGACTGACATGGATAAACAACAGCATGAACTGAAGACAGCTGGTGAAGATCAATGTGAGCCTTCCCATGCAAGTGAACAAACAGGATGTCTGCATTCCCTGAGTCCAGCTCACTGAAGATGCTCAGGCCAAGCTGTGAATCCACTCGTGCTCCTTTTGAGTAGTGCAGGAATTGGTGTTGCTCCTGGTTAAAGTAACTACTGTCTCATCTGAAATGAAAACTGTCCCCATTTCCTACAGCACACAGCTGTCCTGGCATTGCTGAGTGAATGCTGAAACAAGCCATTAGAGGTCAGTTCCAGATACAAAGCAGCCAAGTGGACAAAAGTGACTTTAATGGCATTGAGTGAGCATCTTCTGCTTTGATTAGGGAGAAAGTTTTCACAGTTTCACTCGAATTGTCAGTGAAAGGGAAAACATTAAGAGTGAAATAGCCTCTCTGCTGATGTTGCTTTCCTTCACGAAGTCCCACGTGACTGGTCTAATTTTAAACTCGTGTCCAGACACCAGGTAAACTGACAAGGTGGCACAGACTGTAAAATTATCTCTGAGTGCCTGGTACTTGTCAAAACAGCTTGTATCTGAGCTCAGACAGTGAACTCAGGACAGTGACAATGCTGCAGGTAAAGGAAGGACTTGGAGGATACAAAGCTAAAGTGTGACCTTTGAAGCACAAGTCAAATTAATTATTTATTCTGAGATCTGGCAGTGCTCCACAGATGTCCTATGAACAGAAAAAGCTGGCACAGAGCTGTATCTGTAAGATTCCCTTCCTTCTTCCAGATGGTTTGAAAATGCTACCCTACCATGGAAATGATGTCCTTACCTCAGCTGACCTTCATTTGATATTTGCACAGACTACAGCTGTGCAAAATGTCTGGACTCTAATTCATGAGCCTGTAGGAAATCCTATTGCTGTGGAAGATGTCTTAAATACATTAGACTTCCTTCCAGCTGATGCCAAGACTTTCTGTAGGAAGATTTATCATGATAATTTTCCTTAATGTTCTCAGTAAACATCTACAGCTCCAGACTAGAGGGTGTGGTTGGTATTTTTCCACGTCTGGCAGTGCAGAACTTGTTACCATGAAGTGAAACTCAGGGGTATAGGAGGCAAAGTGTGCTTGTGGTAGATCCTTGGATGGTGAGTGGATGATTCTCTCAGAAACTACAGATGCCTGTTAAGGTTCCAGGTAAGCTTCAAGGACATTCCTCTGGATGGCCCCTAAGAGGAACGCTGGGTGCTGAGGGAAGGGTTCCAGCTCTGGGGTTTGTACGTGGAAATCATCAGTCCAATGGTGCTGGCAGTTTGGTAATCCAGGAAAGCAGACCTGGCTATGGGACCAAGTGTCACTGAAGCTGATGCCTGGGAGCAGGGCTGCTGTTCAATCCTGCTTTGCAGCAGAGTGGTGGGGCCCTGGGGCAGCCTTTGCACCAGGTCAGCCCCCCACCTGGCTCTTGTCTCTTCAGTGCCTCTCCTGGAGCTGTGTGCAGGCTGTGAGACATGGCCTGCAGCCTTGGGAAACCTCTCTTGGCATATAAAATAAATGCTGAGCACTGAAGGATATTTCACAAAAGTAATTATTGACAGAAGGTAGGGTGCATCAGCTCTTTTACTGGAAATCACAATTTGCACAGCAGAAGTTCAATTTCTAATCCTGACTCCAGCTGTTCTCATTTAATTTACAGCATAATCCTTCAAAGGGATGAAAATAACAATTTTCAAGGACAAGATAAGCACTAAAAGGTGAGGAAGAAGCTTTAGTTTATTGGTAAATGGTTGTTTACTTCTGCTTGTCCTACAAGCAGGACTGTGCTGGAGTCTCATGAACTAAAAACCCCATGAAATGGCATACTTCCAACATACTTCTCAAGGACACTGATCATGTGTAATGATTTGAATGGTTTGCAGACACCAAACTCAAAATATTCTTCTTTCTGGGAAACTTAAAGTTCAGAACACCTGAACTATTGAAATTCACCAGAATGCAGTCTTTCCATCTATAATTTCAATTAATGAAAGTCAACTATGCTCACCACTTAGTTTCACAATTGCCTTCTGATAAGCTGAAACATTTTCCTAAACATTGGTCAGATGTTTCCAACCTATTATTTCTGCCACTACCATCAACAGTTCTGGCATAGTTATAGAGCTGGGCCTGAACTCAAAAGAGGTGTAGACCTGGATCCCAGCTTGACAGACTCAGAGGTAGTGCTTCACTTCCACACAAAGTTGGATTATGAACTGTCAGACAAAGTGATAGGGACTCAAAAATAAGTGACTAGAAATAAGCAGCACAAACAAGAGTGGAAACTGCTTCTCTTGTACAGCGTTCAGGGGCTCACTGACAAAGGCACCTGTATTGATATTCTGTGAAATTTCATTGCTATAACAATAATGTCTTATTATTTGATTAGGGATTTTGTTAATGTGTGCTTAGTGTATAATTAAACTACTGGGTAGCTCTAATGATGAAAGTAAGGCTGAGTAAGATGGACTGGCATATCAAAATTTTATGGCCAGGCAGCAGGAAGTATTTTCATGGATCAAGAAACCACCGTGGGCAGAGAAGGAGAATGAGATTACATTGTCTAATCTCCTAGAGATAGTCTTGCCTTTCTCTGTCTACTGCTGTGTCATGATTGCCCCCCCAGCACAATATCAGGATGCTGTGGTTCCTTTGCAGCAGGCATCTGGCCTGGGTTTTTCTCCCCAGAGATGTTAGGGTGTGGGGAGCCCACAGATGTGCCCCATGCTGGTGAGAATGGCTTCCCCATGCTGCCAGCAGCCCCTCTACACTAAAGGAGGGATTTTACTCCGTGTTGCAGAGAAACTGCACCACACATATCACACACTCAGCCTCTCATATATTTGGTGCTGTCTTTCATGTTGCCATGTAATAAAAGGCAATTGACAAGGATGTGAAGTACTGCCTTCTAAAAAGCAACATCTCTGTGAAAATTCAAAATGTGTTCAAATTTTTGCAAAGTAACAAGGGTCAAGTATGGTTATAATAATTAACAACATGTGTGTTGTTTAATCTTCAAAGCAAGCTTTACCTTTAGATGTCCATAATTTACTGAGTAAATATTGTTCCTCTTACTTCAAAAGGAAGCAATAATTAGATTATGCCTGGACTCAGATTAACATTTAATTTGTGCGTAGTTTCAGACCAACATAGTTGTCTGCATACAATAGCAAAATAATTCTTTTTAACTCTGTATGCTGTCAGTGTTTAAAGCTGTAATTTAATACCCAGAGGAAAGATACAGCAGTGTAAGAGATGCAAACACTCAGAGGTTTTCCAAGCCAACATTCCCTCCATCCACTTGTCACTCATGCACAGTCACAGACTAAAGTTGCCTGCTCCTCCCTCCTTTCCATCCACTGTTATATTAAAATCCTTGCTTGGGTCAATTGTCATGAGGTCTTTTTTGGAGGTTTTTGCTGTTTGTTTTTTTGTTTGGTTTGCTGGCTGTGCATTTTTAGTGGGTTTTTTTGGGCTGTTTTTTAATGCCCTGCTCTGGCCCCACCAAGGCAGCCTGGCCTACAGGCACAGGGGACTTATGCTGGCCCCTTCCCACAGCTGTCCCTGGGGAAAGGGCTAGCTGGGCATGCATGAAGTGGGAGACAGCTGAGATAGCAGTGCCTCCTGCTTGGAGGCTGGCCTGAGAGGATTTATCTCAACAGCCTCGCAGTGCTGGGCTGGCTATGGGAAAAGAAGGCTCGTGGGCAATGGCTTGCAACTCACCTTTGGCCATCAGGACTTCCCTAGCACGGCTGAGACAAGATTTTAATTCCTGGCAAGGAGTCCTGGCACTGTCATGGTGGAGAAATCCAATCCAGTGCCTCTCTCATCATAGCTGGGTACAAAGGAAAACCAAGAATGGGGGCCCCTTTCCTGCAGAATAACTGAAATAAGCAGCTCTTCCATTAGCTGGAACAACCCCTCTTACTCCAGCCTCTATTAACCTCTAAATGATGAAGATCACACCTTGCCAAAACATGTGTTTGTAGCCTAAGCTGACAAGAGAAGACGACTAGTAAGATAAGAAATACACCAAAGAAATTCTTATTTGCTGCTAATGTTTTCATCATCACCTTTATGATATGAGTTGCAGGTGCAGCACTGCAAAATATTCCTATTCATTTTATGAAGCCTGAAATCTTTTTAAAACATAAAAATGTGGTAATGGACTTCTTTCTAGACTTTGAAAAAGAGCGTGTCTGCTTTAATGTGATTTAGCTCAGGTGCTATTATACATTTTAATGAGGTAATGTATGAGGGGGTCAAGTAGAGCAAGGACTCGTTCTGTTCACAACAGCACTGACACTACTTTGCTGGCACAGGAGTAGCTCTACAGCCACCATTTGAATAAAATATGGAATGTAAAATGCTGTACTGAATATTCCAAATCGGGGTAGTCTGTTGAGCGTTGTTGCCATGGGGACTGCTTGAAGGTTGGATTAATTAAGGCCTGAGCAGATGCTCTGGAGTATGTGGTGTCATTTGTGCTTTCTGCTTGTAATTAACATGCATGTGTGCAGGGTGAGAAACAAGCAAAGAGAGAGATGCCCACCTTAATTTGTGTGTGACAGCTTTTCAGGTAAAATGAATTATTGGTATATGAAAAGTGATACATCTAAAAATGCAGATTAAAAAAAAAAAGAAAAAAAGGGATAATCAAAATCAGCATCTAGCTGAGTCACTATGTTTAGTATAAGAATGCCAGAAGCAATGATACAAACTTCCCTCTTTGTTACTACAGGATTTAGGAATTCAAAACAACCTATTTATCTGAATCTGAAATAGATTAAGAGTATCTTTTAATGCTATCCTATAAAGTTAAAATATATCATAGCTTTGAGGGGTATTTTTATGCATACACAATTTTATACATGCAAAGAGAGAGGGGATAGTTTATTCCAGGAGAGTGTATGTAAAGTTAGGCTTTATTTCTGGTTTTCTGGAGTCTGTTTGAGCTGCTGAGCTCAAAGGAAGCAGTGAAATAAAATTTCAAATCACTTTCTCTGTGCTCAATAAGCATTTGATGTTATAGCAGGGCTTGAAACCTTTAAGAAAATATTAAATGTTCTCTGCTTTGCCTGATGAGGACAGAGTAATGCCTAGTTCTTTAAAAGTACTTCAGCACATGCCCTGAGCTTCACAGGGAATGTTTTTCAGGAATGAGGGATCACACATAGGAGCAACACCTTCCAAAGAGGGTTGTGGATATGGTGATGGGCACCTACTGTTCCAGGCCATTCCTGTTCTCTCTCCGCCTTCACATGGGGACATGGAGGTTCCAAATTTTTCAAAGCTTCATTCAAAAACAGGAGAGAGGAAAAAATTCATAACTTATCCCATGAAAAAATACCATATGGACTTTTACTTTCGAACTTTTAGAAGTGGGAATACATTACCTCAGAGGAGCCACAGTTGTTGTGTGACTACCTGGTGGCACTAGAACCACAGCTGCTAGAGACAGAAATGCAGAAAGTGCCCACACTGTTTTCTGTGAGTATTCAATTGAAAAGAAATCAGCCTCTCAAAACTGCACACCAATGGAAGAAAAGTCACCACAGTGATTCCAGGTGAAATTTTGCAGAAGCTCAACAGCTCTCTCTTTTAGGAGGACAAGTTTCCAGCCTTTAATGATTAGAAGATGGGTCCCTATCGTTCCCAGTAGTAAGACAAAATTAAGTATTTTCATCTAAATACATAGGAAGAAAAAGCAAGGATATTAACTCCTTGAGTGATATTAAATGAAATATTTCTGTTTCCAGAAAGAAAATAATTTTGTAGGCACTCTTGGCAAACTTCTTTACCTGAGCCTGCTACTTATATAACAATTAGAGTCTTGAAATACTTTTTTTTTTTTTTTTAAATACAATTATTTGTACTGAAAACTCTCTGAATTACCTGTGGAATGAAAAGTGATGGATGTTTTTCTCCAGATTGTGAGAAAGAATAGTCAGTCTAATGAATGCTGAAGCATGTTTCTTTCCCAGGTGCTCGATCCTCTCTCTGTGTCTCTAATTTGCCTTCTAAATCTGCTGCATTTTCCTCTCGTTTCTTAATGTTTAAGGATTATCTCATATGCTCTCTTGGGAAATGTGTCTTGCTTAGGGTTATGGAAGTAATTAGAAAATATTTCAGCCTGCTTTTTGAATGAGTCTGGATTTATTTCTGTTTTTCTTTTTGCTAATAAGAGGCTTGCTTGTTCTTGCTTTGATATAGAAAACTTTTTTTTTTTTTTTTTTTCCCAGAAAGAAAAGTACAGTCTAATCCACAATATGAAAATATAAATGTTTGAAAGTTGAAAAATCCGCAGAAATGGCTGGATGTTTTTGATCATATGAACATGTTTAAATTAAACATAGACATCCTTTTAAACAGAAAGAACTGGAATAGACTGGAGGTGTTGATTCAGTTACCATGTCACTAGGAAAGTAAGAAGATAAATGAACCATCTAGGAAGAATATCCCCTGATTTGGGTTGAAATTCAAGTGAATTTAGTTCAAGTAAATTTTCACTTGTCTCTGCCCCAGCTCTGAAGCTTGAAGTAAATGAAATCTGTACCCTCTCTAAAAGTACACATAGACACACATATTTAGTCACCACCTACTTGATTACAATGACTATTTAGATGTTTTCTCAGTTTTAAGTAAATGTCTAAATAAAAATTTGCCCTGGTCCCTGCTCCTTGACTCTGGGATTTTGTATGTTGTTGGCTGATCTTACAGATACTTGCCATTTTTTCAGTAAAGAATTATTTTTCTTTCCATTAGTAATGCACAGTGGGATGCTGGTATGTTTTTATAATATTTTCTGGAAAGCCTTCCTAGAGTTCATCATTAGATCACACTCACATACTATTCTTCCTTCCTGGCCATCACATAGTCTGTATTATCCCTGACATTCTTATTGGTCCCTTCCTTAATGAAACAGTAACTGAATGATAACTCTTGAAATTATCTGTATCTGAAGGTCCTTGGAATATACCTGCACCAACCAACCCCTTTAAAAGTATTAGAGGTCTTCAGCTAGGTATAACTCATATAGCTGGGAAACCAAATGAATTGTAGCTGTGACAATCTCAAGAGTCCTGTGTGCCCTGGCAGGGAGAATGAGCTGTAGTGAGTGCCATACAGCTCTGTCTGCAGTGTTTGTGGTATCCAGGCTAACTGGCTGAAATAGGGCTTGAATATTGGCAAGGCATTTTGCATCTTACATGTAAAAAAAGCCCAGGGATGTCTCAGGAATTGTTTGGTGCTCAAACTGTTAAATAGGGCAGGAGCAGGCATTCATGTTCTGTATTTGTGCTTTGATTTCTTTCCCTGGCATTTATTACTAAATTTATGACTGGACTTACTTGTCAAGGCTTTTGACATGACTTCTCATGTTACTCCTAAAATCAAAATGAATGAGGTGTTTGTCAATAAAGAAAAATTCAAAGCCCTGCATCTGTGATGGAATAATGCTGAACAGCAGCAAAAATCTGAGATCCAGGCACAAGGGACCTGGAGACCCTTAAAAATATGGGCCCCAGTGGAGTAGCCAATGGGTGGAACAGAGCAATTATTTTGTTCCATTTGATACTTGTGAGGCTATTTTAAGGTACTATGTCCAGCTAGGGGACTCAGCACAAGAAAGTTACTGGAAACTGGAGCTCAGGAGTCCGGAGAAGGACGCAGTGGGTGCTGTGCAAGAAGAGTCTAGGGTAACCCCAATGGCTTGTTCCATGAACAACAGAACTAGATTGGCATCTTACTGCTGTCTTCACCTGCCTAATGGGGAGTAGAGAGGAGGGGGGGCTGAATGTCTCTCAGAGCTGCTCAGTGGAAGCACAGGAGGCAGCAGATGGGAATAGCAGCAAGTGAAATTCCTACTGCGTTCAAAAGAGAAACTTCCCCAAGGTGGAGAACTCGTGCTGAAACAGCTTGTGCAGAAAGGTGGTGCCATCTCTACCCCCAGATATTTTCAAAATGTCTGTACCCAAGATCCTGTAGCAGGACTTAACCTGGAGCTAGCCATTATTTGAGAGGGAGATTGGATCTCTGCTTCTAGATAACTCCTTCCACCAAGATTACGCTCTGATTTTGTGGGAATTGCTGTTAAATTTAATCTGTCCCATCCCACGTACAATCATATCAAAGTTTTATTGTCTGTATTGCTGCATTACAGCTTTAAGGTTCCATTTTATGGTTTTACCACCTCCCTGACTCTGATTCTGATTTAGAAGGTATTTAACTTACATTTACAGTGTGAACAGATAAGCTTTTACTCTCATTTCAAATTACATCCTCTGCAATTACACAGAATTATTTTCTATCAATGCAATTCTAGTGGTCACCATTCTTCACCCTGGATTTTATTATGCACACACTTGTCTCTGAAGGGGACGATACGTAACTCTTTTTACCTTAAATATAATGCCAAAATGGACATTTACTTTTCTGGATGATTTATTTAGTTTCACCTTCAATTTTGCTGATCTTCTGATGGCAGTAGATTCAGGAGATGGACTGGAGTATTTTCTCTTAAGATATCCTTTTTGGACTCAAGAACACAAACCTTGCTATCTAGAAATAATACCTAAGGCAACCAAGGATCTGTAACATGATAAACATCAGTCTACATTTTTTCACAGAATAAAATCCTAGCTAACATAGGTTTTGCTGCTGAAAACCTGTGATCTTAATAGGTATTTTTGCATAACAGCTATAGTATATACTGAAAGCAATTTGTGTCTCTTTTTTATCATTTAAATCCTACTAATTATTTTCAAAACAGAATGTTGAATTTCGAGTTCTTTCACTTGCACCAACATGTAGTTTGAGGTTATGTAGGGTATTCTTTAAGCTTTTTAAGAAACCTGATGAAACACAGGGGAAGAGTCACACTGGCTTCAATGGGCCAAATGCCCTTGTGAGCTTTTGGGAAAGTGTCAGCCAGGTACACAGGAGTCACTTTAATGGCCAGGGACAGAAACCATTGCCAGACCACACATAGTGGTGACAAAGACAGTAGGGGCATTTGGCCCTTCTTCCACTGGCCTCAGTGGGGCTGCCTGGGGCTGCTGGCTGCTGCCACAGCTCAGGGGTGAGCTTCTGCCTCCCAGGAGCAGCATAGAGATCCCTAGATCCCATATGGAGCTGCTGGAAGGGGATGAAGTCATGTTATTTAATGACCAGCTGGCCAGTGTGTGAAGAATTAGTTTTTCAAGGAGGTTAAAGAATTTGGCCACTTCTGCTGGGGCTGGTTCAGAAAGACAGATCTTGACAGCTGGACCTAGCACCAGCCAAAGGAATGTCTAGTCCCACATGCTGAGCATGGGGAGAAAATTTTCAGACTCCTCCTGCTACAGAGTGCACCTTCTACGCTGGAGTACAGCATGTAGCTTTAGGAGATCCTGCTGAAGCTCGGGGCATGTGAGCAAAGACTCCAGCATTTGGGTGCTGCACTGTTCTGAGCTGATGGCCTAAGGGTAGGCTTTAGGAATGGATTCTACAGATTAGCAAACCATAGCAAAGAGGAGATGATGAGCTATTTGACAGACAGTGAGCAATTAGTAACTTTTTTTGAAAATCAAATCACCTCTACTATTCTTTGGTATTAAGAGTGGATGTCAGGGCTGAACTGACCTGAGATGATATATTATTTGGCATTTTCAATATGTTTTTTCTCATTAATCATGAAAGTTGGGTTTTTTCCAGCCTTACTAAGGGAAAGAGCAAAGGCTAATGGGGCATGTCTGGCATCCCACATCTGAAGATGATGTACCCATTTGTTCAGTTTCTTAAATGTTACCACTTCTTCTGATATTCTAGAATCAGTATCTGGGTGAATTTCTCTTTTGACAGCCAGGAACAATTATTTGGAAACAAAAGCAATTACAAACTTTAAAAATTCTTGGGAGTCTGGCCGATATAACTGCATGCCTCCCGCCCTGAAGCCCAAGTGGGTTAAGATGTGAGAAAGAGAGAAAATGGGAACTGGTTTAATGGTGGTGTATCATTCAAGTGTCCATATGCTAGAGGGAAATATGGGACATCATGCTTCTTGTCTTTGTGTGGTTGTAAGAGTCAGGAGGGGTTGCCTCATTTCTGACTCATCCTGGCCATTCCTTGTGTGACCCTTCTCTCACCAGTTCTAGCTGTCTGTGGGAAATAGGGTGTGTGATTAATCCTCCCTTGGGTTGCAGGTTGCAGACCTGGATGTCTTGCTGCAAAACTAAACTGTATGCAACTGCAGGAGCAAAGGAAACTAATTTTCACTTTATGCTTAAGAGCTGAAGAAGAACTGATTTATTAAAGCAAGTAGTGACAAGGTTTTCAGTACCCATGACTGATCTCAAAGGTCTGGTCCTATTTGTCACAGAGCAATGCAGCCAACACTTGCTAGCACAGAACCACTGGGAGGCCGTGAGTGCTACAAAGCAAGTAGAAAAGGAAAGTAGTAATGAAGCTCTTCAGGCCATTGAAGGGCTAACAGACAGGAAGTCTTCCTCATATTTCCCAAGACTCTCCTAATTGCCTGATCACAGCCTAGCTCTTTAGCATGCCAGAACAGCAATTTTTTGGGAAGCACAGAGATAGATAAGGTACACTCAGGAAAACAATTAATTCAAAGCCCTGCAGCTGTGTCCTTTCACACAAACAGGTGCATTTTACTAATAGAGAAGGAATAAGTATAAACAAACAAAAATAAAATCAGAAAAAAACCTGCAGCCAACAGTACACTGCCTGTGTTTGCACTAGGGTTTTAACCTGCTATTTGCATAAGAAAGCTGATACTTCTGCCTATAAGAGTTTTCCTTTCTGCTGATTCAGATCAGCTTTGTACTGGTCAGCTGGCCCTGCTGACAGAGAAGGCATGAAAATTCAGGTGTATTGCTTTCTCTCTCTCTCGCCCCCTGGCTCTCTCCACTCCCCTCTCTTTCCCTCTCCACCTCTGTATTTGCTTGTCTGACCATATTTCACTGAACAGATATGGAACCAGTCTTGATTTATGCTGGTGTAAACCTGTAACTCTATCTTTGACCTGCATGAGTTCATGCCCGTCTACATCTCTGGAGAGTGACACATATGTTCCAATAATTTGGCACTTCTCCAGCTACCTCCTGTCACCTCATGTGGGAGACATGAAAGAGCAGACTCGTGTCTCTGCTGTAGTGATTTCCCTCCATAGGGTATCCCTTGGTGAATTTATCTCAGGCTGCAGGAAAAAAAAGAAAAAGATAATTGTTTCTGTTTCAGCAGTTTTTAGTTTTGTTGACTTTGAAGACTCCCTGGAAACAAATACCTTTTTTCTTTATTTTCCTCTGGAGACTGTCAGGAGATCTGCTTTCAGGCAGTTTAATGAGAAACAAGCCCCTGTTGACAATGTTTAAGGAATGTGATTAATTGCTTGATTTGAGAGTTGCAGCATGCCTCCATCTAATATCTAGAAGAGCAGTTGCAAGGGACAGGAGTTTGTCTTTTCAGCAGTGTATCTCTTCCTTGGTGCAAAATAAGCCCACACATCCCCTCCTACACATCCCCAAGCTCTAAAATGTGATGCTGCAAACAGGCAGTTACTGTTTGGGTCCCATCCCCACATCTTTTTCTTGCAGAGTCCTCACCTGGACATTTCTGTGCCCTGAAGGCTCGGAGCTGTGCCTGCCTACTGAATGTCCAGGGGATGGTGTGCCAGGTGTGTTGCAGCAGTCTTGCCACAGGGAAGTGAACAGCAGCTTAAAAAATCCTGTCTCTGTGGAGAATAAATGGATCCTTCTCTTTCCCACTCTGCTGAAAAGCAGCTGGGCAGGCTCAGATCAAGGACTGTAAATCTGCATGGGTTTAGGGACAACCTGAGTAAGCTCATGGATGTGAGGATGTGGTTCAACTTGGGGCTGCGACCACCTGGCTGTGGGATCATTTCAGCTTCCTACAGCAGAGCCTGGTACAGTCCTACAAACAAGTGCCACGGAAGGAAAGGTTAGCACAAGCTTGCCCCCATCACCAGGTCTCTTTAGAGACTGAAAAATCCTGGAAGATACTAACAGTGATTTGATGACCTTGGGACCTTCTGGGCACCATTTCTAGTACTCTTGCTTTCCTGATACATGATGCTTCTGGTACTCCTGAGATGGAGAAGACCCTTGGAAAGGATCCCTGATATTTTAGAGGCCTGTTTCCTCCAGGGATCAACCCCCCTCTATCCATATAAAGATTTTCCACACACAAGAGGTGAGTCAAAGGTTCTGGGGTATATTGGCAGGGTTTGAACATTTTTTGACCCATCTGCTTGGAGCAGGGATGCATTCCCTGCACCTCAGCGTTTTCTTCCCACACACGTGAGCACTTTTAAAACTAATTTTTCAGTTTTCCCCCTCTTGTGACAGCATGGCAAAATGGCTTAGTGTTTGCATTTGATTGATGGCCTAGAAAATGAAGGGGCACTTATGATTCTTCTGTCCTAAAGCAGATTGTCAGCAGAAACATTGCCACTCATTTCCATGGGGACTAAGTCTTCACCATTGCCTGAAAGGAAGTGATCAAGCTTTGAGCCGGTTTTGCTTTGAGGTCCTGGTTTTGCAAACTAGTTTACAGCCCCTCAAACCAGGCCAGATTTATTTCCACCTGAGGAAGTGTCCTTCTGTGTGCTACTTTGGAGCTGGGACTGAATCACAGCATTGCTTTCCAAACAAGAACTCCCAAAGAACATGTATAGAATGAGAAAATGGTAATTCCTTCTTGAAATATTTGAGAGAGAGACAGTTAGGGGACTAAGTCTCTTATAGTTTTCTGCAGTTTTAAATCATCATAAGTGACCAGGACATGAGTCCTTGCCTCCAACGTAACTCTCTTTAGTTTTCCTAGAGACAGTCTGAAGTAATTTATTTATTTTTACCACATGTATTATGTTTGAGGGAAATTAAAAAAGCAAGAAACAAGTCTGCAAATATTTGCTGTTTTTCACATTTGATTACTGGAATATGGTTCTGAAAACGGCGATTGACCAATTTGGATTGGGAAAATACGTTGGAAAAAGAGCTTCTGAAAGGGTAACATTTTCTCTCTTGCCGCTGCTGGCACTTATTGACATGGAAAAGCAAGAACTGTTATGAGGGAAATGCAAAGGCTGACATCTGTCAGCAGGGTGAAAATGTCCAAACACTGGGTGTGCAGGAAAGGTGTGTCTAACACCCTGTTTGTCTCTGTTGTGCTGGATTAACTCACCCTAGTCTCTATTGCATGTATTTTAAAATTAGAATGATATTGCGAAAGTGCTGCTGGAGCAGGCTGGAATATTTTCAGAGCCAGGTGTAGAGTTTGCTTCATTCATGGGAATCCATTAAGACTTAGGCATGCAGTAATTCTTAGTTATTAATATGTGATTCATTCTTCTGGTTGTATCATACAGAGTTATTTACGCTTTTGGGAAGAGTAAGCTCTGGCTCTAAAACATGGAGAGGTTTTACATTCATTCTTTTCTTCCACTGCATATGGACTGCAGAAAGCTCAGAAATCACATCCATTAATATATATATATCTACAAATATATATATATATGTATTATTTCTGTATTAATTTTATCTCCTGTAAATGCTATGGCATGCTTACAAGGCTTTGATTACTCATGCCACCCTCAAGATGAGAAACTGCTGATCCCCCCAAAAAAAAAAAAAAAAAAAAAAGAAAAAAAAAGAAGAAAAAAAAGGGAAGACTTTGAATCTTCCAACATTGGCTTGTCATGGAGTAATGAACTTGAAAGAGAAAGGTAAGCTCTTACTTCTGATATAGTAGAGAACTTGCAAGTTTCTACAGATTTTTACTCCAGATGACATCACTTTCTCTCCAGCAGCTTGCGTCTTGTCTAGCTCTTCAAGGTGTATATAGCCATGCCACATAACCTCAGAGAGCATCCTGGTGTCTTCCCATTCTGAATCCAGGAAATCAACACACTGCAGAGCAGATGGGGCATGAACCTGCAAGGGCAGGTCTACAACCAGTGGGCACTGGCATATGTCCATGCAGTGGAGACAGAAGTTATGCTGATTTATACCCTTTGAGATTCTAGCCCAAGGTAATAACATCTTCATTTCTGACTTCAATAGGAACAGGCACTGGTGTTGGGAGTGAGGCTTCCTTCCACTACAGAAAAACACAGCTTGTTGAAGGAAGAGTATCACCAAAAAACTGCCTCAACAGCAGTGGTTAGATTTAAACACTGTGCACACCTTTAATGTTCCTAAGAGCCAAGTTTCTGATGTGTAAGTGCATTTTTTTGTCTGATGCCAAGAAAACAGATGTGAGAGTTATTTCCTAATAGCCAAAGGCATTGTCACATGACTAATTCAGCATCTTCCATAACTGGGTGCCTGCCTAGGCATGTGATGGAAAGATGGGAGGAAATTGTCTGGCTGTGTGGATTCCTCGTGGTAAGGCAAATTTAGCTCAGTGAAGCCCATGACTAACAAATACCAAGCACTCAACTTTTCAAATTATAGAATCACACCACCCTGAAACCTGTTGATAAGCTTTCACAAAGCTTGGAATGTTTGGGTGAAAGCAGATGGCGGCACATAGGTGTGTGCCTTAGGTGTTCTGTTTTGGAATTAAGCCACAGCAAAATTCATTTGAGAAAGCATGTTCTGCAATTGTAATTGGTTTAAGAAGTAATGTTATAAACAGAACACTCTCTGCAGGTTATTCTCCATTCTGTAATTGTTGTGAAATTCATGTGAAAGAATTTGATGGTACCACCTTCTGGCATGGAGCTGTGGGAGTAGGTCACTCTCAGAACAAGCTATTTCATAGATCGTCAAACTAAAGTTTTTCATTTTAAGAAAATATCTCAACATTGATGATGGAACTAGAACATCCCCCTCTGATTACCTTGCCATTTGTCATTCTCCAATTACCCAGTGAAGCACATCCTGCTGCTTCATCAGCTCTCTGCAGCACTCCACATCGCTCTGCTGTTGGCTGCCTTCTTGTTTCTCTGCCCCTTTAATCCCTTAGCATGCCCAGTCAGGAGCAAGAATTTAACTCTGTCAGCTCTGCAATGTTCCCTGAGCTATGTCTGTGCTCCAGAATCTTTTAGTCCTAGCTAAAATTTTCACTAGAGCTCTTTAAAACTGTGTTTCATGGTGATGCACAATGTACTCTTGTTTCTCTGCAGCCAGCACTTATTTCAATGTCTTTTATCTCTTGTTTCTATATTTGGGTTGCCAGGTTTTTCTTATAAAGCCTGTCCCCATGGCTCTTGTTTGAGGGTTGCAACTTACAAGTGCTACAATATTCACTGATGACAAATAACCATAGAGTAATATTAAGTTAGCAGTTGAAGTGTGTGTACCTAATCTGTGAGTCAAACTCATAGTGAGAAAGTTTGTTGATCTACATTCAGGTAAAATGCAAGGTACTTTCCACTGAAATTTATTCCCAAAAATCCTAGCCTATGGAGATGCTTATATTATGCCCACAGGCATACAGTAAAAAATATATCACCTTAATGCAAGAAAAAGTTAGAAGCTTTCCCTTTGCTTCTTTCTATCCTGCTTTTTAATTTTTATTCTTGTTTTTTCATGTCTTTTTATTCTCATTCAATAAAAAATGACATATATATTCACAAATTAAGAATTTACCTGATGTGATCTGACAAATCATACTTTGAAGATGTTCCTGGTTTCACAAAAAAAAAGTAAAATCCATTAAAATAGCTGATAAAAACATTGCAGCGGCATCAACCATTTTTCAGTAGATTACAAATTCGAGTCCCTATAATAACGTTTTGATTAGCTAGCTATAGAACTGCCTATGGTATAGAACCCTGGTATCATTTTCTTTATTTTTTTCCCTTTTATTTATATCAGATAGGTGGTGTAAGTCCCACACAGGAGGCAAATGAAAAAGACAGGCTGAGTCTATGATCTTTTATGAAAAAGTGAAGTTAATATGCCAGCACTGCTGTGGGCATTTGGGGGACCCCTTTGTAAGACTGGTGGATCCTGACAGGTGCAATGAGGTTTTTACTACTAGAATTGCTGTATTTTGCACTTACTGAACAACCTGCACAGACACAGAAGCTGAACCAGGTCTTCACCAGGACAAAGGAGGTGGTGTGAACTGTCACCTACAGGAGAGGAAGGGCTTGGGGATGGTGTTTTACAAAATCTTTCTGTTGTCTGAAGGAATGGAAAAAAAAAATCAACTTCAAGACAAAGAGAGACAACTAAAAATGTCACTGTGAGTAGCATGGGGGAAGCTAAGGATATATGGGAAGCCAGGCAGGTCTGGGTTTGGTGACCATAAAGCTTGGCTTTGGCTATCCTTCTAAGCTGACAGGCCCCTGTGGAGTCCCTTGGGTCCTGGAGGAGAGGGTAGCTGGTTTGGGGGATTTTATATTTAAAGGGTATACTGGTTTTTGTAACGGTATCATAACTAGTGTTTTATTTTAAAAGGAAATATAACAGTGTATTTACACAGTATCTTGAAAGGTTATTTATATCTTCATGTCTGCTTCCTTCTCCCCATCCAAGGCCTCACAAAGATATTTTTTAGGACAGAAGATTCAGCCTGTTGTGAGGATGAGCTTATGCTCAAGACCCAGGACTGCATCTGAGAAATAGAGAACAGTGTTGGGCAGAGGTTGTATACCAGAGGCCTCTGGGTTAAAGGAAGGTACCTAGACATGGCTGGACCCAGATGCTATCAGACACCTGGCAAACAGGGATTGGATCTCCTAGTGCCTAGGTGATGAGCAGTAAGGACCTTTGGACAGATACCATCCCAGGTGAACCATTACTTGCAATGCTGAGTTATTACTGGCCTCATTTATAAAAATGGCTACTTCAGGAGCATGTACAACTCCCCATTTAAAATTCCCTATATGGATAAATGAATAGGCTCTTGAAAGAAATCGTAGCTGCTTATGTTTTTTCTCTGCCACACCCCTGTGTTAGATTAATATAAATGACTCTAGTAGTCACTTGTGAAAAAACAGACTGCGCTGCTGGAACTGCAGCAGCTGTCCTCAGTAATTTTTTGCAAGAGAGGAGACCAAAAAGCAAAGCTCATCAAAAGAGAGAAGTGAATGCTGTGCTAGCATCCTCCATAGCTCTCTTCCCTGCCTTCCTCTAGGTGCCATGTCCTCAGAGCAGCCACATCAGTGTGGATCCTCTGCAAAAGATTGTAGGGTGGTCTTGTGTGTCTGTCACAGCTCATAGCCCTCCATGCCATCCTCAGAGCCCTGACAGGGAGACAGCTCCTCTGCAAAATAGCCAGACAGTTGTTTAGTTTATTTCCTATTCCTTTAAGCCCCTTTAAAATATGGTGTTGGGTGATAGAACAGTAACTCAGATTTGTTGTAACCCTGATGGTTTAAAGGCATGAGCAAGGCTTAGGAGGAGCAATGCAGTGAGCCTGTCTGTAGAAGACTTGGAAGTGAATAATAATTTTGATTAAACACAGAGTTGGCATCCCACCAGTTTTACCACTGTTTTAATACTGAATAATAAGAGATCCATTGAAGAGGCCTGTTAGTATAACCAGTGGCATTTGTTGTATCTTGGTCCAAAGACATGTCACTCTCTTTAAAGAAAATGCCTTTTATTTTGGATGAAAATTTTGAGGTTTCTTATGAAAGTACTGCAGTGCCCTTGTTTAGGTTGGAGATTTTTTCATTCAGTGTGTTTCATCATTTCTGCTCTCATGCATCATTTTTCATATCTTCCCTTATCAAATTACCACAGCTTTAGGAGTCCTGAAGAAATTAGTATAATCACTCACTATAATTAAATGTTTCATATTGTATTAGACACTTCATGCAATAAGCATGTATCTCTCACACATCTGATCGAATCACTAAGTGCAAAGATTTATTTTCCTCACATCTTCTGTGTTGCAGAGATGATGTATTGCACTGTGTCAGGGAGGCTTTTTCATAAGAATTGGCAGCTGTCAAGAATGGCCTCACCTGCATCAGAACATGAGGCAAAGGGAGACAACATAAAGTCATGTTGTGAAGAAAACAGCCTGCTCTTCTTAAGATGGAGAGATGAAAAAGGACTGAGTAGAGGCCCACAAAAGCATAGAGCTTTGTTGTGCATCTTGGTACAGCCAGCAGTCCTCAGGGCTTTTTTAAGTTTTGAAAATCTCTGAAAGGAATCATTCTTGCTTCGTCCAGGACTTGGTCAGCTAGGCTAAACAATTAAAATTGCCCATGTAAGTCTCAGAAAACTGTCAAGAAATTAGGAGTTTGGTATTAAATTATATTTCTGGGACAATTTTGTGGCCTCGGCTTTTAAAGCTGAAGTGTTGTTCATGAATTTATGGGGTACTGTGGAAGGAAATTTTCATGGTTCCAACATAAATTACTGAGGAGCCTGAAACAACTAAAATTTATTCAAAAATAACCTAAGAGCCCACAACCACTAGCTCATAAAAAAAAGGAGAGAGTGATGCTGGCTATAAATGCCTCATCTCCTGTGTTGATCCTGAGGGACCTGCCCAGGAGTTCCTGGGAAATGATGCTGTTGCTCCAGAGGGAATGAGGCACTTCCCCACATTTATTTATCACTTCAGATGTTTTCTTTGTTTCTCAGATCTAGTTTTCTTTATCTCCTGGGTATAAAATAAAAGAGGAGAGACAAAGTGAGAGCCACTTGAAATGTATTACCTGAAACTGTGATCTCCAGAGAGAGAGGAAAGCATGCAAGCAGCCCTGTGAAAGAGAAGAAGACAAAAGAAAGTTCAGTAAGTTGCAACAGAGAAGGAAGTTCAATGACATCAATAACAAAAGAAAAAGAAAGAAGAAGAAAAAAAGAAAGAACTGAACTGTAAAATTCTGAATAATAGCAAAGAAACAGCATGAAATATTTATTCCAGAAAAGAACGAGAAAAAATAATAGAAAGAACAACAATAAAGGAGATATATTACAAATCACCTTAAACATAATGTTGAATCTCTACCACCACACTAGTTTGCTCAGGACCATTATTTTGCAACATCAGCACCTTAAGCTCCAGATATTGCCTTGGAAACCTGAGCTAGGGTTGGATACTCTGGCAGCTGTGTCCTCATCGTTGCTCCTGAAGTCCTGAAGTCCAGACTATGCAGTGAGGGGGCCAGTATCCTCCTCTTTGTGCATTGCCAAAGTTCTCAGCCCTTTGCAGCAGAGGAAACAGTCACCATTTAGTTACCTCTTGCTGCTTGAGGTTGCCATTATTGTTAACAAGCTGTTTTCCCATGACACTAAAGAGTATAATCTTGAGGACAAGGCTGAGCTGGGAAGCAGGGAACCTCCTCTACCCAGGCATACCCTTGGCCTGTTAGGGATTGTGGTACATTTTGCCACCCTCTTAGCAGGATACGTGTTGTGACTGTGCTGCATATAAAATGCAAGGACATATATAAATGTGTTCATGTGGATACATAAATATACACATTTATGAATACATGAAGTGTTAAATTTTTTTGCCTTCTTGATGCTTAATGCAGGTTGCTTGTATGAATGGAAAACCAAATTGCATCATACTAAGTTTTTTACTTAGTAGCTCTCTTTAAATCAGTAATACTCAGGAGACACCACACAAGTATAGGATATTTCTTAGATATTGTGAATCTCAGCAGCCATCAGATCCTGCTGTCCTGCAACTCTGATCCATTCTGCTGGCTGGAGGAAATGTCATGCCTCAGCACTGATGCCCACAGAGATCAACTACTTCCATCACTCACTCCTTCATAGGTTTTTCCACCCAGAGAAAGCAATTGAAAATGTCTTTCCTAGGTAAGAAATCCCATTTCCAGTGTCAGTTCCATAATCAGACAGGAGAAAAAATGATCAGTCATTTCAAGCTGGGTATGCACCTGCCAATGTCACAGCCAGATCTGCTGTAGGCAAAGACAGGGGGTGGTATTGGGAAAATTGCTGGCTCAGCAGGTACTGATAAAATACTAATTTTAACAGATCATAATTTTTTTAGCATTTGAAAAATACATTGTGGTCAGATGTCCCGTGGTGAGAGGGTTTTAATAACACTTACATCCTTACAGCTTTCCTTTATTATTTCCTGACCAAGCTGAGATCCAGTTTATCACATGTGTGTTTCTGTACAATAAGCACCTAAACACCTATACAGTGCTTTGGAAACCTGAGTTGTCTTATAGAACCACCCTGTACAAAGCTTTCTAGAAGAATACAGGGCCAGCAATAGTGAGGCTGTACAAATGATATGATAAACTGGTGGGTATCTTTTTTTCCTCTATATTTGTATTACAACATACCCACAGACAAGCAACCATGCTAATGCACATTGTTAAGATTGCTTTATCAATTAACCCAAGTGTACAAAAGGCCAAAATGAAGATTGCCTATGTTCTCTTATTTCTGTTGCTCTTTTATGTTATGCAGCATGCACAATTTTGGGAATATTCTGTATTAATTTTCCCACATGCCTATGCCTCATTAAGCACACAGGGTAGATGAGTGCCCGTAGTGAGCAATTATTCGGTGTTTTACTCCAGCCTTGCTATTTAATATGAGGTTTTTACACCTTATTTATTTCTCATCCCTATAAATTCTGCTGCAAGAATGGAGTTATTAACTTCTTTATAGGCTTTTCTGTGGCACATACTATTATGGAACCTGAATGTTTTACAAACAATAATGAATATATTCTCCCACTAGCTCTGTAGGAAAATAGTGACAGTTATCTCGAGCTTAGGGTAGGCATATTGAAGTACAAAATTAGTAGAATCAGAACTATGGCCTAAGTTTAGAGACTTAGTTTTGAGTATATGTGCTACTAGACTACTACAGACTTCCTATGTTGTTATTGGAACAACATGTGTTTCACCCATGAGGGTGAGATGTGCAAATTAGGTACTGTTGGAAGAAGTGTATTACCAGTACCTGAGGTTTGTACTATGTTGTAGTTGCTGCCCAAATGGACAAAACAGGGATCCTTAAAGTCCACTGCTTTTTGAATTAGATTTTTTATTTGGCACCCTTACACAAAAGATGAATTATTAATTTTTTGTAGCCAATAGAGGGTGAACAGTGAACAATTCCAGCTCAGGGTTTAGATTGTGAGCCACTCATCCCACTTTTTCCCCACACCAAAAATCCAGTCTCTCTTTTTGAGGTCCTCATGCTGGCTGTCTTTAATCAGTCTACCAATATTGCTGCAGCCTACAAATGCAGCCAAGAAATGCAGCTTCTTATCTAAGCGAGAAAACCACAGTTAAAAGTCAGCATTGGTGTGAGAACAAATATTTACCAATTTCTCACTAAGACATTTAGGCTACAATTTAAAGGAAGATGCTTAAGTATCAGAATAATATGCAGTATCCTTTTATGCATAGGATGGGCAAAGAAGGGCTCCTTTAAAAAGCAGGTAAGTGAGATTCCAGATGAGCAAATTTGTGTGTGGTGTCTCCAAGATCTGGGGTATCTTTTCTTACTGTAGGCACTAGGTCTTTGCTCCTGCCTCAGCCAAAACAGGTCCCTTGGTCTCATCAGGTCCCTTCCATCCCAAGCAAGGTGCGGGCAGGTGCTAAAGTATATGCACCTTGGGAGAGGTCACTTTTTTAGCTTGTGTCTAGTGTTCAGGGCTCTGAGCCTGTGGTCATGGGGGAAAAGGAGAGCTTTGCTCCCCCACTGGATTTTGCCAGTCAGCCACTGAAGATGGATGGACACGGGACCCAAGAGCTCTGCAAGTGTGAGCACACCATGATGTGTGCACGACAGTTTTTGCTTAAGCAGTCTTCAGAATTTCACAATAAATAAATAAAATTAAGGCCTCCATTTGGTAGGGGTGATTTTTGTCAGCTTACAAACTGGACAAATTTGGAAGCAATTTCCCAAGAAGGTGGATGTGTAGAGAGAAAGTAATCTTACTCAACTTGTCAAATCTTGCCTAAAGGTTACAACACCTTGGTTGCTCAGGGCAAAGGGCTCAGAAAGACATTTTAAACAAATGTAAAATAAGATATCTTCCCTAGTGTTATGGTTTAACCCCAGCTAGCAACCAAACCCCACACTGCCCCTTGCTCACTTGGGACTGGGTAGAGAATTGAAAGGGTAAAAGCTGAGAAACTCATGGGTTGAGGAAAAGACAGTTTAATAGGGAAAGCAAAGGCCACACACACAAGCAAAGCAAAACAAAAAAATTAATTCACTCCTTCCCATGAGCAGGCAGGTGCTCAGTCAAGAGAGCAGGGCCCCATCACATAGGATGATTTGGGAAGGCAAACACTGTTGCTCCAAATGTCCCCTCCTTACTCCTTTTTCTCCCCACTTTATAAACTGAGCTTGGTGCCACAGGGTCTGGAATATCCCCTTGGTCAGTTTGGGTCCCCTGTCCTGGCTCTGTCTCCTCCTAACCTGCCACTCCCCTCACAAGTGTGGCTGCACAAAAAGCAGAGAAAGACTTGGCTCTGTGTAAGCCCGGCTCTACAATAACAAAAACATCTCCGTATTATCAACCCTGTGTTCAGCACAAATCCAAAACACAGCCCCAAACTAGCGACTGTGAAGAAAATTAATTCTACCCCAGCTGAAACCAGCATACCTAGTCATGTAATTTTAAGTGCCTATACTACATCTCTCTGCAATTTATACAACTGCAGAAACCATTACTGCAGAAACCTGATGCAAACATCTGGCATACATAAATGTCAATCCAGGCAGTCAGCGTTTCGTGTACAAGGAATTGAAAAAAGGTCTTACAATATAAAGTGTCTGGTAATCTTAACAATGGGTGGGGTTACCAGTCGTATCTGCAGTATTAAATTTCACTGCTTCAAAGCAGGTTGCAAGGGCTCCTTGTCCTTGCTGTATGTCTTGTCATGTTGTTACACAGAAGTAAGGTCTCTCATTCTCTACATGATCAAGACACTCATATAAAGATACACGCTGTATTTCATTTTTGGGGTGTAATTTATCCAGTAAAAAAATACGTGCCCCTTGCTGCTCAGGGCAGTTTCTTTGCAGTGCCCACCTATACAAAGGTGGGGGCATGGCCTTGGAGTTCAGAAATTTCAGCTAAGCAAGAAGGCAAGGTGGCCAAGGCAGCAGTGCACTGTGTGTGTCAGAGCCTGTTTTCACACTGGCTGCAGTTTAGACAGGGCAGAGAGAATTTCTGAGGTAAAGTGGCAATGGAAGTCTTTGCAAATGCATTGTATCAGAGACACAGAGGTGTGGAAATCCCTTCTGCAAGCTGCAGCAAAGGCAGAACAACAGCATCATTCAGAGTGATGCAGTGTCCCTGCCAAGCTGATGACACAGGCTGTGTGTCTCAGTGGGTGATTGTTTGTCTGGTTGCATGGCAGGACGAGCCCCAACCCCTGCCTGCATGGCCTCAAGCTCTCACTTGGGTCTGGGGGCAAGGAGCTGCTGCTCTGCACACATCTGGGGCACCAGCTGGGATGTCCTCCAGCCACAGCCTGGGCAGGCTGAGCACCACTGTGTGCTCAAGTCCCTGCAAAGTGGTGGTGCCCCAGGGTTTCAGGAACTTTGTAGAAACCATCCCAAAGTGTGATCCCACCTTTAAATGACAAGCTCACTGAGGTCCAGGTGGCAAGAGTATTCATGCAGGAAGGGAGAAGTTCAATAATTTCCTCACAGAGGTATGAACCTTTGTTCTCCACACCTCAGGAGACTGTCCCAGCTGGTGTTCTCACTCTAGGCTATGGGAAAGCCAGTGATCATTTTCTCTCTCCTGCACCTGGTGCAGCTGCAAGGAACACCAAGCCTCTCCTGGTGAGCAAGAGAAGGGTTGCAGGCTGAGGACTCAGGGAAGGAAAAATCCCAGCCTCTGCTGCCAACTTTGCCTCTATGTTTCTTCTATGGCTGATCAATGTAAAATGCAGAAATAATGCTAATTTTACTTAATTTATACAAATTTAAATGACAACCCTAAAAGCTTTTTCTGGATTTGTGTCTGACTCATATTGAAGATTCTGACCAGGTGGTGAATGGAAAGGAGTCTTTGACAATACCCTCTAAAGACCTTTTTAAGATAAAGCTAACTTTTTTCTACAAGCAGAGTAAATCATTGGACTTTGTTTCTGGCACAGTGACTATAAAAATAGCCTGACCCTCTCACTCTATAAACTTATAACAAAGGAGAAAAATAATTGCTTTAAAGTAGATTTTTTATAAAACATCTACTTGGGATGGCCTGAAATGAAAAGGAATTGCTTTATCTAATCTTGCCAGGAAAAGCATTTCAGCACAGAGGAGTATGAAAGTGAATACTTGACCCTCCTTGGAGGCCAGTTTCCAAATGGGGTCAGGCAGAAAGACAGAACCTGATGATAACTGATGATAAATCCAGGATAAAACACGGAGGCTGACTGAGAGTTCAGGCTTTGTGGTTTATGCTTGAGCCTTATCACTGCTGAAAGAAAATTGAAGTGATTATATAGTACTTTGAACTTAATGGAAAGAAGAAAGATAGTGAATGGTTGATTACATCTCTTCTTAAAGTCCTTCAAGTAAAGGCCACTGCCCATTAAACTCTTGCCAAGGCAGCTTTAGCTGGCAGCTAGATGGCTCAGGGTCCTCTCTCTAGCCTTCCCTGGTAAAGATTAACTATATCACCTCACTTGCCTTCATCCTCAGAGCCAGTCAGAGCAAAAAGCGTGGCAGGAGATTTCTGCTCTTCTCTGTTGCCTTCAGCCAGGATCCAAAGCAGGCTGCAATTAAAACAGTGGGACTCCTGGGCTCCTGTGGGGATGGGTCAGCCTGATTCACAGGAACATAAGAACAATGCTTCCTACATTTCCATAAAACAAGTTGCAACTCCCCAAGGGTTCCCCAAGAATAAATTACCAGGAATTACTGATGTTTTCCACGAGACTCTCACACAGCGTTGAGGCCTGACTCATGATTAGGAATGTCCGTGCGTGGCAGGATGCAGCATGCAAGGAACAGCCAGGGACCTACGTGTTGGGTACCCTGAGGTGCTGCAGGAAGGTGTTTTCCTGGGACCTGATGTGAAGACACTGCTAGGAACAAAGTGCTGGCCACTACTAACAATGAAATAACTTGTTATGCAAGTTACACTGCTACCACTAATTCAGACACGACAGATTATGAACTTGCCTGTGATGGAATTTTGAGAGTCATGATGAAAGTGTGGTAGAGTGGACAGATAGCAGAAAGAGAACAAGTGATGGTAGTGAAATTGTGACTGTGATTAAATCACTGCACTTTCCTCCCCCAGGGTCACTGTGTAGGGCCAGCTCAATGCCCGATAATGACACCTCTTGTCAGCAGTAAGGCTGTCACTGAAGATGCCACAAATGGTTTCCAGTTTCCTGCATGGTTCTGCGGGAGTGTTGCAGGTCTCCATAGAAAAATGCTGTCCTGGGAGAAAATAAAACTGAAGTTTGTGCTAGAGTCCACATCATTAAGCAAAAAGGTGCCCAGGATCCAAATGATAGTGAATAGAACAGCTTTGTACTGATGCAGGCAGAGCCCTAGTGCTAAAGCTGATGCACAAACCAGAGCTTATCATGAGTGGCAATAGCAAAGATTTAAGCCTGTCAGTCAGAGACAGCAAGTATTAATGCACCCACTTTCACACAAGAAAATCAGAAGTACTGTTGGTCTTGCTAGCCTTGGCCTGTCCTGTTTGTGAAAGACTTGATCTGGAGCTGATCTACCAGCCAGCAATGTCCTCCTGCCTCCCCTCTTTTTTAAAAGAGGAGCAAAAAAGACACTTGTACTACATTTCATTATAAAAAGAACTGAAGTCAGGAATCTAGTGAGAACTTCATCATTCTTCCACTGCAGAAATACTTTGAAAAGAGAGCGATTGCTGGCCTGCACATAAATGAACTCCAAGTTTAGCCACAGAAAGCAGGCACTTTTATGTAATTCAGTCAACCTGGAAGATACATGTAGAGCAAAATTCCTCTTCATTCAGAAATAGAAAAATCTCTTCCAAGTGGTACATTCTTGGTCTGTTCCCACTAATGGTGACATACATGGGAGTTTGTTTAGTGGAATAGAAGAACTGGCTGGGATCTGTTTGGCTACTGTTTTATCTTTGAAGGGAATGTGATACCATTTTCTTTGCTTGTTTACAATGTGGTTAGTTTGTGGCATGTTTCTTAGTTTCAGCATATGACAATGGCCTCCCCTTACCTCAGAGCAACACTACCAGTTCCTCACAGTCATGGTCCCCCAAAAGATTCAAGCTTCTTCTTCTGTCCTCCACTCATTCACTGCCCAGGCTCCCTTCTCAACTCCTTGCTATCTCACCAGCAGAAAGCACCAAGCTGGCTGGTGGAGGAATTGCCTTTACTGAAGAAATTAATCTCCTCCTCCAAGTAGTTACTGATTTTATCAAAACTAGGAGCTAAGAGTTTCTGTCCCTTTGTCAGATGTGATTTCAATGGGCAATAAGCTGAAAAGCTCAGAGGAAAGACAGTCCAAGAGGAAAGCAGTAAAATCAAACTTTCTTAGGGGGTAGGGGAAATAATGATAAAAATAACCAATTTTCAAGTTCTTCAATTGTAACCTGTCACAGGCAGGCATAGATTCTGATTTTTAGGTATTTAAAAGAAGGCAGTTCTTAAAATAAGGTAGAAAAGGAATGTATATGCATGTGTATACATAAGCACATATGAAAAAATGGTAGAATAACTTCAAAACAGAATTTAGAAAATGAAGCCAAAGATCAAGATTTCTTAAGGCAAACTCAAATCTCAGCCCTACTTAGAATCTTTTCTGTATGGAAAACGTGATGCAGACCTAGGTTCATGTCTCACAGAGCCTGATATGCCTGATGGGATTTTACTACTCTTTCTCATATTTTACTCCAGATAGAAGCTAAAAGTCACAGCACTAAAACCATGGCTCATTTCTCATTATGATCTTCTTAGTTTTACAGTCACATTTGCACTTCCAGAGAACGTTCACCTATCTTGACTCCTGGAATCCAACACTTACTAGCTTTTCTGAAAAAAAAAATCGGGTGTTTGTGAAACTGCCATGGCCCTCGGCCCCATTAAGTTAAGCAATGTGTCATAAATACCAGAGGTGTTCCAGGGTGTTGTTCTTGTAGAAAGAGCTTCACCTTGGCATGAATCACAGCAGGCACAAGAACTCTGTTGCTCTAAACAACCCTCATAAAGGTGAAAAGTTGAAGAAGGAAAGGTGAAAGACACCTCCTAATTTTCTGATGGCACCTTTGCACTGCTGGGTACTTCTGTGCTCACACAGAAAAGATTGTCACTAATCTCTTCCCATCCTGGTTGTTGGGTTAGAATCCCACAGTGTGCAACCTCTGAAGGTGGTACAAGAATTTCTACCTTAAGCACGTCCAAGGCTTTGATATTGCTTTTCCCTGTGAATTGTTCTGAGGTGAGTTTTTTCAATCAAACTCTGTACTCAAAAGCTTTCTACTGCCTTGGAAAATAGCCTCCAGAGCACCCATGCTTCAGAGGTGTCCCAGCACATCCCACTGTTGTGGCAGCCTGCAGACACAGCCTGTGGGTGTTTTGCACCACAGGTGTGTGTAAGCAGTGGATGCATGTGCTGGGGATGTTTGGAATGCAGGGGTCCCACACACTTAAGTGGTTGGTTTTTGCTCCACTGATCCCCAGGACTGCTGCATTTGTGCTCTGTGTGAGGCATGCCAGGGCAGCCAGGGCTCCTCTCTGGATTCACAGTAGGTGGAACAGCCCCATAATATTCCCTCTTTACATTTTCCTTGTTAACATACTTCAGCTTCTTCTAAACCATGTTTGTACCCACTGAACTCAAAATTATTTGACTTTAAGGAGTTAGCTCTGCTTATCTGCCTGTTTCTTTATACTTGACTTATTCCTGGATCTGCAGGACACCTCTTTATTTATTTACACCTGCTGAACCCTCTTACACAAATGTAAACGAGAAAATGAGTAGGTGTATGGTAAGTGAACTCCTGCATCAAGCTGGCATTTGTAATTACTTTGTCTTTTCCTAATGGGGGATAATGAAAAATGAAGCATTAAAGTCACTGAAAAAAATCAGGATAAGAAATCAAGCCCTGAAACAGGAATGATATTCCTTAAATGCCTGTTGCCAGCTGTAAAATTATAATAATCTTTGTGGTCTTGCTACATGTTGATGATAACCACATCTTACAGAGAGGAAGATAAATGAGGCAAAATTATTTCTGCAGTGAGTTTTCTGATTCTTGAGATTTCTTGGGATTTGAAAACTCTGTTTTTCACTCTTAATGGTAGTTATTTAGTTTTACTTTTTTTCTGTTTTAAAGGTTGAAGGACAGAAAGGAGCATCTGAACTACTTGGCACTCATAATACATATGTCCCATTGGCTTAATCTGGTCACAAAGCTTACAAGCTCCACCAGCTACACGAGGAGAGCTTGTAAATTTCCTAAGTTAAATGAGGAGATTAGGTTTGCTGAACATGCAAAAAACTATCATCTTGGCCAATGGAGCTATTAAACTCTTTAATCCACAGCTGTTTGGCCTGAAATCTCTCACAAGCAAGCTGATCTTCATTCTCTATCCTGCCTTTTGCCAGGTGCAATCCCCAAAAGCATCTGAGCAGCAAGGAGGAGCCCAAGTTTCTGTGACTGGGATCTTTGTGTGGGAAGGTGAACAGGGTGGGATTTGTCCCACCTTGGTGTTAGCTCTCAGACACAGGGTATGCCATCTCAGCTGGCTGTCCAGCTCTACCTGCAACCAGCAGGGATACCTGTGAAGGCAGCAGGCTGGTCTCAGTGTGGGACAGTGATCCTGTTCTACCTGGAATGCTGAACCATCCATCTCCTTTCACTGGCCATGGAGACACCTGGAGAAAGAGCTTCAATTTGATGTGCCGTGGTGATCAGTGTGATGGATTTCACTCAGGTGAAATCATTTGGTCTCAAATGATGGACAGGTAAAAAGGACAGATGGGCATCTATTTCAACATCCATGAGTGTATGGGATTCACTACCTTGTGTCTTTATTTGTAAGTCCTTTGAGGATGTGATCCCAGCCTCACCACCATGTGATTTTATGCACAAGGACACACGTATTTCCATTCCAGATCTTCTGAGGAATTACCACCTGTTTGTAATGCAGGTCACATGACAGGTGCATTCCAGTCTCCAAGAAAGGGCTAACTGTTCCTTTTAATTGTTTTAGCATCTTAAGGGAACAAGGCTCATGCTCTTTGTCCTGCCTATCTATCTTCTTCTATCTATTCTCTTTAATAAGCTCATTTCCTCTGACTTTTGTCCTCCACAGCCTCACAAAGGTTCAGTTTTCAGATGGTAAGTGACATGACTTAGCATCAAAAGGTGAACTACCTCCATGCCCCAGATTCACCTACAGTTTATGGGTTAGGACTCATGAAATGTTAGACTAATAGAGGTCTGAGCTTTCCAGGCTGAGGAGAGTACTCAGCCCTTCTCACCCTTTGCCTGAATGATTACTTTAGAAATTCACTATTATATAAAAAACTGACTAGGATCTCCCTCCTCATGTTCATTGAATAAGAAAGCACAGCCTTGGATCTAGCCTTCAATGTTGGATTCTTATGTTCTACAGACAGACCTCTGTTACCTGTACCCAGTGGGTGTTTTAGGTTCCTAAATCCAGGCATGATGACAGACTCGATTTCAAACCAACCTCTCTGATTACTGCTTTATCTAAATGGTGTCTCTTCATGCTTTTCAAGGTGCAGTAGGTGAGGAGGTCCAAAGTCTGTAGAGAACAGGAGGTACCTTACCAGAGACAGGCAGCAGCAGGTGTACCTTCCCTCAGGTCACTACCAGCCCAGAGTTTTCTGAGGAAACTAGGACTAGAAGAGCTGATCCATAGGAAGACATAAAAGCTAGGATAGCTGTTTTATGAACCCAGAATGGGCACTGGGGCTATACACTCAACCAAATTGCCAGTATTTCAATCAATTAGAGCCCTTGCTTTGCTAAACAAATTGAACTCTCTGAGTCTCTTCGCACAGAGTAAAATTTTTCGTCTTACTTCTGCTGTATGGATTTCTTTCTCCAGGATGTGAGTTTTTGGCCTCATTCTTGATATTCCAATTAATGTGCTGTGCAGGACTGTGAACACTTCCCTGTGTCTACTGGAAATACTTTCCCTAACAATGTCTTTGAAGACATTTGCATTTGTGCAGCCCTGTCATCCTGGGCTCTCATAGTTACTCCTGTAAGTGTATAAAATAACCCCTTCTTTCTCCTTCCCTTTCACTTCTCCAGATTCTTGGAGTGATGCAGTAGAGATCTCCAGACTAATGCAGAAATCCTCCTGTTAGATGTTAAAGACAATGTCTTGAAATGAGTGTTAAACTTCACCCTACCACTATTGTTCCAAATCTGTAGTTATCTTTTTCTGCCTCTACCATTCTCAGATGTCTTTCTGTGCCATGCTGTCTCCTTCAAATGTCAAATTTCACGAGCATACACCTACTTCTTCAATCAAAATCCTTTATGGAACGTCTGTGAAAATATCCTGGCTCCCAGAAAAAGCTGCAACTTGTCCTTTAACACAGTTATTTGTCATCTCATTTTAGAGCCATTTCTGATTTTCTTGCTACAGTTTGTGTGTTTTTCCTTTTTGTCTTTTCCGTTTTACCTAGTGATTTCCCATATCACAAGTGATTCTCAGACACTTGTACAGCTTCACTTGGCTGCAATTACCTTCCTCAAAGCAATCAATCAGCACTCTTGCAAGCAGAAGCTTTAGGCTGGCATGGTACCCTCGTAGCTGGCAGGCACAGGCTGTTATAGTTTCTTTTATTTTTCATTAATCATCATATCATTAATTATTCCTTTCACTTAAAATCTTTCACGTACTCTTGCATACTATTACAATCAAGCTAACAGGCCTTTAGATGCAAGTTCACTTTCTTAATTATGGTTACTATATTTACTCTTCTCAAGTCATGTGGATCCCTCTCCTGCACAGCTTGACAAAATTACATAGACTGGCTGCCAGGTCTTCAAGTGTCCTGCAGTGAAGGATTTGCTCCCTGCTGGCTGAGCACATCTAGCTCTCAGAGTTTTGTATCTCCCTTGAGGAAGTATTTTCAATTTCCTGACACACATCCCATATCTGTCCTCCTTTTCTCCAAAGTTTAATGTTCTTACAGAAAACCAAAATTGAGCTTCACTTAATGTTTTCACACACCTACGCCAGCATTAATCCACTCAGAGTAAAAACATCACTTCTTTTCTCATCTAAAATATTTTTATTTCAATAGATAAATAACATTTTATGATTTCCTTTTATTATTACTATTTAATTTCCTCTGCAAACTTCTAACTTGGTTTGACTTTTGGCAATGTTTACCCCAGCCATGTAATTCCTGGCCTTCAAAACTAAGTTTTCTTTGCTGATTAGTTGTGCTGGACTTTCTAAGGATCCACTTTGGTCTATAGCCCCTTCCTGCAAGTTTTCCTTCTTTTCTTCTGAAGTGAATTCCAGAGAGTTTCTTGCAGCTTTTATAGAATATAAATTATAGGTCTCCTTCAGCTGAAGTGCCTTACAACACTTTTGACTCACTGGACTCACTAATCTGCTCACTTTCTGAAAACTGTTCTTTCAGAACTGGAAATCTGACTTGTTCTCATATGTACCTCCATTTCATCTAAAAGCTTGGCTAATGGCTCAGTTTAGCTCTGAAATTATTATTAGTCTTTCCACTGGCTGTAGAAACTTGGATCTGTCCTGTTTAAATGTTCTCCAGGGCTGAGGGTGTAAACACAATGTTACAGGCCATGGTTTCAGCTGGTTTAAATTGCTAAAGCTCTGCTGGACTCTGGCCAGTCAAGAGGAGTCTCTCTTGTCTAAGAAGCTGAAGTTTTCATCAAAGAATTTTGGAAGCAGCTGCAGTCTCTTAAATTACTAGAAAATAGATATTTTTGCCATCTTTCCACAGAAGAAACTGCAATAAGATCTACGCCGTTTATGGTAGTCTCCAAATTAATTTACTATACCTGTCACAATGTATTATTAATGTCTTCCATGTGCATTACCTCATTTGAGAGCCTCATCTTGTTGCTTGCAGCAAATGGCAGGAAAAAACCAATGTAGTACCAATAGGTACAATGTGTGCAAGTTGTACAAAGGTACAAACTTCTGGACTGATTCAATTCTGCAGGCCTACACTCTCTCTGGCATCACTCTTGCTTGCAGTGATTGCAACTTACAGTTCAGACAGCTGCAGCAGTAGTGAGAGGCAGGGACAAGTGCCAATCTTGAAAACCTCCAGCGGGCTGAACAGAGCAGGCTGCAGAGGGGCCGGGGCTAGTTGTCATTCCAAAGTTTGGCTAAGTGGCAGCATACTGCGCTGGACAGCAAGATTACACAGTTTGAGAGTGTGAGACTCTTACTGCATGTGAGACTCCACTGCACTCCACCACATCTCTGCCACCAGGCGTGTCTAAAGACATGCCAGGAGAGAGCAAGGAGAGAAGCCAAAAGCGCCATAGCGCAGGTGAAGCGTGCCAGTTACCGCTGAGGGACACTTTGTGTCTTAGGGCAAAACAATACACTTCTGCGAGGTTAAAGGTGAAGTTTTTCCACACGAGGTCATAATAGTAACAAAACATGCAAAGTCCTTCTGCTGCCAGTGTTGATGATTTCCTGATAGCGTGCTGTTACTCACTCAGTAATAACAGAGCATTAGCTGATGCTGAATAGCTGCTTACACTTGACATACTTTGAAGCATTTGCGTGTGACTCCTTTGTATTGGGATTTAAAAAAAGGGAGGTACTAACTCCAGAATTCTGCTTGTCCTTTCCTTCCTCCATCTCCCATTTTATATCTACTCTGCAACCTTACCAGTTTTACCAGGGGCAGCTTGATCCATCAGGCAGGCTAAGAAAGAAGACATGGTCTTGGGGGTTACCTGCCAGGCACGGGAACACAAGTCAGCCAAAAAGCCAGTCACTTCATTTTTGCAGGTATAGACTACTGAGGAAATAAAAAAGCCCCAGCCATCTTTCTATTTTTAGCTCTGATTGACTCTGTGCTCATTTCAGACTGATCACAAGCCTGACTGCCGAGCGCTCTGCCGATGGAGAATGGAGTGCTGCAGGACAGGAGGAGGGAGCTGGAGGCAGCACTGCAGAGAGGAAAACAGGGGCAAAGATGAGTCCCTAAAAGGCAGGGGCATTCCTTTTAGTGATGGATACCTGCTCAGACTCTCTGTATGCTTCACTGTAGTCAGAGAGGAACAGAGGCTGAGCTGAAAGGAAGTAATGGAGCCTGAAAATGTGTCGATTTCCAAACTGTTCTTTTCTTGAGGAATACAGTTCCATGTTAAGCTAGTGCCACTCAAACCCCTGTCTCCACTCCAACACCAAATTTAGCTCTCAGTGGTCATGTCCATCTCTCAGCATGCACTGTCTCTCTGAGGCACTGGTCACAAACGAATTTCTCAACGTTGAAAATCCTGAAATTAGAGAGGAGTGATCAAAACGCAAACGCTCCTTGATCCAGTATAGTTTACATTGAACTAATTTCTGACATTGGTTTTAGATTACTATTAACCTCAAAGAGTGCACAAATAGAAAACCTCACCATGTCTTTCTGTCTTAAGTGCAAAATGTTTCCTCTTTGGAGGTAAAATCCTAGATACATGCACAGTGAGACAAAATTATTGTAGTTTGTAGTTAGGCTACAGCCATTGTTAGGGTTGGTTGTTTTGGGAGGTTGCTGAGAAGATTTTTTGGTGTTTTCGTTTAGTTTTATTTAGTTTGGTTTGAGTGATTGCATACATGCATCTATAGTAAATTTTTAGCCTGCTGACATGGTCTTACTTTCCTCAGTTGCCTTCTGCAGGCTCTGTAGTGGTAATCCATACATTCCTTGGGGTTTTTGGGGTCCTCAGTCTAAAGAAAGTACTCGCTGTACTATGCAGCAGCCCAGAGATGAGGCTTCACAGTACTGTCTTTCTGGAAGCAATGAAGCAGCAGCAATGCAGAAATCTGAATTTTAACCCCTTCTGGTGAATAAAACTCTGTAGAAAAGTGAAGAAAATTATATAATTAGGATTTATCAAACTGTCTTGCATTGCAAAGCAGGATGTAACCAAAAGCATGTATTCTATCACCATCTGTTGAAACCAGCTGGGGCAGTCATCTTTCTCTTTTCCATAACACATCCTTCCTCCAGGGAGATACCTCCTGTTAATGGCCCATTGAGTCGCACTGTTTGACTGATAAAATAACATCATTCCATTGGGAGATGCTCCAGCCAGGGGGAGGAGCCAATCCCTTCCTACCTAGATAAAATCTGAGATTTAGAACATCAGAGCAGCCTTTTTCCACTGTATTCCAGAGGAAAACCAGACCCTTCTAAATCATCACAGGACCTTTGGAGGAAAACAGCACCCCTCTACAGGATCATTGTTTCAACTGAACCACATCTGTCACTCCAGGGGGACTGCAGCCACCATTTAATGGGACTGCTACCAACACCCTGACTGACTGAGTGTCAGGTTATATTCTGACTCTGTCAGTGTTTTGGTCTTTGTATAAGTGTATTTTTATTTTAATTTTCCTAGTGAAGAACTGTTATTCCTATCCCCATATCTTTGCCTCAAAGCTGCTTAATTTCAAAATTATAATAATTTGAAGGGAAGGGGTTTACATTTTTCATTTCAAGAGGGGCTCCTGCCTTTCTTACAGACACCAAGACACAAACCTAGATAATTTGGGAGACTAGGAAGGTCTGGCATAATGGAAAAATGGATTGCTAATGTGTTTGTTTTGGGATCTCGACATGAGGTAGGTAAGGGACTGCTAGTGTGTAAAAGGTGAAAGTGGGAATTCAAAATTTTATTCTCTGTTGATCTGGTGTGTCTTCACTGCTATGCCTTGTAATTTGCTTTGTATGATATTTATGCATATTCTGTAATATGTATGGAGTTTAGCCTGATATTTCTGCCAGGCAGCTTAATCCAGTTTGGAAAAAACAGCAGAATATACAGCAGTTAGTACTGTGCTGGCTGTCCCCCACCAGCTATCATGCATTTTCTTCCTGCTCTTCAGCCAGAACAAATATATCAATTCTCCATTTTCCCACACTGGTGCCAGCTGTAGTGCCAGAGAAACATGCAGGTCTCAAGTAGAGCAAATGAATAAATGTGTCTCTCAGGCTGAAGGCTTACCAAGTGATGATGGCTGGACAGTACTACCCTCAAAGCCATGAGCTTTGGGAAGCAGTGAGACCATGGAGCCTTGAGCACTGTTGGCAGAGTGGAGAATGCATCAAATCCTGGCCAGAGCACTCCTGTCATCTTCTGTACATAAGGAACGTTACAACTGTTGTTTCTCCTCAAACAATTACTTATGTTTTGGAAAGACATAAAAATGTTGGTATGCTTTTATGTGGTCAGCAAACAGCCTTCCTTGTCTTACAGTTCTCACTCAGAAGTAGCTCTTGGAGGGGAAACAAGTCACTGTGGTGTAAGGCAGGGTGTGAGCTGGCAGTGCAGCAGATGTCTGCAAAAACAGGAGGCAGACCCTCGCCTAAGGAACTGGGTGATTTTCTTCCTTTCTGTTATGATGTGGGGTCTGGAGAGCTGCCTGCATGTTCATCTGGTCATGATAGCAGTGATGTGATGCTGTCATGCTCCTTTTTACATGGATGGTATTGGTTCAAATTTTATGCAAATTTCAAGCTATCAGGCTTGATCTTGACTGTTGTCTCAAACTGATATTCCAACAATTCATTTTAGTCAGTATCTATTGCTAGAGGATTTTTAATTGAAAAAGCAAATATTTTGATGTGGGAATTCACTAATTTGTGGAATAATTTATCTCATTAAGATTTGGCTTGTTATTTTACATCCTTCTTCCTCATGAGGAAAAGTATTACGACTGTAAAATTTCCCATGTGCCTGCTTCCAGTGTAGAACACAGCATCTGAACACAGTAATAAACAAACTTTGTTATCTATCTCCTCCATGACCTTGTGTGGTAAAGAGAGGAGGAGGCAGTCACAGAACTGCTGAGCTGCTTGGATGTTGATAAATCTATGGGACCGGATGGGATCCATCCCAGGGTGATGAGGGAGCTGGCAGATGAGCTTGTGAAGCCGCTCTCCATCATTTACCAGCAGTCCTGGCTCACTGGGGAGGTTCCAGGTGACTGGATGCTGGCCAGTGTGACACCCATTCACTAGAAGGGTAGGAAGGAGGAGCCTGGTTATTACAGGCCAGTCAGCCTGACCCCAGTGCCGGGTAAGGCAATGGAACAGTTTATACTGAGTGCCATCACACAGCCCTTGCAGGATGGCTGGGGGATCAGACCCAGGTCATGGGTGTAGGAGGGGTGGGTTGTGTTTGACCAACCTGGTCTCCTTTTATGACCAGGTGACTTGCCTGGTGGATGCAGGAAGGGCTGTGGGTATTGCCTGTTTGAACTCCAGCAAGGCCTTTGACACTGTCTGCAGCACCATTCCCTGGAAAAGCTGCAGCCCACAGCTTGGGCAGGAGCACTGCTGGGTTAAGAACTGGCTGAATGGCAGGGCCCAGAGAGTGGTGAATGGTGCTGCATCCAGCTGGGGATCAGTCACCAGTGGTGTCCCCCAGGGGTCTGTGCTGGGGCCAGTTCTGTTCAGTACCTTTATTGATGATGTGGATGAGGACACTGAGTCTTTCATTAGTAAATTTGAGGATGACACTAAGCTGGGAGCGTGTGTTGATCTGTGGGAAGGTGGGAGGGCTCTGCAGAGAGACCTGGAGCAGTTGGGTGGATGGGCAGAGTCCAGCGGGATGGAGTTTAGTAAGTCCCAGTGCAGAGTCCTGCATTTTGGCCACAACAACCCCCTGCAGTGTTACAGGCTATGGAAGGTGTGGCTGGAAGGGACCAGGGGTGCTGGTCAGCAGCTGACTGAACCTGAGCCAGCCGTGTCCTGGTGGCCAAGAGGCCAATGGCCCCTGGCCTGTGTCAGAGCAGTGTGGCCAGCAGGAGCAGGGAGGTCATTCTGCCCCTGTGCTCAGCACTGGTGAGGTCACACCTCGAGTGCTGTGTCCAGCTCTGGCCCCTCAGTTTAGGAGGGACCTTGAGACCTGTCCTGGGTTAGTGTTATGACTACTCCTCTCCCTGCCCCCCCCGTCTGCACGGAGCTGCTGCCGCCGTGGCCGTTCCTCCCCTGCCCCGGCGGGCCCGGCTGCTGCTGCTGCTGCTGGCCTGCTGCTGCTGCTGCTGCTGCTGCTGCTTTTGCTGCTGCTTTTGCTGCTTTGGCTGCCGCTTCTTCCCCTACCTTTTGCCCCAGCTTCTCCTGCCCCCAGCTGCTCCCTCTTTCTCTCTCCTTTCTTCCCCTCATCCCGAAGATCTGCACCGGCTCCGGACGGAGGGATCTGAACATCAGAGACTGCGTCTGGAAGCCTGCCACAGAAGCTTTGCACCCTTCCCAGCAGGACTGACCGAGCTCGTCCATCCTCGCTCACCTTGGTGAAAACGTTTTGTGTCACCTGGGGATTGTTCTTTCCTGGTGCTGGGAAGTGGTTTTTTTCTGTGTGTTTGTTAAAATAAACAAGTTTTTTCCATTTTTTTTCCCTCGGAGGAAGTTCTTCCCGAACCCGGTATTGGGAGGGGGAAGGAGTTCTGGGGGTTTATTTTCCTAGGGGGACTCCTTTGCCAGATATCTCCCGTAAATTTGTCCAAAACCAGGACAAGACCCTTGAGCGTGTCCAGAGGAGGGAGCAAGGCTGGTGAGGGTCTGGAACACAAACCCTGTGAGGAGCAGCTGAGGGAGCTGGGAGTGTTCAGCCTGGAGAAAAGGAGACTCAGGGGTGACCTTATCACTCTCTACAGCTCCTTGAAAGGTGCTTGTACTCAGGGGGGGTTGGTCTGTCTCTCTCTGCAGCAACCAGCAGAGCAAGAGGACATAGTCTAAAGCTGTACCAAGGGAGATATAGGCTGGATATTTGGAAAAAGTTTTTTATGAAAGAGTGATAAAGTTCTGGAATGGTCTGCCCAGGCAGGTGGTGGAGTCACCATCACTGGATGTGTTTAAAAGAGGACTGGATGTGACTCTCAGTGCCACGGTTTAGTTGAGGTGTTAGGGGATGGGTTGGACTTGATGATCTTTAAGGTGTCTTCCAATCCAGGGATTCTGTGAAAAGCTTTCTCTTGGAAAACAGTGACTCTTTCATCAGATCAATTTCTTTCAACATGATAAACAATATACCCAGAAAGAAAATTGTGCACACCTTTTATTTGTTCTATTTGTTCTATTTTGCTGCAATTTTATCCTGCTCCCGAAGGACCCCTGTGGACCCCCACTAGTGACAGGCCACCAATCTATGTCACGCCATCCTCTGTAACCCATTGTGTCCGATCCACCAGCTGTTCACCCACATGAAATATCCAGAAGGGTCCTGTGAGAGTATTGAAAGTTTTACTCACATCCAAATATCTTACAACTGAGTTCCCTTGATCAGCTAGGTGAATTAACCAGTCATAAGAGGAAATCAGATTCAACAAGCAGGACCTTTCCCTCATGAAGCTGTGCTGGCTGTGACTGATGACTTGCTCTTTAGGTGTTTTTCAATACCACACAGAATAATCTTCTCCGTACTTTTACCAGTCACTGAAGTGAGAATGACAGGCCTGTAATTTCAGGATGACCTCTCTCAAAAATTGGTACAACGTTAACTATTCCAGCTGACTTAGATCTCCCTATATTCTCAAGAACATTCAAAATTGAGAGAGACCTTGCAATGATATTGACCAGCTTTTCGTGTATTCTCAGATGAATCCCATCAAGATTATTAATATATTAGCAATAATTAACCCCTCCTTAGACTGATATGTTTTTATCTCTCCAGATGCATCACTAGAAAATGAGCTCTGAGCTCACTGCATTGAGGAGGGTCTAAAATCTGACATCATGGTCAGATGTGATTGGGCCTGACTGATTAATCCCACTTGTGCTGATGGGAGATCAGACACTGGAAAATGAAGGATTCACATGCACTCATTGCTGTTAACACGTCTTCAGTGGGATGTCAGCTATGAAAGGAGTGGAATAACTCTGTACTGGAGTGATTATTACTCTCCCAGTATGTATGACTGCCTGAGAGCAGTTTACATTCATGGGGCCAGAACAAGGATCTCACTCCCGTGCAAATTGTGTCTGCTTTGAAGTCAAGGAAATTCCATTAGCAGTGAACAACTGTGAGATCAGAATCAAACACCAAAGGGTTGTGATCTTCCTACTGCTAAGAGGCAAGCATAGAGACTGCATTTTTCAGAGCTTGCTGTGTGAGTTGACATTAACTTTGCATAATTATAATTGACTACAGCCATACCCAGGGAAGGGAGTGGTGATGTTCAATGCAGGCACACACAGACAAAAGCCAAGGGCAGACGCCTGCAGAATATTGATAACAGAATAATGCTGGTTGGCAGAAAAGTGGATGTATAGCAGCAAATCTCTGAATCTCATTCACATGCACTTTGAAGGCCATTGGCACAGCTGGTTATGGAAATTAAAAGAATTACAACTCCATGGTATCTGTCTCCTTCCTTCTGGGTTTTTCTTTCAGACCAAACACTGCACATGTGCCAAAGTACCAACATCAAGTAAAGAAGTGCAAGCATGAAGACAGGGTCACGCTTTCATATTTTTTTCTGTATGTGGATTGTGAGACAAAACATGCTGTTGCATGACAGCGTATGAGGGAGGATCAAAGCCACGACGGCAAAGCCCAAGATTTAGCATGGAAAGGTCAGGTGCAGTGCTGTCTGAACAGCCTGCTCAAAACCCAGCAGCTTTAGGATTGCCAGAAGCTGTACAAATCACTGAGTAGGTAAGTTTGAATTCTCTGCCACCCTGTTCCTGCACAGACAGCTCCTGGCCGGTGTCCCACCTTCATGCCCAGTGTGGGAGGTGGGAGCACTTTGAGCCAAGACAACATATTTTCTGGATATTTTATACGGGGACTTTTGGCTCCTGATTGCTCTTTTCTTGCATTAGCCCTCCCGTCAAATGTCACAGTTGGGAGATTTGAGGGAGAGCTTAATTTTTTTCTCATTTCTTCTCCCTAGAAACTCAAGAAAATGGAATGCTGGGCTGCTCTCCCTTTTTAGACGACCAGAGCCAATACAAACACCAGATAATGGCTTCCTCATCTGGAGCCCCTCCATTTTGGCAAAGCTGTGGCTGCTTGCTGATGTTCCCCTGCAGGGAGGGACCTCTCTGTGGGATGAATGCTGGTAATGCTTGGTAATGGCAATGGTTAAAGCACCATGATCACTTTATTTTAACTCACAATAAATAGTTTTTATGCTAACAGGGCAGTGACAATACATTGGATTATCCTCTAGATTGTTCTAGTAGTCTGTGGGGCTCATGTTAAAATAGCCTGTTTTGAGAATAATTTGAACATAAAGAGCTTTTAACATATCCTTTTTTTTCCTCAGCTTTGTTGGGGAACAGAGACTGTCCTTTAGGCTGACACATCTGCTTCATTAATTAAGAATGGATATCTTTGTATTATCCAAGTAATGTGATACAAAATCAAGGTTATTGAGCTAAAATCAGCTCTACTTTTTTTTAAGCCTCAATTATGGCCTAGAGATTCTTATGTTTTCTTACTGCTACGCAAAGCAGTCATTCTGACCTAGCATTGCACTGGGGCGTGTCTGTGCCACTTCTGCTTTTGGTCCAACCCTGGAGTAGCTGAGGAAGTCACAGAATTATAGAGTCATAGACTGATTTGTGTTGGAAGAGACTTTAAAGATCATCTCCTTCTGACTCCCTCCCACACCTCCCACTAGACCAGGTTGCCCAGAGCCACATCCAACCTGGCCTTGAACACTTCCAGAGACTGGGCATCCATGACATCTCTGGGCAGCACCTTCAGTGCCTCACTGCCCTCTCAATAAAGAGTTTCTTTCAAACAGATAATGTAAAATAATTTCCACTTGTCTTATCAATACCAGCCCTTGTAAAAAGTTCTTCTCCACCTCTCTTGAAGTGCTAGAAGATACTGGAAGGTGTCCCCAAATCTTTCTGTTCTCCAGGATGAGCAGCCTCAACTGGCTCAGCCTGTCCTCCCAGGAGAGATGTTGTATCCCTCTGATCATCATGACTGTCCTCTTGACACACTCCAATAAATCCACATCCTTCTTATGCTGGGACCCCAGAGCTGGGTGCAGCACTGCAGGTGGGGTCTCACCAGAGCAGAGCAGATGGGCAGAACTCCTCCCTGGTTGTGCTGCTCACGCTGCTCTGGAGGCATCTTAGCAAATTATTTGCTTTCTGGGCTGTGAGTGCACATTGCAGGGTCCTGGTGAGCTTCTCATCAACCAGCAGACCCAAGCCCTCAAGTCTGCTCTCAGCCCAGTCTCCATTCAACTTGTATTTTTGTTTGGGATTGTCCCTACCCATGTGAAGGACCTGCTGGGGGCCACAAGAAGGGCAGCCAACATCCGAAGTCCTGCAGCTATGAATAGTCATGAGGCTTCTGTCTTCAGCATTTTGAATATTTTATAGCTAATGGGACATGGTGGGTTCCCTTGTTAAAAGTAAAATTCTGAAGGGACTGTAGGATGGTGACAACAGTGTTATGAAAAACAAAGCTATTAAACACTCCTGTAACTGTGCATGTCACCATGGCTTTGAAATGGATGATGTTACAGAGTGGGGCTTGTGACCTCAGACCCAATGGACTGGCACTGGCCCCTCTGCTGCTGCCCTGTCACCCCCCAGAGGAAAGGACAGGCATGGGAGTGAGTCCTGGGGAAAGAGCTGGTGGTACAGTGCTAAGCACCTGCCTTTGCTCACTGGTCAAGGGCTTCATTTCAGAGAAGACCAAAAAGAAACTAAGAGCCCGTATTATATGAGAAATTGAACCAAAATGATGGGTTGTATTAAATTTGGCACTGACTTGCAGAGTTTATCAAGAGCATGGGATAACAAGGATTGGCTGTAACTTTGTCACATTTTCTGAAGCATGGCATTGTGCAAATTATTGAAGGAAGAAATTTTGCCTTATTCCTCCTGGTACTATCCTAAAATATTAGGCCAGTGAGAGTGCTCTCCTGCAATTTATGGTCCCTCATATGAAGATCAAAATGTGATTAAAAAAATAATCCAACAACAAATCAGAGGACAGTGAAATCTAGCTGTCTGAGAGGCAGCTCAGCTCTCTTTGTACCCATGTCCCCACCTGAAGTCAGGCGAGCACCACAATCTGGCTGTGGCTCCTAGACAGGAATGTCCATCTGCACAACTCAGATTTCTTTATGCAGGATTTTTCTATTATTTGCAGTTCAGAAAGTTTGCTTGTTATTAGTCTAATGATCTGCCACTCTAGTGAGAGCTCTTGCCTTTAGCAAACTTCTTTAGGCAGAACTGAAGTTTGTCTGTCTCAGCCCAATCGCACACAGGATTGCCACCCTCCTATATGCAGCCTCAATTTGCAAGAGGCGAATTTCAGTGTCCCACTTCTTACAGTCCATACATTTACATGGGAGTTCATGGGGTATCTCACAGTACTTTTTTTTTGACTGTGAGGAGCCTTTCTAGCTAGTAGGGGCAACAGTGACAACAGCGCTGGCACTTTTACAAATAGGATGATGTTGGAAAAGTACAATCCACTACCCAAGCTACTTTTAGTGAAGTTGATTTATTTCTAGAGTTAAAACACAGATGCTAAGATGCTCTGCAGAAATGCAGGTAAAGATGGGATTTTAATGATATCCACTACAGTTTGTTGTTACAATGAACTCCTGTTCCCAGTGACTAGAAACTGTGGAAGTTGGGGGCAGCCTTGACAGTAATGACCATAAGCTGGTAGAGTGCAGTATTGAATGAAAAGGTAATATACTCTGAGAGAGAGTAAGATTACAGCCATGGACTTCAGGAAAATTCCGTGGTTCAGGAGAGTTAACTTTAGGCTTCTTAGGGGTCTTCTTGGAAGGATCCCATGGGAACAGACTGTTCAGACAAGAGGGGTCCAAGAGCAGTGGTCAAAATTCTTCAAAGCATCACGTCCTCTGGGCCCAAGAACAATGCTTCTCAATGAGAAAGAAATCAGGCCAAGAGGGCAAAATAAAGAATAAAGAACTCCTCTCATTACTCAAGTATAAGCAAGACATACATAGGAGGTAGAAGTGTGGTCAGGTCACTTGGAGTGAATACAGACAGGTGATCAGAGTAAGTAGAAATGAAATTAGAAAAGCTAAGGCCCATCTGGAATTAAATCTGGTCAAGGAAGTCAAGGATAAAAAATGCGCTTTTTCAACTACATTAATAACAAAGGGAAAACTTTGGGCCCATTATTAAAAGAAGAGGTGATCCTGGCAACAGAGAACACAGAGGAGACACGAGTTATTGAGTGCCTTCTTTGTGCCCGTCTTTACCAGCCCTCAGTATTCTCTGACCCAGTAGACCACAGTAAAGGAATGCTGGAAGGAAGACTTTCCCTTGGTCAAGGAGGATTAGGTTAGAAGTCACTAAGGCAAACCTGTCATTCACAAAACCATAAGCCCTGAGTGGATGCATTCACAAGTGCTCAGAGAGCTGGTGGACACCACTGCAAGGCCACTCCTGATCATCTCTGAAAGGTCATGGAGATCAGGAGAGGTGCTGGAAGAAAGCAAACCATCACAGTGGCTCAAAATTATTTAACTTGTTAATTCATAACTTGTAAGGAAGGGACATGTGCCTCCTCAGCAAATTCACTAAGAACACAAAATTGAGAGGAATGACCAACCCCCCAGAGTGCTGTGCATCCCTTCAGAAGGACCTCGGCAGGTTGGAGATGGACAAAGAGCCCTGTGATATTCAGCAAAGGCAAGAGCAGGGTCCTGCACCTGGGGAGGAACAACCCCAGGCACCAGCACAGCCTGGGCTGACCTGCTGGGCAGCAGCTCTGCAGAGAAGGACCTGGGGCTCCTGCTGGACAACAAGCTGCCCATGAGCCAGCAGCGTGTCCTGGTGGCCAAGAAACCCGATGGGATCCTGGGGGACATTGGGAGAGCATTGCCAGCAGGTGAAGAGAGGTGATCCTGCCCCTGCACCCAGCTCTGGTGAGGCCTCACCGGAGTGCTGTGTCCAGCTCTGGGCTCCTCAGGACACGAGGGACACGGAGCTCCTGGAGCAGGTCCAGAAAGGCAGCAACGTTGACTAAGGGGCTTTAGCATCTCTCTTAGAAAGAAAGGCTGCAAGAATCGAGCCTGCTCAGCCTCAAGAACAGATGATTGAAAGGGCATGCCACCATTGCCTATAAGTATCTGAAGGGAAGGTTTCAAGAGGATGGATCAGCCCTTCTCAGTGGTGCCAAGCAGTAGGATTGGCCACAGATGAAGTCTGTGTATCCCCAAGTCCAAAGCACTGCTGAGTTTTGGTATCCTCTAAACACAGAAATCCATGCCGTAACCTGGAATATTTTGTATTGGCTACAGGATGTGGTTCTAATGGAAAAGACAACATATGGAAGATAGTTCAGAAAATTTGATTCTGTGTTTATAATGTCATTTCTCTGTTCTGTGGGAATTCCATTTCTACAAAGTAGCATGCCTGTAAAGGACAACACCAGTTTTTCACAAAAGATTTCCATATTTGGGTACAATTATCTGCTGGAGCCTGTACAAACAAGGTTCCAATCACTAAGGAGTACTGCTAACATACCTGAGAGTTTTTACTTTAAACTGCCATCCTTAACTCTTATAAATGTGCCTGTGTGACCAGCCTAGGGAAGCACAGGGCAGCCAGCACCTCACACGAGATAATGGCAGATCAAATGAGATGTAATCTGTGCTGTAACTTCAATTATGGCCCTGCAGCAGCACCAGTTACATCTGGAAAACACACAACAGTCAACTAGTAGCAGCTTTGCTATTTTGGGACAGTGTTTGGACTAATTCAGGGAGGTCATCATCCTTGTGGTACTGGAAGTGAGGATATTTCTGTTTGGGATGAGGGGAGATAGTCATGAGAGCAATGGCTCCTAAATGGCTCAGTGACATTTCTTTATCCCCAAGATCAGGTGATTTTTACTATTTAAAAGCCAGTTTACAGGTCACCATTCCATAGTAATGCTTCAAGTACATGAAGCAGTGAGACACGGGTGTGTTTTCCTTTGTTCTATTAATAAACACTGAATAGCTTTGAATTATACATTTCCTCATACTGTGAGCAACACCGTGAAGAAACTATGCTGCTGGCCAACCCTATACATCAAAGTGAAGGTGTCTTACCTTAATTAGCAGGTAAAACAGACAGCAGGTGACGAGATGCTGCCTGCTTTGAAGATAATGATTGAAAGTCTTAGCTCTGTGTCAAGCCAACACCCTTCACTTTACCTCCTTGTGACTCTGGTTGAGATGACAAAAGGGAAGGGTAGAAGTCTGCTCTGACATCTCATGCAAAGAGCACCCTATCCTTCTGCCTCAGGAAGGTGAGGAGGATGCTCTGTGGTTAGAACAGAAACTACATTTAAGCAAGTTCACCTGTCCTGCCTTGGGGTTTGGATTGCTCTGAAGCATAAGAGGTTTGTTTACCCAAGGAGGAGAAACCCTGAGTACTTTTATGTTTCATGACAAGAGGTTATTCTGTACTTTCTTTTGAATACAGAGCTTAACTGAGAGGCAGCTTTGATCAATTATACCCACAGGGAGAGATTTTAAAAATAGCTGAACAAAGTAGACCCACTATACACAATTTTCCAAAAAATTAGCTATGATAATGAGTCATGAACATCACTGTCAGAATTTGCCATTGATTGCAAAAGAAATAATTATTGATAAAAAGTGAGTTAACCCTGGAAATTTCATGCTTCTATTTACTTTGCATTTAATTTATTTCACTGACATAAAATGCAATAAAATTCTTCTTACTCTTTGTAGCTTTCAGTAAGACTTATGACTTGCAGGTAGAAGCAGCACCTTTCAAATAATCTCACACACAGCTGATCTATCATAATTCCTAAGGTGAATACAGCTTGATGATTAGAAGAAGTTATCTTCAAAGGGTGAGCAAGGAAAAGGATTGTCTTGAGGCGCAGAGCAGCATTTTTACTGGAGTTGGACTTGACTGCTAAAAATTTCTTTAAAAAACAACCCTTTTTAATTTTTCAGTTTCCAGCTATACTTTGCAGAAAAAAAAAATGAAGGCCTTAAGATTTGTGTTTTCAGGCATAGTTTGTTCCGTATGATGGACTTGTATTGCAGAGTTATTAGAATCTATTATTGTGCAGAAATTTTACCTGAGTATGAGAACCCTTTCCAGTTGCACACAAAGCCTGTTAAGGATCTGATTCAGTTGTAAGGACAGGATAAACACTTGCATTAAGATAAGTGAACTTCTTTTACTTGGTTCTTCTATTGCCACTGTAAACTAAACATGTAAGAAAATATTCTGGTATGTTTTTATAGAGTTTAACAGAAGGGAGGCACCTATGTCTATTTTAAAAATGGGTCCTACAGACAACATATGGTGAACTACAGAAAATATTTTCTGATCTTCACCTGCACAGACCCTCAGATCACTTATGCAGGCTTCTCATGCTAATGTTTCCACGAGTTCTGGTGTAGAGGTCAAGTTTTGAATGCACATTATTCATTTATTTCCATGATCTTTGCAGTGCAGCTAAATCTATATCAGGGCCTGAAATGAGGGATGTAAGTGTATCAAATTCTGCTGGGAACTTCAACAAACATTTTCTAAGATGAGAAATGTTTATTTATTTTGCTTTTTACTTTCCATTACAAATTTGTAATGATTTGTTAATGCTGTTTATTTAAATTGCTGACTGAGTCTGTGAGACTGAAATATTCTTTGCAAACCTGGAATAGTGAGAGCAGCAGTACAAACCTAAATCCTGACAATGTGCAACAGTTTATTTGATTTATACAAGCTTTGTGGCATTTACAGCACAGGTGCTAAGACAAAGCTTGCTTCATGGTAATCTAAAAATGCTTTTGACTTACAGTGGATCTATATTATCAGGCTAGAGATGGTTTCGTGAAAGAATTACTGTGTAACTCATAATGAAACAAACCAGAGATTAATGTTACAAATGCATGAGGAAAAGTCATAGATGATTAAGAAATTTAATCTCCATGTAATCACAATTGTTACCAGACTGAGATGTTCTAAAATACAATCTCCACTGACACTTCTTTACTCATTTGATGGATTATTATACTTAAAAAGAGAATAAAAGAAAAATAATAATAAAGCAGAACTAGTGGGTCTTTTTATAAATCACCTCTACACAAGAACTTGCTCTGTCTCCTACCACCAACCTACCTGAAAGTGAGAATATGTGCTTGTCACCTTCATAACAGTTTCAGCTTCAGTTAAATATTCCTATTACTCTTACACAAAGCCAGCCCAGGGGAGTTGAATACGACTGCTGTACCTGATGGCAGTCCTCCAAGGACGCTTTTACAATTGGATACATTTTCAAATTAACCCAAACAAGGAAATAAGGCGATTTGTCACTACTCTGCAAGGCCTTTTTGGAAATAAATGGAGCAGATGCCACCTTAGTTTCCGAGTTTTATTGATTGCTTTATAAAACATGCTTTTCTTTTAAAAATATGCTCTGAGTTGGCCTGCTGACCCTGGGAATTCAAGCCTTATTACTCCAGTTTAAACACTTGCCAGCGTATGGACAGTTAACAAAGCTAAAGCCTCTCCCAGCTGAACACCAGATTCCCTAGGGGATCCAATCAAGCTACTTTATTCTGGTCTTTTAAAAAGTCGGGTCAAATAGCTGTTTGAATTATAATGATCTCCATGTGAATTCTGGTTTTGATAGCACATGCTGATACCTCTTGGCTTCCAGAGACATTTACTTGAGTATCTTCTGCCACATGCAGTGCGATGCTGCTGCTGCTGCTGCTGCTGCTGGCTTTTTACTCACATCCAAACTTTCAATTGTGTAAATAAGATAAGCAAGAGAGCCATGAGCCGTGCTATCTTGAGATACAGAGTCTTCTGCTACACTTAATCGGTGTATTAAGAGTTCCGACAGGATGAATTGTTAAAAGTACCATCCATGACTAGCACATATCCTCATTCTGGACCAGATGGGTGGGAATGGGCAGGACTAAGACATTGTGTTACTCACCACGTTCTCACATCGTTGCCGGGGACAGGGAAGGGGACTCTTTCTCTGGCTTCCAGGTCAGGGGGAAAGGGAGGGTCTGTCCACTATTGTTTCCTTGTTTAGAGAACATTTTGCATGTAAATCACCCTCTCTTTGTACCCTTTTGTTATTTAGTATTGTTGCTGCTACTGTTTCTTATTGCTGCTTCTGGTAAGTTGTTCTTAACACTGTCATCTTCGACTTTTGTGCTTCAGTCTAGAGAGGGATGAGAGCTGGGTGCCAGCAGTTTCACTGGGAGCGCTAAATTGGGGAATACTTAAACCACAACTATCCGGAAAGCCGCAGTTTGGAAAGATCCAGAAGGACTTCTTGAAAAATTTCATCTGCATTTCCCCCAGGCATGATGCTAAGAATCGTGTTACAGGAGGATCTTAACGTGGTTATAGCAATCCTTAAGAGCTTCTCTGAAGACGGAATGTGTGAGAAAGCATTTAATTATTAATAATTTTTAAATTAATTTTTAAATTATTTTTTAATACCAAGTTCATCCACCCAGCAAATGATGGAAGATAAAGAGCAGGCAGACATTCAGAGTATGAGAGTTTTCACTCATTAGGTCAACCTTACAGCCTTGAAAACAGTAGTAAACTATTAAGTCACTACGGCTATTCACACTCCCAGCAAGGTTAAATTTTGTTCACTTTTTATCTAGCTGTCTACCACAGTATTTCCTTTAGCAGTGGTCACCATAGTAATGTTCTGCTAGACAGGAGTCTAATCTTCCTCAAACAAGGACAACACCTGCCTTTTTAAACTCAAAAACTCTGGATATTACCTACAACTCAGACATATAATAATATAATTTACTTTTTAATAGTAGAAATAAATATACTTTTCTCTTTTTGATTTTTCATTGAACTTTGTCCAATTTTTTTCTGGAATAATTATTCTGATACTTCAAAGTAGTACTTTCACTGGGTCTATTCTGCCTGAGTTTTAACCCAAATCTTTAAAAAATCTTTGTTTTAATTAAGTGGTTGCTTATATGCTTTATTGAATGGCATTCTAAATGAATGGATCATGGTTAAAGTTCTGCTGGAGTAAAAGAGTGGGTCTGAGCTTTCGTTTGGGTAGATCTTGTAGCAGTACAGCCAATAAGACAGCCATGTACCCCAAGGACACCACTCCTCATCAGAAACTGGCACCCAAACGTTTAGCTATTGGTCCTTAGTGTGCAGGGGACATTTATATCTGTGGGGTGCTGCATTTGCCTGCTTGTTAGGAAGGACCCAGAGCATTCAATGGTTACCTAAAACAGCTGTGCCCAGTTGCATACCAAAGTTAGGAAAGCACTAACTTTACTCATAATTAAGTGCCTCATTTGAGGAACAGTGTTACCATTTTCCTTGACGTTCCAGAGAAAACCTCTAGACCATGACCTAAAGACTTACACTGAGACCATTGAGAATGTTGATAATAAATTTATCTAGGAATGCATAAGCTGAGTGTTTTCCTAACTCACTGTGCTGCTATACCTTACTTGGAGTGAATTCAGTGTAAATCAAGAAATGTGGAGACAGAGGGTAAAATATATTGTAATGCTTTGTTGTTTCATTTACAGTGATCTCATACATGTTTAACCTGCTGAAAGGCCATAAAAACAAAAGTCCCATACAGAAGCATATCTTGAAGGGCTTTCTAAGCCCGAGCCAGTGTCTGTTAAATGTTATTTCTGCCATCAGGTTACATCAACACTGGCACTGGAAGGGCTCAAATGCTCGAGTCCCCCCTCCTGGAGCAGTGCAGTCATACCTTGTATTTCCTGTGGTGGTCAGCAGGCACTGGCTGGTGCCTGACCATTCCCTCAGCTGACAAGTATACACCTCCCCTTTCAGCTCTGGTGCTGTCAGATGGTCGTGTTCAAAAACCTTAGAGGTCCCTGAGTCCCTGTAAAAAGTGACCCAAGTATAGAGGGGTTCCAAGTCTCAGGTTTTCAGCCGTGTCCATTTGCACACCCCTGTTTCCACCTGCCAAAAACATGTAGCTCAGCGTTCAGGGCTGGGAGGAGTGTGATGCATCCTGCCAGCCATCTGCGAGAAAATCTGTGCTTTGTTTCTTCCGGGGTTTTACAAAAGTGCTTCACTTGTGCCATCATGAAAAACAGGAAGGAAAATAGAAAAAGGGGAAGAAAAAAAGGAAAAGAGTAAAGGGAAAGAAAGAAAAGGAAAGAGAAAAAGTAAAAGGAAAATGAAAAAGGAAAAATGAAAAAGGAAAGAGAAGGAAAAATAAAAATAAAAATAAAAATAAAAATAAAAATAAAAATAAAAATAAAAATAAAAATAAAAATAAAAATAAAAATAAAAAGAAAAAGAAAAAGAAAAAGAAAAAGAAAAAGAAAAAGAAAAAGAAAAAGAAAAAGAAAAAGAAAAAGAAAAAGAAAGAAAAAGAGGGGGGAAAAAGAAAAAAAAGGAAAAATATCAGGGCGAATTAAACAGTCGCCTATCTTATTACCAGTGTACAAATAAATTTTTGGCTTCCAAGTCATTGAGTTTGGGAGCCGTAGGATAGTCTGAACAGTCATTTTAGCAGTCATGGATTTCTGCCCTGAAGATTTTGTTCAAATTAAAGCGACTCACTTCTCACCCAACCGTCTGTGCTGAACAATAGTGGCAGATGGAGAGAGGAAAATCTGGATTTTTTTTGCTTTCAAGGAACCACAAAAGTTAATGAGGTAATGTTAATTGCTCTGCGGCCGTAACTGAAGGAGGTCTCTGCACAGCACGTACATTGCTTCCTCTTTCTCTTGTGAGTGAATAGAACAGTGGATGAAAGAAATGCAGCTGAGTCATTATGTTAGGGTGTGATAAATCAGATGTGAGAAATTATGCAGTGGGTTAGGCGGTAAGAAGAAATTTTGCTTGCTCCTATTGTAATAGGAGTAGCATTGTAAGTGCCTCTTGAAAAAATGGCTCTAGTTCCAAGAAAGAAAAAGAGCTTTTAGATTGCATTAATACATTTTAGGTAGTTTTAAAAGTATTTCAGACACCATCTCATAGTATCAGTGACATAAAATCCAGTTCTTTACTCACTTATCACTTAATCTGTGCAGCATTCTAGCCAGACACAGCAGTAAATGTTATTTTTTGACAAAAATTCTCACTTAAATAACTATCTTGCTGTCACCGCTTTTTACCGTGCATCTGTGAGCTGCAGGTCTTGACCTTTTCTAAAGATCCAACGAAGTTTGTGCTATGGTACATAATTAAGACTGATGGTTATGGTCAAAGTAACATTTCCTTATAAATTTGGTCATTTTCTGTTCTCTTTGGAGGCATGGTGTTTTATAATGGATGAAGTGTTCACCATTAATAAGCCTTTTCTTTGTTGTTTCCTAGAGGGCCATTCACCAGATCAACAAAACAACAGTTAGGAGCTAATAAAAGTCCTCTCAGCTCGGCTTGAGAGGAGGACGTGCTGATGCCCGCAGGCAAAATGCCATTGAAACCATAATGTCAGGACTGGTCACAAAGACTTTGACCTGTAATTGCGTCCAGAGAATTCAAAAGCGTGAGAATTTCCCGGGGAGGAGAGGGGAGCAGTTTTGCCAGAGCATTCGCTGCCTGCAATTAGGGACGGAGCCCCCGCCAGATCCTGGTGGCTTTTCGTGGGAGATTCTGAAAAGGCTCCTTCCAAACGCTTTGGCGAGGAGAGGCTGAAGGAAAATTTTGGAGACTTAAGGCGAGAGTGCCATTCTCACGTGTGTCTGCAATGCCCTCCTCCAAGCTCCCCGGGGAAGCACCGACAAACCAAATTAAGGATGAGAATGGAATAGCTCCTTCCCCTCCGTGTGCAACCGCGAGGAATAATGGCTCGACGTGTTTTGGTTTCCTCGGTGCCAAAGGTTGTACGGCATTTCTTATCACCTGAGGATTCAAGCCCTGAGGGTTAGGAGCAGCGGTTCCCACGGAGCAAGCACTGACTGGAATTTGCATCCAAAATTCAAACCAAACTGAACCTTCGTAACATTTTAGCACACATTAGCCTATCGATCCTGCAGTTCTTTTCTATTTAAAATGCTTCAACCGTGAAAGTACAGCCAATTCCTGCACGAAACATGGCACTACAGCAGTATTGCAGCTGATGTTAGAATAAGCAGGCTTAAACACTAGGTCGGAAGGAGCTTTGAGAGAGAAACCGGTGTTCAGTTACAGCTTAGCCTGAACACTTCTACTTGCACTGCAGCTACTCTTCAAAATTACTACAAGTAAAAAGAAACTTCTGGCCTTTTTTCGTCAAAGCTGACATATCCAAAGCTGCCTTCACTAGCCCCACTCAGAGATAATGGTCCAATATAAACCTCAAGAAGAGACACCTGATAAAGTACTTCTGGCAATAGTAAAGAAACTTAATCCAAGCGGGTGTATATTTGCCACTGTTTCTTTGAAGCGCTACTTAATTTTCTAAGTCTCAGTGTCCCTTATCCGTCTTTAAAACTATAGAGTTGCATTAAACTTAATTTCTCCTAATTGTATTTTCTCTACCTTTTCAGCTGGACTCATGCTGCCTTTTGTTGAAGGAGAATTGAGTTGCTGAAACCCCAGATTTTCTTCAGGTATATTTTGCAGCACTGAGAAAATATCTTGTGGATGGTGTTCATTGTGCTGCTTGCTACCATTAAGCTTGTCATGTCTACCCACCCAGCAGCCAGAAGTAGCTGGGACACACTTTTGTCCCATTACTGTAATGTTTTATGGTATGCAAGGCTGGAGCAATTGCTCTTCATCTCAACAGCAGAGTATTAGAGGAAGAGACATTACAAATACAAATCAGTTTGTGGGATTCCCCATCTCATGCAATGGTTCCAAGACATGCCCTGGAAAATGTAGGTGTCTCTTAGACTGACAGATGGGGCAGGCAAACATGGGCAACTACTTTCTCATTGTCTTTCAGACCTTGGACAGTGTGGTGTCTGTTCTTCATTCACAGATTCGTTGATCAGAGTTAATTGTGTTTCAGTAGCTACAGCTGGGTATTTAGAATTACAATCTGCATCTTCACAGTCTGCTGCAAAGAGGGATAGAACAGAATGATGTATATTTAAATATGAAAAAGTTACAGATATTCCTGAGTTCAGGATATTATAAAACTGCATCAGAGATAGTTCAAGGATTTGCGTTTAACCAAACATGCCCTACCTTAGTTTGTAACAAAATTCATTATGTGTCTGTGAATTCTGAGGAAATAAAATGTTGCATCTTGATGAGGATACACACTGAAAAGCAAAGCCACAAATAAGAAGTAGTCTTGTATTCTCCAGTTCTGGCTTGGGAAGTAGTAAACCTGGTCATGCTCCAGCATGCTGCAGCACAGTCCGTACGAAGAAGTCCCAACAATGAAAATGTTTGCATAAAGCCTCATATTCATAAATATTCTCAGTGCTAACCCAAACTTGGATGTAGATTTCATTTTCCCTTTAGATTCTTCCCAGTCTAAAATGGTTTGGAAATTTTTAACCCCATCTTAACTCCCTCCAGTCCCTGCCTCTAACACACACACATTACTTGCTTAGGATTTGCCAATAAGTAAAACGGAGCATATTTTCTGCAGCATGCCAGATGGTGCTGGTGAAGACCAGACACACAGGAGGTTCCTAATTAAAGCTTTAAACCTAGGGATGAGAAATGCAGATGCTGGTGGGTGCTCAGATAGTGGACACACAGGCAGAGCTGCCTACAGACCTTTTTGAGAACACCCTCACACCCATCCTCGGGGAACTCATAATGACAAGAGGCAGTTAATTTAAAGATAATTGAGAAAACTCTATCCAGTCTTCACACAATAAAACGAGATGCCAGACCTCAGCTGGCGTTTGCACCCTGACAGGAAGAAAACGGCCATTGTGGGGCTGCAAAAGCTGCTACCTCATTCTCACCCGAGGCACACAAAGCAACCAAACCCTTGAACCTTTACAGTTTCAGCAGCAATTCAGCCCATAAATAAGAACTGCTGAGAGGGAGCACTCATGTCTAGGAATAGAAATGAATCCTGTAGTTTCATAAAGGCTGCTTCTTCAGCAGTAAGAACTCACAAAGTTGAGGAGTAAATGCAGTTCTCTGCATGGGTGCCCACCAGGACCCAGCCCTGCCATAGCCAGGGGGCACCTCTGGAGCCATTCTCTAGGTTACTACAATTCCCTCATCAGCTGAAAGTGTTGAATTTTATCTGGGCCTTGTTGCCCTCTGACACCTCTCCTAATTTTTCTATGGCATAGAGTGATGTACCAGTGTTTCTGCTTCTACTGCTTGATATTTGGGGGCCGTAGATAAAGCAGAAAAACTTGCACTATCTTGTAACACACAAGTACCATTTAATCCCACAAACCCAATATCAATATCTCCAGTGCAAAGCCAGTTCCTACTCTGGGTATGATTACAAGTGGATGTAAGGCAGGAGATGCATGCAGAAAGCACAGCGTCTGCACAGTCATAATCACTTGGCTGCACTCAGCTGCCCAGACATTTTTCACATCTGCTGATTTTCCTGGATGCAGAGCAGGTAGATAGTTGTTAACAGCAGGTCTTGACCTGTGTCACTGACATCCGAGGCAGCTCTTAGGACAGTGAATAAGTTGGTCTTATTCTTCTACAGCACTGCACTCTCAAGGGCCAGAAGGACCTTCTGCCCCCAGTCTTCCACTACGGTGAGTTTGTACCAGTTGAACTGCGAGAAATTCAAGTTCTCCATGGAAGCACAGCTGGGACAAGTGGCAGTAATCAAAGGGCAAACAGCTCAGGGATGGTTTCCAAACCCTTACCAAAATAAAGTGGGATATTGTGCTCAGCATAACTCATTGAGGAGGTTGTTTAGAGGGATCACAGTGCTGGTATCACAGCATAGCTGAGGATCCTGTACAAACACACGATATCCCTTCCATATCTCTGGTCTGCCAGTGAGTTGCTTTCCTTGTTTGCCTCACCTCAGTTGTGCCCAAAGTCGTGTACTCCTTGTCACTGTTTTGAAAGTGAAACTGTTCAGATCAGAAATCAGAAACTTTCAAATTTTCTTGAATAAAGTGTTCTTTACTCTTAAGCACACCTACTAGTTGCACAATCACATACCCAAATACTAATTTGCCTAAATGCCTCGGCTTTCAAAGGGATGTTGTCCACTGATTTCCAAACACATGGGTAAAATGTGAGAGGATTTCTGTCACAATTTTGGAGGGGATGGCAAAATCTGAGCTGTATCTCCGACTCATGTTATGGACCAGTTGCAGCTGATGGACCATGGGTGTGATTGAGCTAAATCATCAGCACTTTCTGTAACAGAGAAGAGGCTCTCAGCAAGTGTTTCAAGAGATTCCCACCTTTTCCTGCCTCTGACAACTCATTCTGATCCCAAGTAACATTTAATCTCACACTTGCTGGGCCAATCACATAGTGGTATGTGAGAATAAAATCCATGCCAGGTCAGGGATTCAGGTTGAACCCCACAGCCAGAGGGCTGTTTGTTTCTTTTGGAAAACACAGTATGGAGCAACACTTTTTCTCTTTCTGACTCATAAGCTAGTCTCAGCTACTGCACACAGACAAAATAATCAGAATTGACTTGAGCTCCATCTGCTTTTATTGGTACAGAGGTGACCCTCTGTTCCCACTGAAGTTATGGTCTGGACACCAAGTGTTTTATGAACTGTGAGGAGTAATCCAAGAAGCAGGAGAATGTACTCCCATCCTCATTTTCCCCACACTGATTCTCTGGCTAACACTTACAGAATTATGGGTGTCCTATAAATACTTATTACTGCTGCATAAATGCACCATAAACTATGCTATAGCAAATCGTAACATTTATGAAATTGAGTGAGAGAAAGGAACTTCATTCCTTTCTGAAAGTTTCATTTCTTAGAAGTTTGGAAATCCTTAAGAACATGTTGGAGAGGATTTGCAATGAGAGTAGATTCATAAAATTTCTATTCTAAGAGAGTAAATTAGCCATGAAAGCAATATCATAGAACTGAAAAAGCCTTTCTCATCAGAGAGCTGGAGTAATGAACAACAAACTAATCTGCAGGGTGCAGAAAGTGTGAGATTAGTTTGGCAGAACAGGAAGATTTAATTAAAGACATATACAAACCAAATTATCAAGCATGTATTATTCTGCTTTTGAAGAACTTGGGAAAGACAGCCATTAGCAAATGGCAGGAAAGAGTGCATGAGAGCTGCAGAATAGCAAGAATAGTTAGTCACTGGCAATGCTGAGGGCTGATTGCTCCTTCAGGGAGCACTGAGACAGGGTAGAGTCAATTTAAGGTAGAAAAGGGCGACTGAGGTAAAGGAGCCTGAAACAAGCCTCATGCATTCTTATCTGAACCCAGTCCTCTCAAGGCTGAAAAAAGGAACCCACAGGAGCAAATAGCAGAAGGAAGCAGAACAACACTTAGCTCCAAGCAGAAAAAAGGTTAAGGGCTGAATTTCTTGCTTGTAGAAATGCAAGCTCATTGGTTTCAACCCAGTCAAGAGTAGTAATTTCACTCTACAGGCAAAGGAACTTATTTGTGCATTCTGACTACACAAAAATTAGCTGTTAATTTATCCTGGTCTATGGGATCTGATTGCACAGCGGTTTGCAACCATGATTTTCTGGACACTAATATTACAACTTGTTGTGATAGCATTTCAATGTCATCCATATGCAGAAGGATCATTTTGTGTAGTTTTACTAGTAATTATTTATAAGCTAAATTCAGCAGACCTCCTTCAGTATTACAAGCTCAGCTGTTTCCTAAAAGGAAACAACCATTCCAGCTATTAGACCCTGTCATTGAATGTTCCTTCAATTTCTGAGGGCTAAAGCTGCAAACATGTGCCTGCTGAGCTGCAGTTCTGTGTGCAGCCCTTCTTGCCCCAAAAATCTTTACTGGTTGTTTAGAAGAAGGAATGGTCCATGGGTCATCACAATTGTGTCCCTTCCAGAGAGCTGATGGGACCTTGACAAAAAGCTCTACTACCTGTTCTTGCACAGTAAGCAGCATGAGGAAGAGAATGTGAGGAGTCTACTTGTGGAAGGTTTTCTTTTCTTTGCAGTGAGTCACTATCTAAGATTACTAATTCAGCTCAAATAGTCCTCCTGATGTCATTCTCTGTCAGGAAGATGTAGTTTCTTTATTAGTGAGGAAGGAAAATGCTTGGTGCTCGCCAAGAAATCTTTATGATGTGAAAACAGATTTGTCATTTTAGAAACAAAGTCTTGCAGCTATTTGTTTGAGCTGTGAATAACCACCAACCAGAACAGAAAACAGAACATGTAAATGCAATATCAAGAAAACAAAGGCTAGAGAAAATTGACATAGTTTTGGACACAGGCACATGACTGAAAACACCGAGATCCTGCGACAATGGCCAAGGTTTATGGATGGACGCCCCCTTTATAGGGTTCAAAATTCCGTCGCTCGAAGATCTGATTGGCTGAGGTCTCAATACCGCACAGCTCGCTGGCCAATGACATGTCTGCACTCAGGATTGAATGGGATTGGCTGGGGTCCCCTGTTTTAGTTCAAATCCAGCCTGTCATTGTTTTACCCAGGACTCATCCAACTAGCCTAGTCGAGTTATGTTATGGCCAGTTTCATCTGTGCAGCTACAGGCCAGCTGCAGCTGTCACAGAAAATTAAACAGACTCAGAAAATACTTGAGTCAAATTCCTCAGAGTGAGCAAAGGACTGAAGAGTGTACTGATGGGGAAGTTAGCTGTTTGTATGGTGTGTTGGTGGTTGGTTTTGGAGCTTTTTTTCTTCCCCTTCTGCCCAAGAAGGCAAGTTGGATTTCTACAACTTTTCCAAGTGTGTTGACCCCAAGTAGTCTTAGCTCATCCAATGCATAAAAGGTTTCCACACTGTCATGTTACCCTGCTTTCAGTTGAATAGATCTTCCTGATTTAAACCTGACAGATCAAAATGGGCTGTGTTGTATGCCTGACAGAGTTCACTTCAAGCTGATGTTAATAGCGGTTGTAAAACTGATGAGTCTGTGTGCATATGCATGAATGCAAATTAGATCAAGAATAATAAATATACAACTAGGTAAGAAATGCAGGTTTTAAAAATTGCCTCATAGAATTTGTACAGTTGATTTACAGTTTGAGGAGATGGAGCACCACCTGTCAAGGAGAGGAAAGTGGAACGGGAATAAAACGACAGTGTCAGTCTCTGTAAAAAACTGGCACAGATTGGAAAGAAGAATTCAAGCCAGCATGGTCTGCCCCAAAGGGCATCAGGAAATGCTGATTTCCTGCGGGGAAAAATCGCAGCTACTCTTTAGGATTGGCATCGTGCCCAAGGGCAAACGGCTTTTGCAAGGTTGCAGGAAGAGTAGGGAGTCTTCAGGCTGGGCATGGAAATACCCGCCATACACTCACAGTGTTTTGGTGCTCTATTCATCCTCACCCCCCTCCTCCTGCTCCCTGCCTTTCATTCATTTGACACAGTCACCTCCAGCCTCAGGCTCATCTCACACACATCAAAACAAAGTCCTGTTCCGATTGAGCTCAGTTTCAGCAGCTTCGTTGGTTTATGTGCTTGAAGACGTTTGAATTTCCTGTCAGTGTGGGCTCTGCCAGAAATTCTCTTAGGTTTTCTTCTAGACTTGTAATTAAGACAGCACAGTGGTTCTTTGTAAAAAGGCTGCTTTTAAGATTCTCATCAGGCAAACAATAGAAATGGTACAGATGATGTCCTGCAGATCTTGCTTCTTGCAGTACTCTAGGAATTTAAGACTATGCGCTGTTTATATTTGGATAATTTCTATTTCTTTTTGAAAGTTACACACAACAAGTTATAATCCTAAAAAGTACAGATATAGGGTTGTTTGTTTGTTTTTGTTTTGTTTTGTTTTGTTTTTTAGATTTTCTAACAATGTAAAATGCTTTTTCAGTTATGTTGTTTCTTTCTTATCAGAAAACCTCAACTAAGTACCTTGTGCTACTTCTTTTTCTACCATCCGATAAAGACATTATTAAGAAGGCCAGCAAGACACAAAAACGTCACTAAAAAATTGGTGACTTCCCATCATCAATACGATAAAAGAAAAAAATTCATGATGCTATTAGTGTAATAGAAATGAAAACCTGCTGGAGGTTTCAGAGCAAAACAGGTTCAGATGGTACTCTGAAATGGTTGAAATAGATGGTTAAAGAGAAAAATAGGAGCACTGATGAATATCACAGTAGAAGTCTGTGAGATTGGATGGAGTAATGTGCTAAAACAGGACTGGAAAGGATCAGACTGTGTAAAACCAGTGTGTAAAGCCAGTTTAGAGTTCACATTTGAACTGAGACTGGGGCCTAATTCTGTCAAAATTTCAAAATCTTTATTGTCCAATTTCATCCAAAAATAAAAACACCATGGAAAATTTTCAAGTTTGTGAGACTGTTGCCATCCTGAGAAGCAGAAAATCTGTTACACCTCTTTCTGTTTTGGTCTGTATCTGAGAGAGGGACACACAAAAACATTAAACTGAAGCCATAAGTTCAGGAATTTCTGACCCTGACCCAGGCATATTGTTATGTATGTAAAGGGCTTTTAAAACCTGGTATTTTGGGTTTGCTTGTGACAGCTGTGAAGTCCAGAACCACATCTGGATTTTATCCAAATAAAACTTCCTCTGGGTGGTGTAGATCAAAACATTCTTTGAGGTTAAAAGTGTTGTTTATTTCACAAAATACTATACTGGTACAGAAATGTGTATGTTTATTCCTAATTATAATTATTATTAAAAAATAGTAACAGACATACAGATATCAATGGTGTTTTGTATAAAATATTAATTTCAACCATAATTATGGGAAAAATCAAACTTATTTTTAACTCTTATAAATATCACCCTTCTTTATGGAGCATTTTAAAGCAATGCTAACTCCTAGCTCAGGATAGATGTGTAACAGTGAACCAAACACAAGTCACCAGGGAGGAAAATCTCAAAAAATTGACACCAAGCTTCACATGGATACACAAATATAAGCATTGAGCTATGATACACACAGCCTGTATTGCTCCTTATAAAGAAACTCTGTTGTTTTCACATTTTATTTTCCTTAACTTTTGATGTAGGCAGAACAATAACCTCCACACAGCTAGATAATTGCTTTCACCAAAATCTCTGAGCACGTCATCCCTTAATGACATGGCCTTCTAGTTCATAGATGTTATCAAAAAATTAATTATGTTCCCTATGAGAGCCCTTAATGTTGATTTTTATGTCTGTCTTATTGATTGGCTATTGAACTCCTCATTGTGCTGTTTTGGGAAGGTCCCAGCCTGGCTATGCAGAGAGCTTTTGCCCTGGGGTAGCTGTCAATCTCCACAACAAGGCACCTTGAAAAGGTCAGGGCTACCAAAGGCTGGCTGAGGATGTACTGCCTTTAACACAACAGAAACAGGGCTTAATTAGGACAGAAATAATTAGTTTGTTGAATTTCTTTTCATGAAGCAGCTATCTAGCTGATAATAAGTAAGTCTGGGAGATGGGCTGTCTGTTCTTATCCTTCATGGGGATTAACACTGAAATGTCATGGCCTGACAAAAAGACTCCCACAACCCGAACTGGCAAGTAAGGGGAGGAAAGGAATGCTGGCAGAGGAGGTGAAGGCAGAAAGCATGCTTTCAGTCACTGGGCCCTATAACCAAATCTGTCCAAGAAGCAGCTCACTTTTTCTTCAATAGTAAGTGGGTCTGAATGAGAAAGGAAAGCAAAGGGGTGTGATTTTCAGTGTCAGGCACAGAGCACAACTACACTGTGAAAGACAGAATGGTAGGACCAGGCAATGCACAGAGTGAGCACAGGGCAGCATGGCATGTACTGAGGTAGTGCTCATGAGTCCTATCAGCCCAGACTTCAGAAGGCAAACCCTAATTTTTGGAGGGCTTTATCACTGTGGGACATTTTTGCGCTAACAGCCTCCTCACATGAGCTGGTGTTGAAGCAAGTGCTCCATTTTTTCTGATGCAGGCATCCACCCATGCTCCCAGGCACCGTGTCCCAGTGCCTGGCCTCTGCCTGCATGCTGGAGAGCACTGACTTTCAGTGCCTCAGCACTCACCTCTGCATGGGGGTATTTTACCTCACCTACACTGAATATTGATAGCCAAGGACAACCAGCACAGCACAATGCCCAGATGTTCTTGGCTCCAGGACAGCACATGCAAAACACTCAGCTGTCAGTTAAAAGCTGTTCTGTGCTTTTAATCTCAGCTCTGTATAGTCCCTGGGATGTTTCCCACATTACACTTGCAACTATTGGCACAAAATTCTCGTTCTAGCCATATCCTATCACGAGTTTGTTTCACAGAAAATTTTTATGACCCTTTTACTGTTAAAAGCAGGGAAAATGTTTATTACTTAGTACAAAGGCCCTCAACACTTCTATTTCCATTAGCTTTATGGGGTGTCTTTCACAGTCTACCACAAGTTCTTGAACAAGCAGAAGACCACAATCAACCTGAAAGCCAAGCAGAAGAAGAAGCCTACTTGATTGTACATACTGATGACTCTCAATAGGAACTTTTCCATGGATTTAGCTACTTAGCTAAGGTGTATTGCAGGGCTGATTGGGCCAGAAGAGGAGGTGCAGGAGGCACCTGAGTAGAGGCTGCAGGAAGGGTGGTGGGGTCTGTCCTAGCTAGGGAAGGCACATCACTCCAGCCAGAAGGGATGTGGCAGAAGAAGGAAACAAGGGCTGGCGTGTGTGTGTGTGTGTGTGTGTCTGGGTGGGTGGGTGGGTGGGTGAAGCAGTGGAAGGGAACAGGTCACACATATCCTGTGCCAGGAAGTAATTTCAACCTTCTCCTGGAGCAGGAGAATTGAATTTTTGTCTGATTGACAGGCTGAGAGTGAGGTCTAGCTATGAGAGTAGGACAGCCAAGTGTCAACTTTCCTTTGTTGGCCGTACCAGCATGTTGAAGAAATATGTGATAGCCATTGGTGTCATTGTTAGGAAGGTGAGATGAGACACAGATATAAAGTTATTTCTGTAACAATCCAAGCAAAAGGAAGAAGGACATCTCCTGCTTCATTGCTCTTCCCTGGTATGCAGTGGTCATAGTGAGAAACATAGGGTTTTTATTCATCCCTACGTTTCTGAACATTTTCATTCTGTACAGAGAGATTTGTAGCTCATTCCTCTCCTTGCTATTGTACCCTTTTTCTCCCTCACCAAAATGAAATTATTAATTGAAATCTAAAATTAATATCTGATTACAATCTAAATTGAATAGAGAGCAAATTTTCCAGTTTTATGCAATCATAAAATGACATGGCTGAGAGAGCTAAATCTAATTGTGTGGGGATTTAAAAAAAAAAAAATCTCTTCCTGCTTCTGCACTTGCCTTTGTATTCTAATAAGCCCAAACACAGAAAGCATTTCTAATCAAATAGCTAGAATTTCATGTCTGATTATGGATGCATATTTGTAAGAAGATATAACCTGGGAAACAATTGGGATTGGAGAAGCATTTCTAAATGATATGTATCTGGTTTCTTCCAGCTGATAATATTTTCAGCATTTCTTGAGTCTGTTCTTTTTTAATTCAGTGCAAAGCTTCAAACTAGTGGCACAAGAGAATACATTGCCAATCTTGCAGCAGAGCAGTAAAAATGTCAGCAGCAGGTTTGATATTCAGTGCTACAGTGCTCTGTGTAGAAGCTCCAGTGAACTGGGACTGGATCTGTTCCAGACAGCAATTTGGTAAATCCTGGCTGTTTTTAAACACACATATATTCCTATTAATTTTATGAAAAAAGTGTGCTGGAGAAAATCCATAGGAAGTCCTTCAGTAGCATGGGCACAGCGACTCCTTTTTAAGCAGCTGCCACATTTTTCAAGGTGTGAAAGAAAATAATTTTACAACGACTCCCTTATGCGTGTTCTCAGTTTTGTAGCCTGAACTGGGCAGCATGGTGTGGATGACAAAGATTCTCTTGATTTCATGGGTAGTAGATGAGTGCAGGCCCCCATCTGAAGTTCTTGGAAGAAGCATTTTTTGGCTTCAGTGGGTAGAACAAGATTGATTCCTCTGTGTTTCAGTCATTTAACTAAGGGGCCTGTTTTGGGAGTCTGGTCACTTTGAGAAACATCAGTTGTTATCTGTGTGCCTCTGCAGGCTGCCTGAATGTGCAGCTGAGATAAACTGCCTTCCAGCAATGCCTGGTTTCGTTTGGAATGGCTGGGCCAGCTGTGGGCCTTCTGCAGGAGCCTTGATCTGTGGGTAGGGCTTGAGATTGATTGTCACGAATCACTTCCCTCAGTTGGTATGGGGTCAGTGAGAGCCCAGAGACCCCGGCACTTCCAAAGAAAAGTCCTCCTGGAAGAAGCTTTGCTTGATTTCTGGAGGGGGTATAATGAGGATTACTAAAACAGGTTCTTCATCAGTTTTTCAGCTATAAAATTGGCAAAAAAAAAAAAAAAAATCATTGCTTAATGGCACACATGTAATCCTAGAATCAAGATAATTGTCATCTGCACGCAAAATTGCTGTACTCTTATTTTGCAACATTTAAAACTAATTATTAAATTAGAGCTGAATAAATACTCTCAGGATGCTATCTGCATCAGATTAGCTTCTCATTTCATGCAGGTTGCAAAGACAGAAAACTATATGCCAGCGGAGGTGGAAAGTACTGTCAGTAGTTTCCTTGCCAAGCAAGTGTGCTGGTGGTCACAGACTCTGTACTGGACTAGTTGAGGTTCCATAGAACTCTAAATTAGTTTTTCTAGACAAAGGTCATATTGTGGTATCAATTACTGGCTACTACCTGGAAAATTTAATTTCATGCCCTGTAGTTGGTCTGCTTTCTTCTCTACTATGATTGGCAACTCTTTGGTAACTAGAATAGCTGATTTATGTTAAGGGATTAAAATCCAGAAGCTAACTGATTTGAAAGGACAGCTTCAGGTTGCTAGCATAACCCAGCGAGCTCTTGCATAAATGTGTTCAGATGAATAGAACACAAAGCTTCTTCCTGCCCTTTACAAAGCCTCTTAAGAAACTGTGTTGTTTGTGATTTGTGTCATGTCAACCTGTTCCTTGTCCAGTAGATATTTAGTTGACGCATTTACGAAAATCAGAGAAAATTAGTGAGCTAAGAAGTGCCTAATTTTAGATAAGATATCATGGTCTTGTCAATATGACTTATTTTTTAACCTAAAAACTTTTGCTTGAAGATTGTCAAATCCTTTCTGCCTTTTAGAAGCCTCTGAGGAGCTTCTTAACTGCCTGGTTTGCAATTTAACAGATCTGAGTGCTATTTCTATGATCCAGAAACCTGGGTTGTCATTTATTCTCAGGAATAGATTCCTTCCCAATGGATATATTATGCCATTTACTTTGAAGTGGAACTGCTAATCAAAATAAAGGGGCATTTCTGCATTAAAAATGGTTATGTAACAGGTTGAATTGGGCCCTATGCAGCCTGGTCTTGTAGAATGTGTCCCTGCTCATGGCAGAGGGTTTGAAACAAGGTGATCTTTATGATTCTTTGCAACACAAACCATTCTGTGACTTTATGAATCTGATCCTTCTCATATGTCTTTAAGAACGCGATTTACCCTTTTACTTACATGTTTACTCAAGGTAAGAGGACTGTTTCCACTTCATGAAGAACAAGAAGTCTAAAGAAAATATCTGTGAGGAATACAAGGAATTCTTAACTATTATGTAGGTGAGGAAAGGCTTGTTGGTCTTGTTACTGTGACAGTAGGATTTTGCTTGACCAGGTACTCCAGGATTTTCACAGTTAAAATTAAAAACAGTTCAAAAACTATAATTTGGTGTCTGGAATGACAGCTGTTAACCTGCAGGGGCATTGCAGAGACCTTCCTCCATGGACATTTTGGCATAATATGAAAAAACTCAGCATTGTTTGAAAATTATTTATACCAGGTTCAAACATGCATGTGGTGGAGTAGGATCAGAAGATAGGCAGCAAGTTGGAATTTGGCTAGCTAAAGGACACAGGGCACTGAGTTCTAGGACTCAGTGTTTCTTTACTGGCCTCTGAGAGGTTCATATTTCCTTTGAATTCAGATCAAATTGTCTAATCACTTCCCAAGCATTTTTTAGCCTTTTTTGTCTATAGTACTGTTGAAGTTGTCACGTTCTACTGCAGGTAAAGTTTACTAAGAGGTGTATTCCTACCCCAGGAACTGGACAATACAGAAGTCTGCTAAAACTCTTTGAGAAGGCTTAGGAGACCCAAATAAAATCTCTTTTAGAATAATTTTCAATACAAAGTCCTACAGACATAGTAATATCTCTACACATTATTTTTTTCACTAGAAGTGTGTTGCTCCCAAGGGTAATGCAGTTGCTAGCACCAGATCCTGAAGTTATCCAGTGGCATGTTGGAGGCTAGTGATGATCCCCTTCTTTGTAAGACTGTGCACTTGACCTCAGCCTCCAGAGGAAAGAGGGGATCAAGCATTCATGCAGCCTTCACACAGCACAAGTTATGGGGTTTACTGTCCAGGATCTCTCCAAGGCAGAAGACTTTAGGGCAGATGCTCAAGCGCTTTTACAACACTAGAGACAAAACCAAACAACTCTAAGTCAGGTGGTAGTCTAAATGCTAATACAAAGAGCACATGCGTGTCCTTTGAAAGTGATGACATTTTCTCAGTTGAAAGGGCATGCGCATGTATGTGGTTTGTCAGATGACAGCCAAAATTCAATTTTTTGGCCTTATTTTAACTTCTTAGTGAAATTCCAAACATGGCAGGAACACTTCTGTTACAAATAATTTTACTTGGGACAAAAGGCTATTGGCTACTAAAGCACCAAGTTGCCAGTCCTAGGCTTTGCTGGTAGGAATGTAATGAATGCTAGAGGTTTGGCATTGCTGTATTGCAGACAGACTGGCAAAGATTTGCAGGTCAGAGAGAAATACCATGGCTCTAGCCTCTAGAAGGTGAGGCAATTCTTTTTAGAGGGCCACACTTTTGTGGCTTCCAGGAGTTATTCAGTAATATTTGCCATTGTACTTTCCAGTCAGCATACCAATAGTTAAGTATCTGCTCTGGCAAAAGCAGAGCACTACCACTCACAAAGCAATTTGACAATTCATCATGATGATGGCTTGCTTTCAAATTGCACAGCACCCCAAGAACTACCTAATCTGCACACTGACAATGTGCAGTGACTGAGATCCATTCACTGCCTCAAAAAATAACAGAGTGAAAATGGTATCATTTAAGTACAATGCATTAAACTGCATATATTTCTTTTAGATGGTAAAAAGCAGAAATATAAAGCTGTTCTCAAAGTGTGTTTAGCTTTTAAATCCTTGGTGCAGCATGTGTCAAATCTCATTACAGATGTAAAGAAACAGACACTTTTTGTTTTCTCTGTAGGATGAAATGACATTGACTTCCTGCAATGTGTGAACTTCTACTTTAGGAATTCTTAATTTCTGTAGCCTTTTATAAATATCACCAGATCAAATGCCAGCATACATATGGGCACCTGCCAATCAATGCTTGATTTTTTTTCCCTATCTTAACTTTTGTTCTGATTGATAAAGAAACCTCCAATCAAGTTCTAACAGTGAGGCTTTTCGAAAGAATCCCAAGGTGAACTATAAATTCAGTACTTTGCCTTTGTTGAGAATGTCTAGCATCATAAATCCAACTTCATGTTCTTCAGAGGCCTTAGGTTATTTGTCTAAGGAGGGATCTCCATTGGCATGGAGGGGATTTAAGCACCAGGTACAAAGTAAGTACCCAATTCCCTTTTGTGTCTTTGTAAACTTTTCCCACTGATGCCCATGACAAAAAGAACTGGAATAGGAGGCCTTACTTCATGAAGTCTGTAAGCACACTCTAGGCATTCTCCATATTTTTTGACATCCTACTAAATTTCTCATGTGGAAAAGGAATTATTGAATAGCAAATCCTAAATATTAAAAGGACATCAAGGAATGTACTCATTTCCAGGAGGAGGTAGTACAATACTTGAAAAATTACTTCTAATTCTAGTATCTTATTTTTTTCCAGTTCTTCTTTCTCGCTGTCTTTCTGTCCCCTCTTTCTAGCTGAAAGTCAAGAACCACAGCTGGAGGAAATAAAATGGCTCTATTGTAGTGCTTTAATATTAATATGGTTCAATTTCAGCTCAGAACTAGCAGAGGTCTCTGCAGAAGGTTTTGAACCTCTTATTTGTGCATCTGTGTCTTGTATAACAAAAATAACATAAGCAGCTGCCTTACTGAAAAAAAATCAGGAAACTTCACCACTTACCTTTTCTCTGCACTCAGGAAGGAGCTAGTGGTGATTCTAGTTTGGTAATGAAAGGCAATTCCTGCCCCTCATCATACTGTTATCAAGTAGCTTTAGATTGTCCTTAATCACCTGATTACTTTTGTCTTTCAAAGTTCAGACCAAGTGATTTAACAATGCTGGTGTGATTTTCCCATAAAGACTGTGGAATTGGTAGCCATGTGCTGTAGGTTAGGACACACTAGAATGGGAAAGCTGAGCATACTTGTTCCACTACAGTAATAACAGCAAACTTCCTTCCCTCCCTGCCTTCTCCTGCTCTTTGAGAAACTCTCTTCTCACAGACCACATAACCATATGGTCAAGGTTATAAAGCATAAAGGCCTCTGTCACAAAGCAATCCCAATAAAAAAGCCAAGGTAAAAGCCTTCACAAGGCTTAACCTTCATTTACATCTGATCCCTGGAGTGTTTAGCTCTGCAGTTTTCAAACACTGCTCATATCCCCCATTAAAAAATGTTTCCTATTTAACTAGTAAAAGATTTACTGCATGAACATCCTTTTCCCACTGTGCTGGATTACACCTCTCCAGGGACAAAACACCAACCAGTCAGGGTAAAACACCTGCCTTATTAATACTGTTAATCATGAAACAATGATGAGGAGCCTGACATGCAAAAATCTGGCCCCTCTTTGAAGTTGAAAGAGTCTCTGCTCAACCAAATAGACTTCAGCTGGGAGTAACAGGTGCCTTTCCCCACAAATGATGCTGTTCTGCCTTAAGATGTCACGAGAATCCAGAGAGCTGCACTGCTCAGAGAGCCAGCATCCATGCTCATGCCATCACCAGCTCTGAGGAGGTCCCAAGAGCTCTTTCTGGGGCAATATGGGCTTGTCCTCCCAGCCCAGGCAGTTTGAACCAAAGAGGCTCCTTAGCATCCCACAATCACACATCCTCTTAGGCAGGGCAGCAGCCCTCCTTGGGCCAGCCAAAGTGGCCCTGCTGGCTTGCTCTGTTAAGGCCAGACCATGTGTGTGGTCTGCACTAAACCTGTCAATGGACATGCTGTGTCTGCATCAGTGAGTATTTGGGACCAGCCAGCACTTTCCTCTGCCACAGGCTCTCCTTGTTTCTGGTATATGATGAAGTTAAGTACTATGGTGCCTAGGATGCCCAGTGGCTTTTAGGCAGGAACCTTTGCCCCAGGATGCCTGCAGAGAAAGGCAGATCATTATATTTCCAAGGTATTCTGACTTGGATGGGAATATCCTGAGCACTACTGGAACTAAAATTATACCCTTGTATATCTAAAGGAGCTGGGGTGCTGTGGAGAGAGTTTGCAGCACCTTTACTTTAATCTAGGTCTAAGCACAGAGAGGGAACCTCCAAAACTACCAGGAGGACTGTAGGAAATCTGTGGTTTCAGAGGCTGGCATGAAATTTTGTTCCTACTCAGGCTTATTCATTGCTGCTTTGAAAGACTAGCTGTCCACTAAAAATAGATTTTAATGATCCAGCACCTTTTTTACTTTGTATCTACAATTATACTGTTCAGTCTTTAAAATCCTCTGGGTACCTGACATGATTCGGTAAAAATCTAGCTGTATTTGCAGACTTATTTTGAAAACTCCCAGCATTGAAGCTCAGCAGTACATCAATGGTCTTCCCCCCCCATTCTCATTCCCCCCTTAATGCAGTCAGCTTCTGCTGTTTCTGTACTGCAGTAGCATTTGCTGACATTTCCATGGGGATGTCATATATTAGGTAGCACTCCAGGCTTTGGTTAGCAATGCATGGTACATCTTGAAGCAGTTAAATGCCTCATGCCATTTCGAAGCTAAAACCCTGTTTCATTTAAAAGCTGGACTCCTGGCTGGTAACTTGTCTGGAATAGTGGGTGGCAGGTCAGTGCAATTTGAAATGGCTAGGGCAGAGAAGGAAACCATGAAAAATGGAGCAATTACACTGCAGGTCAAGGTTTGTTATTGGGTGGCATGGTTTCAATTTGGCACTGAAGCATGGCAACAAGTCTACTAGGCATTTTAATGCATTTTTGTTATCTGCCATTTGTAAGCAATACTTGAGGAGGGGAAAGGGGGAACATTTTGGAGTCCAACACAGCTATCTTGCAGGCTTTGCCTGTGATAGAGACTTTTTTTTTTTGTTTTGTTTTGTTTAGTTCTTTTTTTCCCAAGGAAACCATTGTTAGCTAAAGTTTGGAATAAAAGCATTCACATGAAACTTTGAAAACTGTAAACTGTTTGCCAAGTTGTAGATCAAAGCTGCTTGAAAAGATTGATGCAATTTTTTTTTTAAATAAAAGTGCACATCTGGATTGAGAATTGGTCTGCCAAGTTTCAGCCTAATGAACTTTGAAATCAGCCTCCTACCAACAATTCTCTAGACCCAGTTTTCTTATAGAGTATCTGGACAATTTTTATAGCCAGAAGGTACTCATATAATGACTGTGGTTCTCTACTGGCAACTAATTGACAGACTCTTGATACAGTGTTGTTTCAAGTAAACAAAATTGGTTTTAATTTGTCGCCCATCATTTATCAGGTGGCACATGAAGCCTGGATGTTGAACTTTCATTGCATCAGAACAAGTTATAATAACCCAAGTCCAGCAGTGGAACACACATCAACAGCAAACTTTATGCAGCACAGCTCTTCACGTGTTTTTTTTTTTTCTTCCATTTCTTTTGCTTTATTATGCAGACTCAAAGTTGGTTGGAACCCTAAAGCTTTTGCTGAAGCTGGCGTTTGTTGCAAGCACCCTTTTGTTCTGCTCTTTCCTGATTGCCAGATGGGAGGAACTCTTGACAGTTTAAAAGCAACAAAAGATCCTTGCTTATGCTCAGCCCAGAGAGTCGTAGCCCACACAGCCAGAAGCTTATGCACAAAAAAGTATTTCCTGCCATAACTAAAATGAAAAGCATACTTTTCCCAAATAAATCAATTTTAAAAATCCTTAACCATTTGAATCTCCTGTTGAAACTAGATTTTGTTATTATGACAGAAGGTTTGAAAAACTGAAGGCACTAGTTTTGCAAGCTGACCCTTGCAAAAGCCCAACCAGAAAGGGAGCATTTAAGTTCACAAAACTTTCTTGCCCCCAGGCAGGTGAATATATGTACCTCCAATAATCCTTTTGGGAAATGGCCCTTGTGTGGACCAGCAAAGCTCTTCTGTAAATGCTTTATCTCAAATCCACTTATCTGAACCCTGGTAAACTTCAAGTGAGAAGGTAATTAAGCCTCAGCACCATTTGAGTCCAGAAGAGTGATAGCATGCACAGAATCACTATTATTTGATTATTTTTCTTTTTGTTTCACCACCATTACTAAGGCTAGAAATGTCTTCCTCACGGCTCATTTGATGATAGAACTCCAGATGCTCCTAGCAAGTTGTATTTCTAAATTTACAGAAGTTAAAATTATCCTGGTTCAGTTTAGAGACACTGCTCAAGACAAGATGCAGTCACAATCAATTATGACTCCATTGATTGTACTTTCCAGATTTCTGCTGATTTTAAAGAAAAGCACTCCTCAGTCAGACCCCTTGATGGATCTCAAGTGCAGATCTCTCTGCCTTGGGTCATCAGTACAAACAAAGTAGACCAAGAGATTCCCACATAATGTCAGAGGTACAGCATCCACACAGTACATGGTCCTTGTCTTGAGGGGTGGGATCCATCTCTGACAGATTAAGAGTTTTCTGATGCAAGGAAGAAGCTGGAAAGGAGTACTGTACAGGAAAATAAAGTATAGCATCTTGGTGTGTGAAAGGCAAGCACACCTTTTGCATTTTTTCACATTTTGCAAATTTTTTCACATTTTGCAAATTTTTTCACCTTTTGCAAATTTTTCAGCCACAGCCTTTGCAAAGAGCTGAGTATCTAAGTGGGTAACAGACTTTCACACTGGCACTACAGTATATTCTGGCTAGAGACATCCCTCTTTTGCAGTGTAGACATGGAAAAAAAAATAAAATTCAGTGGTACTGTTTCTGCCTTTTGGGTTTTTTTGACCCAAAAGGAGAAAGGAAGATTAAAGGAGAGCTAGGAAAGGTTTCCAAAACCTATTATGGCTACACTGTCCTAACTACAGTAAAGAATTTATGATAGTGATTTCCAGACTTCGAAAGTTTTCAACCTAACTGATTCAATTAAACAGATATTGTAGCTTATGCCAAAGATATGCCTGTTCAAATCACTTTTGTTAATAGATTTTTTCTTTTCTGAAATGCTATTGCCCTGATTGAAGATTTGAACACCCCAGTGCTAACACCCACATTTTAAAACTTTGGTCTCATACAACAATACAGCATCAGGCTATGGTTAGAATAATTCAGGTCTCTCCAGACAGTTATTAGAAATAAAATAATTTTGCTCCTTTCCTCAAAGTTATAAAGTTGTGTGGGCACCAGATGACCAGACACATGTGAAAAGAAAAAAAATTAAAAGTTCTTTGAAAGATAGAAAGAATATCGTATTGCTACAGGCATGTCCAACTGAGAAGTTAACCTATTATTGTCAGACAGTAGCATTTCCTCCTTTATATACTGGTACTCCCTGTGCTAAATGGTGAACTCTGTACTTTGCTGTCACTTTGAGTATTGCTAACTGTAAGATATTCCTGGGCTCACATCCGATATAAAATCTTCCTTGTTCTAACAGATGTACAAGAATTGATTCCTTTCAGCATCACTCACTCAATAGACTTCACATTTAGATTGCAGAGATATCCTTATAGGTATTGCAATAAAAACACAAGAGTCTGGAGGACCATGTCTTTCCATGTATTGAAGAGTATAACCTCCAGTGTCAGCTGAGTTCGCATCCCTTGTGTTCCCAAATATACCAAATATATGTGAAATTTCCTCAAAGAACTTACTGTTACCCAAGAGTTAAGCGAGGCACACCCTCTGTGGATTCAGACTGCAGAGAAATAGAGCAAATCTGCCTACATGATTTTCTCAACTTCATGAAAGACAATGATAGCAAAATGAGAGCTGGCAAGAGTGGTTATCATTTCTGGAAACACTTATGAACAGCTGTAACAAGCAGCAATAATATATTCATCAAGGGAAAACTATCCTATCTTTCAAAGAATATTATATTTGATGCACTGAAATCTAGCATCTGCAACAACTGTGACAATAATTTTCCAACTAGTGCTGAACTAGTTCATGTCCACAGAGCACTGTCCTGCTTAAAATCTCTTCATTTAAACATCTACTCAAAATGACTCCTGAGAATGGAAACCAGTATATGCAAAAAAGAGTCTTGAGTGATCTCTCATGCTTCTAGTCCTCACCTTCCCAGCTCTCACTCACAACTAGGTTATTACTATCCTTTTTGCTGTGTTATGTCCAATCCAGACTGGAAGGTGCAGTTCTGACCTTTTAAAAAATTATTTTTAAGCAACATGCACACTTTCTGGCTTTTTATTAGGAACAATTAGAGAATTGCATAAATGGACCATTTGGCCTTTTAAAGAATAGCAAAACATTAACAGTTGCAAGTATACCATCTGCATGTAGGCAAACAGTATACTGCACTGCTGCTGATAGAAACCTTAATATTTACTGTGACATTGTCTGACGGCAGAAGACATTAGTAATGCTTTCCAGGTCTCTATAAGGAATTTTAGCAGCCTGCAGTGGAGACACAGACCTCCCTTATTGAAAGTGTTAAAGCTCTGGACTTCCCTGCCTCAGGGCTGACTCTACAGAGATGTTGTCCCCCACCCCCCATAGCAAGAATATCCAGAGTTTCCTGGTGTGGAGAGGAAGGAAATGGACTTTCACTGCATCTTGCATGACTCTGGAAATCTGGGACAAATGGCACACCTCAGCTTTATCTACAGAGCACAGTGCCACTCCTCCACACTTCAGATGTCTTTGAAAAAGCTGGTGGGGCAGAAGTGTTTTGCTACTCTGCAAGGATGCTCATGGCACTGGCTATACCTGCTTCAGAAAATTCCATATTGTATCTATAAAATAAGCATCTCCCAAGATGAACTCCCCATAAATATCTGGAAAATGTCACCATCAACTTACAGTTAAGTCAAGACATGAACCTTGGCTGACCTATTTGTGTAGCTCCCTCTAATCCCTCACTTCCTCACAAAACTGGGTGAATGGTCTGAGAAACCACGGACCTCTCAGTAAATCATAAATCCACAGGGTTTTCAGTTTGGAATATTTGAGGAACAGATTTCAGGAAGTAGTGAGGAATGATGATGCTCTGGGGTATGTTATCATTTTCCATTCCAAGAATTTATATATGTTGTCTGTGACTTCCCCAGGTGATTTGAAGGAAGAAAATGAACTAACTCAACATTTTATTTTTGAGTGATAATAATCAAAATTGTATTTTAAATGATAGTGCTCCATATTGTGAGAATTGCCGTATCTCCAATAAAGAAATAAACTGTCCATACAAATAAAGTCATATCTGATTTATATATAGTCTGGTAGAAATATATTTTTGACAGCAGCATTATTACACCATTTAATTTTGTCTTCTAGTGTATTGTTTTCTGTACTTTCAAGATACAGATGGCTGGCCTGATTCAGAGTGTGTAGGAAATTCAGAAAGATATACAATGGTATATGTAGGGTACATTGTTCATACATTTAGCTCATGGTTTTCTGCTGTTTGCTACTGTCCCAGGGCTCCAGGGACTCTGGTTGTTAAAGTACTCAGCCAAATAGCTTTGAAGGTTTCTTAATGTGCTGTGACACTTTTGGGCATGTATTTGATCAAAACAGATGAAACAAAGAGAGTGTGAGACCACATCTTTTAAAAAGTTATTTAGACAAGAAGAGAGGGTGGTGCAGTGTGTCTGAGGTAGATTCAAATTAACAAGTTTGAAGTTGATAATAGCAGGTCAGAGATCAGTGCATATTAGTTACTCTGCTAAAGAGCAGTCAAGATGCATATTAGTAATCTGAAATTGTATTCACTTTCCAAACTTATCTCCGAACTCTTTACATCTGACTCAGTATGTTTTTTTCATCTGACACCTTCCAGAGACCGGGGTCCTTAGGTGCAATGACAACACCGTGGAAGGACTTGTTCCTTCAGCGTTCACAGCTAGTTAGAAGGGATCTGCTGCAACATGTCATCCCTGCGCCAGGGCAGGACTATTTCTGAGGAACAGCAGCTGAGAAGTCCTGCCAAAATCACACATCTGTGGAGCTGGAATTGTCTGGGACCTCCTCTAGAGCTCAGGAGAGAGTTACACGTACAGTAAATAATGTGGAGAATAACAGATAGATGACAACTGACTACAGGAACACAAAGGGATGTGCTAAAGGACTATCTATCATACTAGTCATTTTATGAGGTTATAACAAAGAGAGATAGATTTAAGATTCATCTGGGAAAATCTGTCATTATTACTGGCCAGCATCTGCAAATCTCAATGGCTAGTGTTAAGCTCCTAAATCCACTTTCAAGTATTCAAAGAAAAATTGTTCATGTTTTCAGAGGTGGTGAAAAGTTGCCTTCCCAGTCCTCCTTTCCTGCTGCAGAAAGCACAAATCCCCCTAATGAGAAAACTTTCAAAACCATGAAAATTTTAATCTCCTACAGACATTTCTCCCCTTTACTCTGGTAATGTGCTTCTTGTTCTGTCAACATTGTCTCATTAGAGGAACTGGAGTCCTTTTTAAACACGCTGGCCAAATCTTTTCTTGGATGGGTCTCACTTGTTTCTGCAGTGCTCTCTGAGGCAGGAGCATCGGCACGTGGTGACATGACCACCTCTGCTCTGCTGTTAAATTGCAGTATGAGACACACTAAAACTGAGGGCTGTAAAACTCCCTGCTATATAAAGCCATATCCAGCAGCCACATGTGTACAATCAGAGTGTGCTGCCAGACTGTTAGGAATACTAAGTAAATGCAGAAGAAAGTTGGATTCTGGACTCAGCTAAGAGGTAAGATCTATAAATCTATGAACTAGAAGGGAATTATGAGGTTAAAAAAGCCCCACAAAAGTAGAGCCAGTGTTTTATCTGATGTACACACTATGGATGGCCTTGGACCAGATTATATTGAGGTGGTATGCCTCTGAATAACGAGCTGCCCTTTTTTTGCAAAAAGTCAATGAATCTTCTCCTCAGGCTTCATCCTGCAGAGGTGACATGGAAACCTGTCGGATATGTGCTTGGACATGAGGTAAAACTACTTCTCTATTGAAAGACTCCCCTGCCCCCTGCCCTCCTTTTTCCATCAATACACAGCCTGAATCCAGATGATGTGTGGAGAAGTTTGCACCACCATCTGCAAAAATTTGTTACAACAGAGCTTTTCACAGTTTTCCTGCTGGTGAGCAGGAAGGCATAGCTTGCTTCTGCTGGGGTGAACAGTCCCACTCCAACAAATAGCACTTCTGCCCTTTCAGCTTCTGCTGACTCTTAGTAAGGCACTCACCTCTCCTGATGGCCTTTGGGTGTAGGTGCCAAGGATTCTTGTGGTGCTCCCTTTCTTTGCTCGTGTTTGCCTGTACATGAGTGGTCCCAACCCTCATTGAACTCTTTGGCTTTACTTAGGAAACGCAAAGACCATTTCCCTTTCCCTCCCTGAGGCTGAACTCCAAACCCTGTGGCTCACCTCTGCCCTGGGGTGGATGAGAGCAGCTCTTGGGAAGGCCACATGGCATGGGAGATGGCCACAGGTTGGGGTGTCAGGCAAGAGCTCAAGACAAGACCCAGGCTGCACAGTCATGGTGCTTGCTGGAAAATCTGCCTAAAGAAAACCCCGACAAAAAACTCTCTTCTCCAGTGCAAATCCGGTTGCTTTCAACTTTTCCAGCTGCCTGCATGTGGTCCCTGTCCTTCCTTCATGCTATTTAAAATGTTCTCCACAGCCACTGGCCTGCTGGGGTCAGAGGTGAAGCACCACTGCCCAAGCGCAGTAGGTCCTGGGGAGGTGGCATTCCCTCTCCTCTCTGGATCCCTCTCTCACCTTGCTGCCTCTGCTCCTCCTTTTGGAGAGGACCTGCAAGGGACTGCACCCTGTGCCCTGAGCCACACATTGCTGGCAGTGTGTGTTTGCAGAAAAAATGCTGGATATTAGGAACTCACGAAATTGGGGTTAAATTCCTTGTTCTGATTTCCGTAGGACTCTGGATAACAACAGTCTGAAGGCTTTTATGAGCTTGAAGATACTCATTTATGCTGAGAAAAATGCCTGACTAAAGACTTCTGGATCACTAGGAAACTATCAGCCACTTTGGGGGCAGAAATGCCTTTTTTAGTGCCAGTCTTTAAGTCTGCACTTCACGTTCTTTTACCAGGGCAATTGCAGCAATGGTTGCAAAATGCTCAGATGCTCTGTAATGACAGCCACACAAAAGGAGAAGCCTAGTCTTTTTTTAGGAAGCTTTCTTTAATTAATTTCAGCACGCTGATTTTCGTTGGTTTTAAAGGGCCAGTTTGCATGAAGAGTTATACCAAACAGAGCTGGAGATCCCAAACTTGCCATGGTTCTGCAGATCCCATGCCCAAAACAAGTAAACCAAACAATGGACAAGGTGTGCTGTCTCCAGCCATCTGGCCATCTATCTCCTCTCCCAGAACCAGACATGGAAGAGAGGTGCTTCTGTGCCAAATTTCCTACCTCACCTACTGGGATTTATTCCATAATCTGCTGGCAAAAACGTGTCTGTCCATGCAGAGTGCAATAGCTTGCCTCTGCCAGCAGCTGCTGCCAGGAGCCAAGGATGATGATCAAAGCAATCTGTGTGAGCTCAAACACTACATACCTCTCCCTGAAAAAGCTGCATGGGTTCCTTGGGTGATTACCAACTTCTAGGGAATTTTCTCTCTGAACCTGATGTTTACTAATGTTTACCATTTAGTAGTAGACAGGTACAAGGAATATCTTTTTAATAAATGTGGAGTGTTTAATGACTTCATGTAATAAAACAACTGTAGAGGCAATTTTGCTCATAGAATCAAACCATATTTTGTTATTTACAATCATATTTTTATTAAACAAACAATTATCTAGTTTTAGAATCCTGTTCTGATTAGCTGTTCATTTAACTTGTAGCTAATTTTAATAAGGTTTCTATAAAAAGAAAATTCTGGTTGGAGAGATGAACATAGACACAAGAAAGAAAGGAAAACATATATCTACTTCAGTCTCAAAGTATTAAATGTATTGTTTTAAGCAACATATTTACTACAAGCAGAAGGACAAGCAAACATTTACTGCTTCTATCAGCACTAATGCAGAGTCCCTTTGGTTATTTCTTTAATCCAAACAACTTCCTGGTAGATCCAAGATGTGAGGCCTTTTTGTAATGACTTGGCAAGAGAAAGGGTCCAGAACTTCTCTGCAAACACAATTAAGTTGCCAAGACAAGTCCTGTATTTGAATTAAAACTATAAATCTTTCATCTGCACCTACTCTACATCAAATAGCAGGAAGAGGCCCTCCCATCTAACAGTCTTAATTACCAGAGCACTGCAGCCTTTGAGCATGACAGAGCCAATGATAGCTGACCTTGTGCTCCAGCCCCAGAGTGGGATCAGTGTGATGAATGGGAAATCCTGCCTGAAATATCACAGCAAAGGGAACAGCCTCAGATGGCAAATTAAGTGCCTAGGACACTGTTGGGGCTACACAAATATATAATAATACCCTTTGCTTTGATCTGTTTATACTGGAATGAGCAGTATGTTGAAGGCTCCAGTGTAAACACATCAGACTTTGTCTAGTAATGACCAGCCCTTGACACCTCTTTTCCCACACAAATACATGTAGGATGGTGGCTTTTCCCCTCTCAAATGCCACTTACAGTACTGATGTGCTTGGGGTAGGAGTGATAGGCACTGTGGGTTTGTTATGGGTGTCTCTAATACTCCCACATTATTGCCCATGGCCCATAGTGAGTAAAATAACTGTGGGTCTCCAGGAAAAACAGGACTGATGAGGCTTCATTTTCCTTCTCACAGTAATCAGGTAGCAGGTGAATAAAACACTGTGGCAGCAGAGTGTTCAATTGCCTTGGAGCAGCTGCTCCCACACTGTGCACTGCGGGTGTTGAGCAGCCCTCAAGATCCTCAGTAGTGTTTCCTCTTCGATTCTGAATGGCCTTTTTGTCAAGGGTTGTAACAAAGAGGGATGGTGGTCCATGAATGATGCTTACATTATTTTTATTGGCTCAAAACCTGGCAAATACATGCCTGAAGGCAGGGCCACATTTTCTAGTGTTGCTTCTGAAACAACGACACCTTAGGTTGCTACACTTTCCAGTGTACTGATGTTTCTGAGACATTTCTCAAACCCTTTCTTTCTAATTGCTATATTAACTGCTAAGCATTTCTTTTCTGGTCTTACTTCTATTTTATAACTTAAGGTTTCACAGCATATTCCTTCCACCAAGGGGTCTTGTTAGCACAGATGTCAATTCTGTCATGCAGAAGATACCTTGTCTGACTACCAGGATCAGTTATGAAGAAGAAGAGTTTATATGAGGTATAGTATTTCAAATTTAGAGTATAAAATGTTTTAATTGAAAAGATAAGAATATCCCTTCCCTTTTCCTTTTGTTTTCTGGGGGGAAAAACTTAAAAAGAAGATACCGTTAATTTGTATGTTTAACATGATACAGCTACAAAAATCTGCTTGTGAAAAAGTTTTGCAGCAGTTGTTTTACACTGGTAAGGAATTATTAAAAAATATTTTCCAGAGAAAAGGCTGAAGTGTGAAAGTAAAAATTTTTTAGCGCACAATATACTTATGCATGTAAGTAATCCACACTTACAATCTTATTGTGTTAGGTTTCTATGATAAGTAGAATATGCTGTCTTGTACCATGTAATTATGTGTCTGTATATTTGCATACATGTGCTTTTCTTTTTACATTTGTATTTGTTACATTTCACAAAGAAATTCATCTGCATTTAGCCTTACACACGGTGCTTACTGTGCTTGCTACAAAAAGCATTTGAAATTCACAACAAAAGAACATTTAACCAATCACGAAAATCCTGGGATGTGAACTGTAGAAAATTTATTTGGGGCAGATTTTGAATCCGCAAACCTGTCAGATTATACCCACAGGCATTACCCCCATGTAAAAAGAGATCTATCCAGCCTGAAAGCAGACAGGAACAACAACAAAAAAAGGTGACAGTGGAGTTTGTGCTGTCAGATCTGCATCCTTCACATATTCCACAGGAGGTATTCTCTTCACCTGTTATGAGTTTAGGCAGTGGTGGCTAGAGGGTTCTTGGCTGCCCCACAGATATCCTGGGGGAGGCGTCTCCTGATGGATGCTGCATGACTACAGCCAGAGGTTAAAAGTGCAGGAGAGACTGTGAGAATCAAAGGATATAGCAGGCCTATTTGCTTTGAGGAAGAACGATGTGACTGTTTTAGGGTTTCCCTTCCAGTGCAATTAGTGGAGCTGCCTCATTAGCAGAAGTGTGGGGTGGGAATGCAGCAGCCCTGGTGGGAACACAGCTTTCCTGAATGCCTGGCAGGCTTGCCACTAGCTTTATCACAGGCTGAATTTCACCTCATGAGCTTGTAGTCTCTTGATACAGAACATGAATAGTAAGGATGGGAACGGAGTATACATAAAGACATATTGCCAAAAAGGGGCAAAATTCTATTAAAAGCAATCCACTTTTGGCAGGAGAAGAGTTACCAGGCAATTTAAAACAGGAAGTTGTGTAATTAACTGCACATTTCAGGGCAATATTATACTAAATACAATAAATTACAGCATGAAATGAGTGGCCCAGATTTTCAGGATAAAAATTAGTAGAAACCAGATTTACTTTGTAACCTCAGTGGAAAAAGGTACCATCTTATTATCTCAAATGACTGCTATATGCTCTGTCCATGCAGCATTTGCAAAAAATAAAACTTGCCCTGCTAGGCACAGCTTCACTTTCATCTGTACTGTGAGAGACATATTTTGTTTTATCTTTTTATATGCTTTACCAAGTATTTTAGATTTAAGGGCTGAAACAGAAGAGTAACTCTAAAAACAACTGGCAAAGGCATCCTTAGAGAGAATGAGCATGACTCTGACACAGTATAAATATGGTCTATCACCTCTCAAACTCTGTGTATGGACATGTTTTTGCTTGCACTTCCTGTCCACACTGCTCCTTTACAGAGTCAGCAGGTCTACATGTTGTGCATGAACATGATCAATATTCAGTTTGCATATGTTAAACAATATTTCTTGTGTACATAGAGAGTTACTACCTTGAAATGGAACAGTCTGGGGAGAACATACCCAAAACGGGATGCACTCAGTTATGAAGGGAGTTGAGATACCAGAGTCAGCCCCTGCAGAACTTTTGTGCATTATATTTACCCTGGACTGCTTTGATGGAAGGTGCACTAGGAATATTTCTAGGGATATGAATATGCATGTGTCTGTATTTGCAAATGTTTGGATCTATCACAGATAGAAATCATTATGTACATTGTGTAAGGATGAAAGTGTTCTCCAGCATGAAGAAAATTTCTCTCCCAACTGTAACACTGAATTTACTAATGTGTTTTGCACAGTACACAGAATTCTTTCACATAGATTGCTGGTGAGCTGCCATCCTTCCTTTCTGTTTGCCTTAGGGAAAAATTACTCCCACAGCCGTAATTATTAGATGCTATAATTGCTCCATGGGGTATGAAAAATTGTAGTGGGGAGGCTGGGCACTGAAAAGTTACAGAGAGGATGTAGATAAGGAAATCTGAGAGGACTGCACAGGAAGGGACTGGTATTCATAAAAGGGCAGGCTTTTCTGCTATTCGACTACAGTCTGCAGTCCTCTTTAGTTTCCAAGTGAAAGGATGCTAATAAAAATGAAACTGGAGAAGGCATAATTTGTTTGTTATTTAGCCCTCCCCCACACAAGCCCACATGTGCTAGGTGTTTGAACAGAGATTCTAAGCCAGGCACCCCTCCCTGGAGAGCGTGGGAGGAGCAGGATGCTGTGCTTAAAGGACAGCAAATGCTGTGTCCCCCCTTCTCCTCCCTTCTCAGAGCAGCTGGCCAGGCTGCAGGATCAGCTCTGCCCTCAGCAGCACCATGTGCCTGGCACTTGACACAAGCAGTGAGCTTGTGATAATCCAGCTTGCATGGGCTGAAATGTTGAGGGTTTATTTAGTGGTATCAGCTTGTTGGATGGTCATGAAAAGAGGGGCCAGTAACTTCCAGTTGCTGCAGGGAATGGCAACTAGCAGGCAGAAAAGGGAACAGGGGTCAGGTTGTAAAAAGAAGATGTGTGTCTACAGATGGGATGTACAGCCCTGAGGAATTTAAAGCCATTGAAAAACATTTGTTAAAATAACATATCATAAGGCTCAGATGTCACAAGGCTAATGTTCAGGCTGCTTAAAAAGCCTTCAAAAGGCAGGAAAAGAGTACTCTGACTTGTGTGAACAGCCAATACACAGCATTTAGACCCAGTCATTGGCAGTTATGGCAGACAGAGCATGAACTCCAGAAAAAATGAGGTCTGGCCTGTGATAAAATGTTCTATTCCCTAGGAGTGAATGACTAGAACAAAAATAAAAGCATGATGATTTTCACAAGGCTCCAAGCAAATTCTTTTAGGGGTAGGTAGTGGGAGAGAGAGAGGAGTTAAAAAATAAATTGATCTTACTTATCTTTTTCTTAAAAGTGGCTAGGTTGGAAATTTGAAACCCAGACACACAAGGATATTATTGTGATATTTCCTTTTTCAACAGAAGGCAGAAGCCTTACAGAGGTAGGATTGCATGCATGCAGTATCCAGCCTATTGTCTATGCTCAAGAGATGCTTAAATCTGGCTGCATAGAAAGCAATCAAACTGTACAAGAAAACCTTTTAAGCTTCACTGAGCACTGTATACTGTTGCTTTCAGTGTCTTGGGTAGAGTTTTTATCTGAGCTACATATTTAGTTTGCTTCATCTCTTGTCTTTCACTCTGATTTTAGTGGAAGAGACAGTGGACAGCCAGCAGCTTTGCCCTCCTGTTCTCCTGGGGTCACGTTCTTCTCCTGGTTCCTGGAATCACGGCTGGTAAGGACTGAGGCTGAGCAGGAAATTGTGAATTCAGCAATGAAAGCTCTTTCATTGAAAGCATTTCTTGGGCTTCTCTTTGACTCCTGCTGGAGTTTGTGATTTCAAATAGACATTTTCTGTAAACTAGAAAATGGGTAAGGCTCACTCAGCTACTCCTCGTCACTGCAGTTTCTACAGCCACACCAAACAACTGCAGAAACCATGCTGGCTGACAGAAAGGTTGGTGAGTGAAGGGAAAAAGAAAAGTCACCTGGATTTGTATTAAAAAAAGATGAGTTACACCAGCAGCCTGCTTTGGCTCTGCTTTTAGTGAGACCCATCTGTTCTGAGGAAGCTGAGAACATTTCAAATAAAAGCATTTGTAATTTCTAAAACTCCTTTACACTTCTAGGGCAAAATGTCAGATCTTACTTCAACAGATCTCTGTCCCAAGAGTCAGAACTTGAGTCTACCTAAAAGACATTAGTCATCTTATACCAAATGCCCATAACAGCGATTTCACCCAAAACTATTGATTAGAAACAATTGGATCCAGGTGGAATGGACAGATCCATGGTTATTTCCCTTTTCCATTACTTTTAAGTTATTGAATCTCTTCTAGAAGATAAAATATTGTTCAGTATCTACAGATGGTAGTTAGATTTGGAAATAAATGATATGTGATATGGTCTGTATTTCAGGTGGCAGCACCTGAAAACTAATCAAAGGGACACAGATTTGTGTTCTGATATTATGTTAACATCATTTACGGTGTAATATTTCTAACAGCAACCAGACCTTGGATGCCATTTAAGCAGTTATATTCTATTTAATCATAGCATGGTAGTCTCAACACTCATGACATAATGCCAAGAAATAGTTCTGTTCAGTTTGCAAGAATAAGTTCAGTAGAAGGCTGCTCCAAGGTTTTCCATCAGGACATGAAGTGCAATGTCTTATTTTTCATTTACATTCATTTTCTTCCTCAAGAGAAGAAGAAAGGAATCAGTGGGAGAAAGTTCTAAAACAGATAAAGAAGGTAATATATATAAAGGGAAAGGTGAGAAAATCAGAAATTCTAAGTATGGTTACAGGCCATTCCCCCTGGGTCTCAGAACAGCATCACTGAAGCCAGCTCCACACTGACCCTGCTGAGGCCTACACCAATGAAACTCCACAGCTGAACTTTAACGTGGGAAACAGCCTTTAACACTAGCAGAAGTTGAAACAGATGAGCTAAAGCAAGCTGAAGGGCATTTGGTAAAAACACTAGGTGAAGGCACATGAATGAGTCATTGCAGGGTGAATTAGGAGGTGAACTTTCAACACATCTACTGACCATCTGTAATTGCTTGTGTTACTAGCTCTTCATACACAAGGGAGACATGCTTCTCTTCTACTGAAAGATAAACAACCTTCCACTATCTGTTTTTCCTGTGGATAAAATCCCCCAGTTAGTGGGGGTTGTTCTGATGCTCTCTTCATGTAGTTTTTTTACCCCACAACTTGTTCAAATGTCTGTACTCACAAATTAGCCATATCCCATGCGCTGATATTCTAGATATTCTTATTTTGTACACTGTCAGATTACAGCTCACAGCATCTTGTGCCCCCTGAAGTTGCTCTGAATATTTGTTGTTAATTTATTAACAGTGTATTAACAGAACAGTGAATTCCTGGGGCTGCTCATTAAAGCAGCCACTTCATAAATAGTGTCCCACTAGCACCACAAGGCACTGACCATTTCCCACAAATTTATTTCAGCTTCCCCAGAGGACAGAAGCTAGAGTCCCTTGAACAGAAAAGCTTTTTTTCTCAACAGGTCAAGAGATTCCATGGCCTGTGAGAGAGGATAAAGTGGGAGCCTCTCGGGCTCCATCCATTATCTTTCTGCTAAGTGAAGCTGGCTGGCAAGGAAGAAGCAGGAGAGCAATATCCTACCACAAGATGGTATGCAGCTTCCATATGTTCCCATGTTCTTTGACTGATATGGGATTTCTGTAATTTTTTCCCATCTGGTTTTCTCTCAGAAGTATGTTTGTAGTATGCTATCAAATATGGGACACAAGATGAACTCATTACATCAGCACAGAACACCTGAAATGGACTGATGTGAAACCCAAAAATTGGTAGTGAGGAACTTTGTTCCAGAAATATGTCATGTACTACTCTCCCTCACCAACATGCACTATAAAACCTCAGCAGGTCCTAGGAACAACATCAGTCATGAGACAGCAAATTCATTTTTCTTTGAGTAGAGAACAATGATTAAGGTGGCAAAAAAGCTCGCTAAAATATTAAATATTGTTCTTGCCAAACACTTTGTTCCTCTATGCACTGTGAGCCCAACCATGAGATTTTCACCTGGGGCCCTACCCAAATCACTCCTGAAAACCCATCTCAGGACTGTGCAATTATCTGCACATCAAAACTATGAAATCCCAAGGAAAATTACTACAAACTTTCTAAAATGCACCCACTGTGCTTTTCAGAGAGTGACAGGATCTCTGTTCCGTTCAAAAGACTCTTTTCCAGTAGGTCTGGATCTGTCAGTTTTGGAGAGAACAAGTCTGAACTGCTCACTGTAGTCCTGAACTTAAGCACTGTTGTTGGTCCATAAACCTGTCCTGAAGCATCCAGCTTCTCAAACTCAAGTCTGAGTTTCTTGTGGCCTGACCCCTTCCTAAGCCAGCTACCTCAAGGGAAATAGATAGTGCATCTACACTGACTCCCTGACAGCTCAGAAAAGGTTTCCTTTTCCTTCTGAACAAAGGTCAATTCTCATTTTACAGTGTTGCATTGCTGAAAAAATGAACTTTCTGGGAAGTGCTTTCTATTTCAAGTGGAGATGTCAGGCTCATTTTCAGCTCTTCCAAGTTTGTGAATCTGTCTAGTTTAATCATATCTCTTCATGGGAAGACCTCTGAGGAGCTGAGCCTCTGGCTCAGGAGGTCCAACCTCCCCAGCTTTTATTGCACCAAAACTCTGTGAAGATTGTGCTGCATCCTGTTTTCCTCTGCAGGAGGATAGAGCTTTTTGTTTAACTACTGATTCCTGGAAAGTCTTTCAGCACCACCTAATTACATTAGTGTGTCTGTGACAGAGCTCCTAAAGTCATAGAATATGCAGTATGGACAAAAGATATTAAAAACAAGTACTAAATTCCCACCTGAAATGTAAAGCGGCTTCAGTATCACACTGAGATTTATGCTACTACAAAAAGCTGGAAAAAGAAAACCACAGTTCCTGTCTTGCCTGCTGTGGTGTTGTGTCAGGATTGCTTGACAGAATACAATACAAAACTTATTACAAAATCATACCATTGCTTATTCTGCATTTCAACATAATGTTGTTCCTGAGTGTGAAGGAACAGGTATGTAGTCCAGGAAAGTGCACCCTCTAGGTCTATGGAAAGGTAGGATTATCCAGATATACAGGCATGGAGAAACAATTTTCCAAGAGGCAAAATCTTTTAAAGTGATGGACATAGCAGGATTCAAAAAAAAGCACACATATGAATTAAAGTGTTAGATTTTTTCCTCCTGAACTGTAAGGAAACATTGTTTGTTCTTCATATTTTGAAAGAAATTGATTTTTTCTGGAGCCTGAACTTGAGATTTAGGAACATGTGGTCATTATGGGTCTCACAGTGGTCTATCACATGCAGAGTTTGACTGAGAAAAAACTCTGCTATTGGTTTGAGCAATTCACTTTGGACTAACTAAAATTCCCTCTACAAATGCAAGTGGGAATCCCTGGATAGCCTCCTTTCATATCAAGATAGGTGCATATCACATTCAGCAAGATTGAAGAGAATTTTTTTAAAAAATCTGTGTATGACTCACTACATGAGGTGAAGAGACATGATTTTTTTGCTTTGGTTTGGGGTTTTGGTGCTTTTGTGGGTTATTGGTTTTTGTTTGTTTGTTTGTTTGTGCCCCTTTTTTTTGGTGTTTTTCTGTTTGGGTTTTGGGGGTTTTTTGGGGGGTTTTTTTGGTTTTTTTTTGTTTTTGGTTTTGGGTTTTTTTGGGTTTTTTTTGGTGGGATTGTTTTTTTTTTTCCTGAGAGGGCTGTTTGGTAATGTCAGACCTCAAGGTGTGAGATCTGGATTTCATCATGGACAGTGAATTTTTCTTTTATTTTATTTTAACTTCGAAATTTTTTTCAAAAAAACTCATTTTCAAAAAATACCAGTTTCCAGCTTTATAACACAGTGCCCAAACCAATATGGTAATCTTGGGAAAAAAAAATCTTAATAATCTTGGAATTTGAAATAATTTGTGTCTGTTTAACTCAAATCATCAAAGTTGAGTCAACAAATGGGAAATGTTAAAGAACAGCAAAGGCTTTGGGCACAGTAAACCTGTAAATGATATGATTAAAGATGGATCAGATTACAAAACAGGGGAAGAAAAAGTTACCTGAATTCAGGAAATGTTAATTCAGATTCAGAAACTGTGCCATAAACCTTTACATATATAGCCCATTTCATACCACAAATACTGGCTGTGATCAGCAAGTGTCAAGACATAACATAATGAAAAAGAAGTGGTAAAATGTTTCGAAGATCTGTTCAATTTCTTCAGGAAATTTCAGTCTCATTTTGAAATAGTGACTAAAAGGTGGAAAACTCTTATCTGAACTTCATCTCAACTTTCTGGCCTCATTTGAAGAACTACTGTGACATGGTCACCCATTAAAATTAATTTTTTGAACTCAAACAGAAAATCTGAAACATTGAAATACTGAATAGGAGCTGAGATGGATGGCTCTCTTAAAAAAGCCAGGGATGATAGTGTGATAGTCTCTTTGGTCAAACCCAAAAGCTGCAATATTTCCATAGGTGTCTCTAGATGCCCATCTCCTTCATGGCAAGGACATGTGCTGTTGACAGCAGTCTATTTCTAAGCAACATCTTTGGGGATATCTTGTACCTGAAGAAATGGAGAACAATTTGCCATGCATAAATATGAAATTTAAAATAATCATAAATCTGAAGGTAACCATCAAGTATTTATGTTACTGTGATCATCTCTGCATCTTTTTTTGAATTTAAGAAAATGTAAGATTAAAACAGTGAAATAATGTGGAACTAAGAATCTTTGTTGATGATGTAGAAGCCCAGGTTTTGGAAGGTCAAAGTTGTGGTTTTTTTAAAAAAGGTCAAGAGGTTTTTTTTCACCTAAAGCATTTCATGCCAAGGACACTACACTTTCCAAGCCCTTACAGAGTAAAATCTATCTTGTCCTAATGGGATTGAATTACTTAAACTGTATGTTTTGGAGCTGAAGACAGCAATAACATAGTAGTGTGACATTATGTTGATCTATATATCCAGCATACAAGGTTTTTAATATAGAAGTCAGGAAGTCTGACTATACATGCCAATATTTAATTAGATTCAACCTAAAATGTGCTACATGTTACACATTGATGTAAAATGTAAGAGAATATGACGGAGAGTAGAAAAGCCACTTTGTTGAATGTTCTTTAAATGTCTGTTCTGAAAGAAGTTCCCACTATCAGTGAGGCAGCAGTCAGGGCTCTCAACCTATTTACACATGAGCAAGTAGCCCTTTATTCAGAGCAGAACAATTGCAACAGAGAAGGTGAGGTCCCTGGTGGCCCAAGGCATGGGCACCTGCCAGGAGACTTGGACTCTGGTCCTGAGCAGACTCTTTGACTCAGAGATCTCTTACACTCCAGCTGGAGAGCAGAATCTGAAGCCTGAAGTGTGAAAAAGAAAGGGTCAAATTCAATCATAGAGGTGTTTTGCCTGTCTTAACATTTTCTCAGTTTTCTCAGTAATACAGTGGCTAATTCATGTGTATTATATATAGGTATAAATTATACTGACTTTCTACTTCCATCCATTTTCTAACCAACTTGTTAGATAAACTAATACAACACAGATTTTATATACAGGAAATTCTTTTAATTTACATTAAATGAGTAAGAATGCAAGACAATATAAAACACGACACGAGGCTTTTCATAGTACTTCTTACAAGTCCTCTTGAATTTTCATGTAATTCTAGTAGGCCATGCATTTGCATATGTACGTGGCATGGAGGCATCAAGGCAATATTTTAGTCCCACTGACTGACCCAAAGAGGACTGGAAACACAGTATGAAACCAGAAAAGTGGGAAGTGGCACACATAAGTGATGGCTAACTTGGTCAAGGTCCTCACCTTTCAAAGTTCCCTTTCCTTTTATCTTTAACGTCTGAAAACTTATCAGTCACAAACATTACTTCTTTTGTACATGGAAAACTTGCAAGACATTGAATATAAATTAAGATTATGTAGAGGTGTAAGAGCTTGCTTTGTTGCTTCCATTTGAATACTTCACTTCACAGAAACTACAAAAATGCATGTGCCTGCTTTATTTGTGTATTATTTATATCACAGTGATGCCAGGATCTGGACTCAGTAACAGAAGCAGTCATGTGGTTTTGTCAAACAATCATTTCTCCAAAAAAGTGTAACTGTAAATAAGTAGCACAGTGCATTTTTCACATTTTGATATATTTTATTTCTTTTGCAGTGAACTGTTCACACAAAGTTTGTATAAAAACAGAACCATTTCCAAGTAGTAATGTAAATAACTTTGAATAAATGACTTAATTTGATATTGCTTACAAATAGTTTGTGGACAGTGAGTAAGGTGAAGTGCACTTTCATGGAGTCCTTTTTACTTTCAGCTTCTCTTCCCGTAGACTTGCATGGCTGCTGTCAGAAATTCAGCACCAGGCGAATTTCTCACTACTGTAAATTACTTTGAAGGTGTTGTTTTCAAAGATCATACACTATCACACCTACTGTATTTGCTATTTCTCAGTAAATTGACTAAATTTTACTTGCAGGGAGCTTCAAGCTGTGATTTGTGTTACTGTCAGACTAAGGAAACCAACTGCCTCAAAGTGAATTATCTAAACCCGAAGTGTTGTAAATTACAAGTGAACATTTGCAATTGTTTTCTTTTTCTCAGCTGCACAAACCTATTATTCCCGTGGCACACAGATAATTTGTAATGGGCTGTTAGATGTATTTGTTAATGCATTCGCTTCCAACTTCAGCAGCGTTCTTCAGCAAATCCAATAGATGAAGGACTGAAAATAAACAGAAAAGGTCTTCAATAGTATTGACTTGGGTCTCATATAAAAACAATTTGGATACTTCAGTGTGGAAACAAGTGTTTTGTTACAGAAGCTGATTGTTCCCTGCTGTACTGCATGCTAGCAATTTCTTTCAGATGTGTTCTCACTTGAACATTCTCCTCAATCACATTGCAGCTCCACGGAGCCCGCATTTCCTCCTGAAAGGCATCTATCTCTCTTTGACTCCCTGTCATGCATTAGGTACCAGGAAAATAGCTAAAATCATGTGGTTTACCCATGCTCGTAATGATGTGCCCAAAGTGTGTCAGCTGGTACCATCTGCAGCGCCTGGAGCAGTGTCTGGGAGACTGTGACAACTCAATTGCAGGCTGCAGGTTTTGAAAAACAGGCGATAATTACCACTCCGCTTAGGCAAGAGGTCTCCTTTGTGCAGCGCTGGGGAAGCCACATCTGTTACAGTGATTACTAGGTCTTTGCCGATCATCAATATTACAATCAAAATAGTCATCAATCTGGATAAAAATCACCATTTCTTTTCAGTTCCAGTCCACTGATCTGATCCAGTTGTAGCTAATAAATTGATGCTCTGTCACCTTTCCTTTTGTGTGCTTTTATTCTCACTCCTACTCTTTTTGCGAGCCATGCAAAACAAGTACTTGGCAAAGGAGTAAAATAAGAAGGCAAGAAAGAAAGCTGCAGTTACTCTTGAAGAGAGGATTTACATATTTTAGAAGAACATTGAATTCCGAAGTCCCAGTTCAAGAATTTTCTATAAAGCCTCTGCCTTCAACTAAGCCTGGTTTTTAGTTACCTTGGATAAGATCCTGACCCTCAACTGTCTGACTGATAATTCCTAGTTTGTATTTTTTAAAAAATGTAGTTTATTATCTAGCATAAAATTGAGAAAAGAATTGCAGGATATTTTCTCAGATGAAATGCATGTCATTTGAAAGTGAAAATTCATGGTTCATTTTGGTCAGCTTCTTTTTAACCTAACCTAAGACCTAAGTGATCATTCATAATTCTTCTGGGGTCTTTCTTAGCAGTAAACATGTGGTTTTGACAAACCATGACATTTTTCATGCTTTTTTCTAGCACTGATATGTAGAAACTGTGATTACTATAAGACAATCCCCAAATACTCTTCCTGTGAAAATTTAAATATTGGATATGATATGGATTTCTACCCAGAATGTTCAGCTAGCCCTTCATTTCATGTTAAACCCTACAGGAAATAAGATGACAAAGCTGGGTTTCCAATCAACAGAAATTAAATTTGAAGCTCTTGAACCTGTGAAAGAAGATGCATTTTGAAATAGCCAGTGATGGAAAACATACAAGAGGGCTTCTTACATTATATAATTCTACATTGCCATGAAACTGGTAATCCCTGAAGGAAAGTCTTCAGTGCCATATCAGATATCTTGAAACAATAGTTGCTGCAATGTTCCAAGTTTTGTTTTCTTCATACAGTCTAACAACAGACATAACAACAGATAAATATCAAGACAAATTTGTTAATATTGCGTTATTGGCAGACAAAAAAGATCACTTTACATTGGAATGCTGAGCTTCTGCCAACTGCCAACAAGTAGATAGCTAACTCTGTTTTAGAACTTGCTGCTAATGGGAAAAAAAGGATGTTGCACAAAAATAGAAATAATCTTGAGGTATTTGAAAAGGTTTAGGTTCTGTTCTGATAGTCCTTCAAAAATCAGCTCTGATGACAGTATTTGAGGAATATTGCTTGTACAAAGGCAGCAGCTTTTTATTTGAACATAGCTCTTTGCACCTCTTTCATGCTTTGAGAAAAAGAAGCACACTGAATCTTATAAATATTATTAGTCTAACTTAGTGATGCAGAAGCAAATTCATACAAAGAAAGAGCAATGTACCTAAGACCACCCAGAAGATGATCAGGCACCAAAATGCATGGCTTGGGAAGAGACAACATAGAGTAGCAAGGCTGGTTTGAAAAGCCTGAGGGTCTGAAACAGAAAATTCGTTTCAGTATGTGTAATTAAAGGATGAGAAGTATTTAAATATGTATTTACATATGAAAAATGAAATAGCACTATATTTTTTATGTTGCTGCAAATATTTTGGGGTAGTAAAAAGAGCACCCTAAATGTGAGAAACTCTTAATAATGTGTGGATCAGGTAAGGGTTCAGATTCTTACTCATGATGCTTCCAAGGAACCTGGACCTGTGAAGCTGCTGACAATGGCCCTGCAGGAAACAGACTGGGACATGTGGCTGTCTATTTAGACAAGGATATAGGAGGTTTCCTGAGTTCATGTAGACTGATGTTGGAGAACAAGGAAGTGCTGTGTTATTGCCACCTTCTCACTCAGGTCTGTTCCATTTAGGGAACCTTCCATGACACAACACCTTTTTTACAGCATGTCCACTGAACTTCAGGCCTTGTGTGACAGTGGCCTTCTTAGAATGTGTGCAAAATATGGGATTCCATGCTTCTACTTCTTGCTCTGGAGTTCTCTTTACCTCCTTGGGCTGCTTTTTTGGTATCAGGTTTTAGACAGGCCTGTGGATTAGGTGCACTGACCATTAAGGTGGTGAGGTAGATCACACTCCTAATGCAGGTGTGTGCATTCCCATCCTCTGTCATAGCACACAAACACAAACAGAAAATTGGTGAAATGTATGCATTTTACAGTGATGAATGAATGAACTGAATTATAAAGGGCCTAAGCTCATCTGTCCCTCAGGGTCTTCAGCCAGGAGACTGGAACAGCTCTCTCAGAATGATCTCATCATGTGAAGTGAATAAAAATTCATCCTGTAAATTATTGGATTTTGGCTGCTCTTGTGTTTTGTTTTCTTCAAGGCACTGAAGGGGAAGAAAGGAAATAGAAGGGAGATTTTGATGGATCTAGTAAATATGGATGTGGCTGGACCCAGGAAGAAAACATTAGAGAAGTGAGTGATAGTCTTGCTTATGGTCAGCATATTGAGGATATTGGCTTTCACCATTGCTGCAAAGTGTAGCTCACAATTCCCTCACTTTCTGTCTGGCACAGCTTGTGCTTTTTTTTCTTAAAAGGGCTGCAGTCGAATGACAATATAATTGTGAGCATATTGGTGAATTGGCACTGTCAAATTCTTCTGTCAAAGATGCATCTTTGCTGGAGTTCAACATACTCACAGTGGATCCAGGTATCAGAACTTATTTGCCCATATTTGCTTTTATAAATTGCTCCAGAAAAAAAGTCAAGATTAATTTCTATGGAGAGAAAGGAAGATCTTTTCTGATCCACTGCTGTAACATTGGATTTTCTTTAAATTTTCCTGTTTTACCATTTTCTTTGGCTTTTCAGCTAACATTACTTTAATATAATAGTTTAAAAGAACCTCCTGTGCATATCTGTGTCTCACCATAATCAAAATGCTTGTCGAATGCTGGAGCTCTGTCCCATAGAAGAACATTGCTGTAGGAATTCTCCTGTGGGAGTCTTTGGCCAGTGAATGCAGCAAACTGGAGAATATTCTCTCTATTCTCAGATAGATGAATGTGTCTGGCATGTATGCAGCAAGTGAAGGTCACAGACAGGCAGACTAGATGGAAAAGAGGAATCACAAAGGTGTCAACAACAAGAACAGCAATGGCAAGGCATATGAAGGTCTCTTTTCATTTGTTTTCTTCACAGCCTTGACTGCCAAAAGTGACAGAAGGAGGGACAGAGAAAAAGGGGATGGATGCTTTTGTGAAACAAGGGAGGTATCCAGCATGACTGAGTGGAATTAGAGGGGTAGAGAAAAAAATTTAGATTAAGCAAGAAGAGCTGCACAGCAAATCTTCAAAACTGGCATATCAGAACTCTTTAGAGACCACTAGGCCAATACCCAGAGAAGCAGTTACCATGGCCAGAATAAGAAAGGGGCTTTGGCAGAAACACCCCACTGGCCCAGCAAAGGGAGGAAGAAGTCCTGCGAGGAGGACTGCAGTAGCTGAAAACTGATTAGGTGTGTATAAGAGGTTCAGCTGCAAGGCTGGAATGGAAAGGCTTGATAGCTAGAATGCTGTAGCAGGTGTGGCTCCCCTACTCCATCCTCTCACAGAAGGTGTGCTGGGAAACCCCAGGAAAAGATTGGAGATCAGTGCAGTGGAGATAATCAAACACACTGCAGGAGGTTCACATAAGATTGATAAGATGTGCTGGTTTTTTTGCTGCTTGTGGAAGTCAGCCAGGACTTTGTAAAGTGTCAGCTTATTTTCTAGGCTTGTCCAGCTCCTTCATCCTGTTGATGCAATGTAACATCCACTGCATTGTTGTGCAGAATGAGCTCCTCATTATATGTGCAGAACATGCACATGTTGAGACTGCAGTAGCATAGTAGATATATGACATTTGCATGTAATTGCTGTGACCTGATACTTGTGTAATAAGATGATGAAAATGCTTTGCTTTATCTGAAGTGGATTTTCCATGTAATGACCATATAACTAAATTAGAGATGGATAAACTTGCTGAGATTTAATATGAGCTCATAGCAAAAAAATTTGTTTAAATAAACTTTATGTTCAGATGGGTTTTGACAGCCGGCAAAAATGCTATTTCTCATTCTTTACTAAGATATGATCTCATTACACATGAACAATCCCTGCAACACATGCAGAAAATGGCATAAAAAAAACCCCCTTTCTGATATCATCTCTACTTGTCAAGTGTTAGATGCAAGGCTAATGAGCTTTGATCCAAGTGCCAACCAATTTAATTCTCTCCATTATCTTGGCTGAATGGAGATATTTATTAAGTTTCCCCACACGTTCTTGCTGTAGCACAAAGGCAATAAATCATTCTTACGCCACAATAACATGTGCCTTGACTCTCTCCACCAAGAACCAAAGGTGTGACTCTTGCTTTGTTGGAAAAACTCAGGACATAGCACTCAAAACCAGATGTTCACATGGGACCACACACAAGAGGATCTTATTCTGGTGGTAATCTGGTTCATGGAGAGAAAGAGACTTGACTTTCTTAGTCTACTACTGCTGCTGCCACAAGTCTGATGCTTTTCTGGTGGGAAGTTGCAGCAAACCCAGCCTTATCTTTGGATCACAGTTTTTTTCTTTGGTATGGAACTAACACCTTACACACAGCTGCCCTGTGATCCACACTGCAGGCTCGTTAGTTGTAGCAGCAGTTTCTCCTGCACTGTGTTGATGAAGTACACAGACCTACCACCTATGGGAAATAAAAGCAGGTACAAAGGGAATATGGAAGTGGAGAAAACTCTATTTCCTAGGGCCACCCAGAAAGAAGACCAAGAAATGGCTTATGTGCTCCAAGAACTTCCTCTGAGAGAGTGGAAAGAACCTCAGCTGAGGGGGTTACGAGCTGTCCTAATTAACAGAGAGCATCCAGCTCAGCTGATCTGCCACAGGCCTCACAGAGTACTTGTACCTGCTAAAAGTTAGTATCTGTAACCCAGCCGTTCATGGGGTTATGTGAGGAGGTTCATTGCTGAAATAAGAACTTCAGACTACACACCTCAGTGACTGGCAGTTAGAAACTTTTACTTGGCTGGCACTTTGGGTTTTATAAAAGTGGGCATGGTGAGAGTGGAAGTCTAGGGCATAAGAAGTAAGCAGAGATTCCCTTACTCAAACCTGTTGTATTTGTTATATTTTATAGAGCAATGTGGTGTCTTGAGGATGGGATGCCAACTGCAACCTTGAGTCTTTTTTTCTCAGCTTCTGTCAGCTGTGTTTCTTTATTTCAAGATCCTTGTGTTCCAGCAGGGAATTTCACAAGCCATTAGACATGCCTATGTGTAAGTTCACAATGATAAAGGTTTATTGGAGGCCTTTCAAATGTATTCCATTAATCAGATTCAAGGCAAAACTTTCCTCAATCTGTCTTGAACAGACTTCACAAAGAGTATGTACCATGCAGCATTGCTTACCACCAGGTAGGAAACATTTGATATAAAAAATGCTCATCAGCAAACTGAGCTGGCAGAAATGTTTCTTGACTACACTGAAGAGATAAAAAGAAGACTGTGGGAGTTTTCAGGACCAGCCCATCCCAGGTTATAATCTCCAGCCTTCATATTTGCACAGTATTCCGTGAAGATTTATCAATACATGACAACCTAATCTATCTGACCTTTAGTAAGAGGCATAAGGCTAAAAGCCTGTGTAATTCAACAATTCAGCAGAAAGAATCAAAGGAGAAAGAAAAAGAAAATTGAAAAGAAAGAATGAGAATAACAAATTGTAACAGGCCAAATACAGAAAAATTAGAGAATTTTTCATCTGGGAAATTTGGCGGGGTCAGGCAAAGAATTACCCAGCCATTGGGCACCATATCTATCCATACACCTAAGAACCTTTCTAAGACCACAGAGTAGGCCCCTTTTCAATAACTTAAGCTTGATAACGTCTAATGTCTTCAATACTGACATATTGTTTAAAAAAACCTAAACACAAAAAACAGCAACAAGCAACAAAAGCATAACATTTTACATCTCATTCATTTCAAGAGACTTACTACTTTCCAGTTGCTTAAGGTTTTGTATGGAGATGGAGAGGAGACTGAATCACCTCTTATCCACTGTTACCAGGCCATAGGCAAACCAGCCAAATTCTGGTCACTGAAAGGAGTCAGATTTGAAAAACACAATCTCTGAGTGATGGTTCAAATTTTCCATTTAAATACACCGTGAATCTTCATCATTTTGTATGAGACTGCTTCAAATTGAAGGGAGCCCAAGCCAAAAATGGGGAGACACACTGAAACAGAGTGAGACTTGGCAGTGCATTGACTCTGCTGGGGCAGGAACAAAGGCTCAGCTAACAGCATATGCTATCTATTAAACTTTGTTCTTTGTGTATGTAGACAGAGAAAGAGAGAGATTGAGAGAGGTAAGAATTCCAGCTCTCTTCTTGATTTCAAACAAAGCTTTTGCCCAGTTTATCTGATAGCTAATGGAATCTAGAGAGAGCTAGATGTTTTTGAGGAGTATTTCACACAATAAAATTTTAATTTGGTGCTCTCTCTGCTGTGCCAGGAAGTTACACGCCCACCACAAATTCATTAAAGAACGTGTTAAAGGGAGCACTATTGCAACAATTGTCTGCTTTGTTTTTGATGAAGAAAACTTTTTTCAAGCTGGGAAATCTTTTGTTGTTAGGAGACAGAAGGTGTTTCCAATTAAGTGGTTCACCTGCACACTAGAAATATGTGGGAAACCTAAACAGGAATGGCAATTCAGGTCCTCCATGAAAATGATAAAGGTTAGGCAAAGTCCTGGAAGAAAGCCGTTGAGCTCAATAGCACTACAGGTGAGAGTGCCTAATAATGAAAAGGATTTTATCCAGTGTCTTCTTCTTATAGATTGAAGTCCTCTCTCCAGCTGCAAACAGGAGTTTAAGATACAGGAGGTGAAAAGAAAAAATGAGCTTCAGTTTGAAAAGAAAACCTAAAAGCCTAACCTAATAGGAGGAAATGGTGAAACCGCTTCAGTTTTAATTGCCACCAGGATTTCTCCTGCAGTTCCAGAGGGTTAACGCTTGGTGGGTACTGAAGACTCTCTTGGCCTTCCAGATCAGTCCCTGAAAAGATTTCTTTCCTCATCCTTGTCCCTCTGATTTATAAAATGCACTAGACATCAGTACAGCTACAGGAATACTGGAATCAGTAGCTGATATACCAGAAGATTTTGCTATCACTCAGATGAACCTTGACAGGCTGAAAACATGGACAAACAGGAACCTCATGAAGTTCATCAAGGGCAACTCTCAAGTCCTGCACCTAAGGAAGAATAACTGCAAGTACTGGAACACACTGGGACTGGCCAGATGGAAGGCAGCTGTGCAGAAAAGACCCAGGGAATTCCTGGGGGCAGCATGTTGTCCACTAGATCCCAGTGCATCCATGTAGCATTGAAAGATCAGCAGCATGCTGGCCTGCGTTAGGAGAATGACTTTGAGGGGTGCAATCCTTCCCTGCTACTCCACACTGCTGATTCATATCTGGAGCACTGTGTTGGGTTCTGGGCTCCAGAGGATCAGAGACATGGAGCAGCTGAAGCAAGTTCAGCAAAGGGTCACTCAGGTGGTTAAGGGACAGAAGTACCTTACAGAGCGAGGCTGTAAGAGATAGGATTGTTCAGCCTGGGAAAGAAAAAGTTCAGGATGTGCCTTATCAGTATCAATAATCGTCTGAGGAGGGAAGTAAAGGACATGGAGCCAGACTCCTATCAGTGGTGCCAAATGAGAAGTCAAGAGGCAGAAAATTCTATTATAAAAGAAGAAAAAACTTTACTCTAAGGTCATCAAACATTGGAACAGATATCCATCCCTGAAGGTGTTCAAAACCTGACTTAGAATCATAGAATGAGTTGAATTGAAATTCACCTTTAAAGGTCTGCTAGTCCAAGCACCTGCAATGACCCAGGACATTCTCAACTAGGTTGCACCCAGGGTGGTCAGAGCCCCAGCCATCCTGACCCTGAATCTATCTAATCCTGGCCTTTTAAAGAATTCCCCCTTGTCCCATCACAACAGGCTCTGCTCAAAATTCTTGTCATGGTCCTGGGCAACCTGCTGTAGGTGGCCCGGTTTTAGTACTGGGGTTGTACTACACTATAGGGGTAGTTTCTAAACTCAACCATTTTATGAAAGATCACAAATTCAGCAGCTGCATCACCACTACATATGCAGGCGTCTCTGGGCTTGCTTGTTCACAAGGCTGAGCAATGGACTCACAAGTTTCCCTTGTGAAAGGATGACCTTTGAGAAAACGTTTCTACCAGGTGGCATTTTGAATAGACCCAACATGAAAAGTGCAATATAATTATGGGGCCATGCACTAAATGTAACAGATAGCAGTCCATAGTCCCCGTAGAAATATTGTTTCATTTCTTTGGCATATTTTTGAAATATGATTTTCATGCTGAAGCGAAAATGAAACTGCTACATCTCAGTCAGACCAAGGGCTTGGATTTATTATCTTTCAGACCACAGAAACACCCTGTAGAACCATTTAGACTGGCATGTTTCACACAGAAGTTTTATGGAAACATCTCCCAAAATATCATTTTGTGGAGGAAAATAATTTCTACATAGTTCCAGTTAACACATAGCTGTACCTAGAAAAGGAGATGATGAGACTGACAAGCAACTGTTTAACTTCCTGTCTGGAAGACAAAAGATAGCCATCATCTCTAATTATTGAATAAAATTACCCCACCAGCACAACATCAAGAAATGTTTATATGTTTTTAATATAAACAAATGTGTGTAGTTTATATGGGGATGTCAGACATGGTAAAGTGATCCTGAACAATTACTTACTGCACTACATCTGCTAGAAATTTTTATCCTTACTCACATAGAAAACTCTGTGGATGCATCTCCACAGATGTCTGCTCCTAGTAGAGTACTTCACCCACCCAGCTCTCTATGCAGCCAAGTAAGTCCAGACAAGGCTACCATGCCTCCACCTTTTCCAGATGTGGCTTCCCTTTCCCAAGTTTTTGGATGCCTTGTTGAATCATAGGCCACCACAGATCTGAAAATATTGGAGACTAAATCTATTGCCTATGCTGCATGGGTTTCCTATCAAGAATTAGGCCAAATGGGACAGGCACAGTGGGACCAAAGTCTCTACACTGCACTGGCCTCACTGCCACATCCACAAGTGTCTGTGTCTGCTCAGATATGGCACCTTGGTACCTCAGCTCCTTCCAGTGCCTTAGTTATATTGCTTATAAATGGTGCAGGTCTTGCTAGTCTCCACCACAGCAGAAAGCCAGAACACAGCTGCTTTCAGTGTGAGAGCAGATGTGAGCTATTGATCACAGTACCCTGCTTCAAAGTTTGCCTAAATTCTTCTCAGAAGGATGGTTCATAAAGGATACTAAGAGTATAACCTGCCCATAAGTGTAAATTTCTCTTTAACACTGTTAGCTTTGTTTTGACTCAAATCACAGAGATGTTTTCCTATTTCTTTTATTTTCCAACAAAATCTTTCTCTTCCCATTGCCAAGTAGATGTCTATCTCACCCATTAAACATTTTATAAATCAGACTGTTTCATTGCTTGTAAATGTCTTGTTATTCAGTTTCATGTCCCAATGCTTTTGTTTTGAGAGGAAGGCAATCTTCCTTACAGGAGTAATTATTTGCACGCTTCTGTCATGTTGTCACTTCTTTTTCCTCTCTAATCTAACCATCTCTACACTTTCCACACTCTTCTTACATAAAAAGCTCACACCACATTTCCATTCCTCTAACCATTTTTTAATGTATTTCCATGGGCCCTTAGTATTTCTGCTGTATTATTTTCAAGAAGGTTGATCTAGAAGGAACAGAGAGGACATGTCACTGGCTTATATAATCACATTATATTGCTTTCAATATTGTTTTCTATCTTTTCCCTTCCACATTCTATCAGTTTGCCAACACTTTTCCTTCTCTCAGAGCATATGATTTGGCTAAGATGTCTGTAGTGACACATTTTTTGCTGCATGGTTGTGATTAATTTAGAGCCAAGCAATATGTCATTCTGATTTTTCCGTACAACTTTCATTAATTTGCCTTTGTCTGCAAAGAATTTAATGTACCACCGAGTCACCTAGCTTTTTTTACTTCAGCAGAAGTTCCTCACAGAGTTATCTCAGTTCGACTACCTAATTTATGTCTAAGTAATTTTCAAACATTTTCCCCTTATTGTGTCACTTGTTTTCTAAAATCATTCCTAGTGAGGCTTTTCTTACCTTGAAAAACAGAATTTTCATCCCTATTTCACAGTTCCTTTGAAATTGTCTGAATTAGCAGAAGCCCCCCATAGAGTGCCACAGACAACGTAACATAGTGTGACAGCCTTTTTCCTGAAGGAATACTGTAGGAGAAAGAACAGTCAACACAAATTAAGCAATTCTGATACACTGACAAACCCTATCTTGCTTACCCCCATGACATTTTAGACTCTGGTGCTAGTTTTCTCATGAGATGAGAAATTCCTTGCTTAGTTTTTCAAAACAGGAGGGAAGGTCTTAGTCGCCCAGCAAGAGAAAGACTGTGGGATCTGTGAGCAACCTCACACAGGATTGATGGGAAGGATGTAACTTTCACAGCTCCAAAGTCCCAGGATTATTGTGCATGTAGCAGTATGGAGGACAAAGTGACTGAAGTTTTATATTGCAAAGAGGAGTTGTGGTGCATGCACAGGAACTGAGACACCAATGGCAGAGATGCAGAAACAAGAGACAAGGCCATGTGGAGAGATGCAGGGAGCTGAGTGGTGAGAGAGGAATGGAAGCAGCAGACAACTTGCATTTTATGGGTCCAGCTGGGCTTCATTCCTTCTGACACACAAATGGAGTTTCTACGATTTTGTTTCACCTAAATGTGAAATGATAAAATATCATTTTCCCTCCCTGTGTAATCAGTCCATCCTGCAGCTCCCTCACTTGACCCAGAAAGTGGAGCGGAGGCAATCCCAAAGCAAGCTCCATTTTCCAACACCATTCCACAACCCTGAGCTCCTCTCCAGGGCTTCTGACTGTTTTCATTCACCTTTGCCTCTGTCTCTCAAGAGTTCAGGCACTATTCATAGTGGGTATTCCCCAGGCCATACAGGGGTATGTAAGGAGCAAGTATTTGCATGGGTATAGTTAAAAGCAACACAGACTTGATCTTTTCATTCCATGTGACAAAATAAAATATGCATTGCCATTCAGGTCCACAGGATAATCACTGATTTCATTGAAGCCTTGGTGAGGATTTTTCAAACTACCTGTCATAAGGTATTTCTGCCATTGGAGTAAATTCTAAAAAGATTTTGACTTCAGCAGAGTAAGTTGCTTATTACTGAACGTTATGATAATCTACCCATTGCAAATATTACTACTAGAAGTGCAGTTACATCATTCATTCCTTAATTCCTTTAAATCCCTCTATGTCTTCAGTCCCATGCTGGAAACTTTACTTGTACTTCGTGTTTCTTCCATTTCATGTTTTGACCATTCACTCTGGCATACACTCTTAAATTTTTTACCCAGAAAGCAGTAGGTATTTCCCCACTATATCAGTGATTGACTTTAGCACATGTTTTATCAGACTTAGCATGAGAACAGAAAAATTGCAGCTTCCAAAAACCATGATCAGTTGCTTCTGCTCGAACTTCTTTAGCATCTGAGAGTAAAATATGTCTCTAGGTAATCTGTAATCTGTTTCCCATTGCAGTTTTAGAGGTCTGCAGCATTTTTATAGACACAAGAACCAAAGTGACTCAAGATTAAATTGTGTTGGCTCACCCTGGGGTAACCCCTATAAATGACAAACAAATCAGCATTTCACGGTTAAAAAACAACACCAAGTGCTCTACAAAATCCTGCAGAAGTTTACTGCAGTGATGTTAACAATTCTAGACATTAAGGCAAGGAATTTCCTTTTTGCATTTCAAGAGAAAAAACACCACAGCTGTTTCTCAGTGGATTCCCAGCTGAGTTGAAAAGGTCACTGACCCAACCATGAGGCAACACCAAATACAGGGAATGATGACTCCCTCAAACTTCTCCAAAGCACCAATAACGATTTCCACCCTACAAGGAAGGTATTTATCTAGCGTGCTTCTTGCACTACAGCTGTACTTAAAAAGGGTGGCAAGAGTCTTTGCTCTTCTCCTGGTTGAACAATCTGCAACAAATATATTTAAACAACTGGTAGGAATGGGGAAAATCTGTTCCTGGAAGTGACATGCGTTACCTTTAAGTACTGTGGAGTGTCAATATTAGTCTCATTGTATCATCGATTGTGAGCCTGTTAGAAAGTGCAAGGGTAGCAATTCCATTTTCTCAACAAAACGTCCAAGTTATTACATAGCCTAAACAGTAAAGGCAGAATCTGGGGGCTGGAGGAGCTCTGATGATGACTCACATGATGGAGACCCAGTGACTGAAAGCATGTGGAAACACCTGAGTGCAGATCACCCTCTCTCCACTAAGGGAGTGAGAGATGCATGCTCATTTCCAAGATGGTGAGGGAAACTGGTGGCCTGAGAGGGTTGGAGCAACATAGGAAAGATTGCTGGTACAGCTGATAGTATTTGCACAGGCATCTCCATCTGCACTGGACTGGCACCAGCAGAAAGACATGGAGGAGTCACTTGCTGGGAGGGGGTGCCTGTGGGAAGAAGCTCTGAGAGCTGATGGCAGGGAATAACCAGGGTAATGCCTCCTTCACCAGAACACTGAAGAAAAGCTGTAATTTGCAACTAATTCTCCTTGTTACTAGGAAGTGAGAAAATATGACTCTTTGTAATAATTTTAGTATGTATTTTCTTTATACAGTCTATATTTTGAAGGATTAAATGATTGTGTCCCTGAGTGGCTTCTACAGCCATGCATAAGATTACCTCAGATTTGCTGAGGGTAGATTCAAGCTGCATGAAACACTTCACCTCACCTCATGCCTTATCCTCGACTGATGTATCTAACAATTACTTGTTCTGCAGCAGTGGTCCTTCATATACCTAGGCACAGGGATTTTTGGAGTGTGGTGGCAGCTGGGAAAGCTAATGTGCATAGAAGAGGGTGAAAACATCCATCTTCAGAAAAGAACAGCTGGTTCTGGAAAGGACAGTACCCAACTGACCATGCTCTCATTGGCAATAGTGAGGGAAAATACCCATTGTAATGTCCACATTTGCACATGAACAGAGAGGTAAAATGCAAACCAAAATGTATTTGCCATCTAGAGGGGTTATATCCAAATGTTCCCTCTCTGCTGCAAGCCAAACAAACCTTGTGTACATTTGCACGTACTTTAGGTGTGCAATGAGAAGCTTTTGTTTCAAGTACGCTCACATTTGCTTTCCTTCCTTTCTCAAATTAGAAAAGAATTTGAGGAGGAAGTATATGTTGGTAAACAGAATATCAAAAGCAAAAAGAAGTGTTTTTTTCTTATTACATCTACACTTCCTCTGTTTCAAAAGCACACAGCTTGCCCAGAACACAGCTTTATGGGCCAGATGGCAATTTTTGTCATCCTTCTCATTTGTAAGTGAAGAAAGACAGAAAGGAGTTTATCTGAAAAATTTTTGCATTACAAACCTGTTTTATTTTTCTTTTAAAGATTTTAGATATTTAAATTCAGTACCCTATAAAGAGAGGATTGGGAAAAAAAAAAAGTCTGAGAGAGGTTTAAAGGGAAAGAGGTCTTAAAGATTTAACTGGCTGTGAATTTAAATCTCAGTTTTGGCAGGTCTCGGGAATTCATTCCCTGTTTACACTGTCCACTGCAGTTGTGAATAGAGATGCCAAAATAGGTATCAGCAGCCTGTCTGGGAGCCAGCTGTGATAAAGTTCTGCTGACACAACAAAACCACAACCTTGTGGATCTTCTTAGACCAGTGTCAGGTGGAGGCAGAGACTTCACGCCTGTGTGTGCCTGCCTGTGCACACACAAATCACTCAGGTGCTTCAGATGTAATACCCTCCATTTCTGGAAAGCACGACACAGAGATGTATCCCATACACACAGGAATTGTCCAGTAACTCACAAAGCTCTGAAGGGAAAGCACTGTTGTTAATATTTAGGTCAACCACTCGATAACCCAGGTTGAAAACTATAGAGTAAACACAATCTGCATGGGAAAAAAAAGATAAAACTGAAATATGCTTTCATGCCCGTATTATATATGCCCGAAAAAACTGCACAATTCCAGGGGGAGAAAAAGAATCAATTTCATATCATTTAAGTGACTAACTTGTTACTTCATCGGGAAATTGGATTTTTTTTCTATTTGCCAGCTGTCCTTCTTTCTCAGGTACTTATCTTTTCTAAAGTTTACCTTTCCCACAGTTTGTCTATTAATAAACCTTGCTTAGTGACTGATTAGGAGCCACTTCATGGTAATTCATGGCTCTGGATGTAAAGCCAGGGATCTGAAAGGAATTTACATTAATAATACCTATCACAGTTTAATAACCAGGTAAAGAAGGAAAGACCACTAGCTTACCTTTTTTTGTTTTGGTTTGTTTGATTTTGTTTTTCGTTTTTAAATTTAGACATCTGCTCTAAGGATGCTGGTGAGTCTCTGTGCAGCAGGGAAAGGATATTGCAGGGCATCCAGAGCCTGCAGCTCTGAAATAACCTTGCTGTGGGACCTATTCAAAGCTGGAGTGAATAGGATTCCCAAAGCTTCCTTTGTTCCTGTTTGGAGCCATCAGGTAAAGAAATCTTCACACCTCAGGGAAACAAGGCTCATCTGGGGCAATTGAACCTAGGGAATTCCAGGTCAAGATTCCTTTTGAAAAGAGATTTTTGTGTGACTCTGAAAATATTTTTTGTGGAAAATGTTCCTTTCTGCAACTACCTTTTAAACTAACAGTTAATATTTTCCCCCATGAATTTCTATAAAATGGAAACTTTCCATCAAAATTAGTGAAATGTAACCAAATCCATTTTTTACACTGTTTGCTGTGCACAAATTAAATCCACAGTCAAAAGTTAAGGCAGAGGAACACCCAGTCTTTCTTGCAGAAGGTTTTTCTTTGTTTCCAGTGTTTTGTATCCTAAAACTGCTGCTTGGAAAGAGCATTAGTACTGTTTTGGACACAAAATGCCTTTGCACTCTGCAGTGTATTGAGTGACAAAAGGCTCTAGATTCAGCCCACCAGCAGAAGGGAATCTAAAAGTAGAGAGGTATGAGGAAGGTTTGAGATCTTTTATGCTTTTATTTGCTCATTTGCTTTTCAAGTCTCAATCTTTTCAACAACGAAGAGGGAAACAAAGCCCTCTTATGCCCACATGTCAACTTCTGCCCTGCACGAACCTGGAAAAACCCTTCTCACCAGCATCTCAGTTTTATCCCTCTCCTGCTGGAGGTTAGCTGCTGGAAAACCCTGCAGCAGACAACCCTGCCCATGGCCCAGGGCAGGTCCATCAGTGCTTCTGTCCATCTGCAAAGTCACATAAACCCCATCCAGCCCTGCTCTAGGGGCAATGCAGCTCCTCATGCCTGGCACTTCCCCGTGCCAATACTTCTCATCACCTGCCTGAATGGCTGCTGTTTCTAAAGATCTCTGAAAATGAAATTCCCATCTCAGATAAATGAAAGACAGTACCTGACAATATTCAGCCTCAGTGTCCCAAAGCAAGGGTTTGAAAATGACAACCTTTATACCTGCAGGCATTACAGCAGGGTGAATCCTCCCCTGAGCTATCAAAGCTTTATGTCCTGCCTCTGAGCAGATAGGAACCATCTCTGGATTGAAACACGGCAGACATTTAAGGGTACACAGCAGCAGCACAGAATAATCTGGAAAAAGAGTGTGGAAGAAACACTGCATCCAATCGAAATGACAGGGATGTTCACAGGTAGGAAGAATGCAATTATCCAGGCTGGAAGCAGACCAGGTTGCCATACATATGGCAAACTTGGCATTTCTGAAAATGAAATGGCAGATGTTTTTCTGAACTTCTGTGAAGCATACGTTTTATTAATTAAATCTCTAAGAGCTACTCTGCTTTTCTGCCTTTGGGTCTTTTTTTTTTTTTAAGGTGCAGGAAAAAGGAAATGTAATTTTATATAAATATATAGACAAATGCAAATGTATACATACACACACACACACAAACACACGAATTTATACACTTCCTTCTTTTGTTCAGAACAGATTAATATTCTGAAGTAGATGAAAGGGCTAAAACTTGCCCTTTGGGACCTCATGACCACCTCCAGCCTCCTGCTGCAAGAGAGACCCAAGACAGACAAAACATGAGAAGATATTCTGGAGGCAGCAATTTAGGCTGACAGCACGGTAGAATAGGAGATTGTATAGATCTTGCTACCTTTAACCTCTCAGAGGTAGTAAAATAGCCACAAAGGTGAGGGGTTGGGGGGAGGGCATGCTTTAGGGTGGACAGGAGCAGAGATGTAACTAGCACACTTAAGAAAAGCAGGTGCTCAGCTCTGCAAAGAAACAAAACTCGTTTCCCCACTCTGCAGCTGACCTCTGCAAGATCTGCCTGATGAATGGAGGTGCACAGCTCCTGGCTGAGTGTTTTGCAATGGGTAGCATACACACACACACACACCAACACACAAAAATGAGCCCTTTCTCACTGCTCAGAACTCTGCTGCGTATTTATTTAAATGCTCTAACTGTGAAGGTTGGACGAAACAGACTTGCTAAGCTGCTAGGGGATAAAACAAACAAAACAAAACAAAACGAAAAAAACAACCCCACAAAAAACCTGCCCCCAAACCAAACAAAGAAACCAAAAGAAGGGTTTTTTCATATTAATTGCTTTTATCAACAAGTAATAGAAACCACTTAGCAACAGAGATAGCCTTTTCCCACAGAGGGATGTCTCTGCGAGATTCAAGCGCCATGAGACGCTTTAGCAGTAGAAAAGTGAAGGCAAATGTATCAGTGTAGGCCTCCCTCTGGGTCTCAGTGACTCAAATAACTACATTAATTGGACTTCCTCCACTGACATGGGAAATTCAGGTGACTCTCTGATGCCCAACAGTTCAGTCCCTTCCGCCAGTCATAACAGATCACTCACTTTCTCCTCTGTGATGCTATGGTGTTAGGGATGAAAGCAAGCTCCGAGGGCAGTAATTCCTTCCACTTGAAAAGAGAATTCTTCAAGCAGCACTAAAAGGGAAAGTCGCCATGGAAGATCCTGTGTCTCTGACCTCGCCTCTCCAATTAAGATTTCCGGATTTGCAGAGCAAACTAAAACACTCATTTACATTTTGTCTCAATGAAGAATCAGGTCTTTTGAACCAGAACAAATAAAGCCAGAACATTTATCTTTTTTTCTCAAGTCTTATTTATACAGGTGTCTAGAAGTTGGACAAGATCTTTGGTAAATAAAAATAAGTGAATTAAATAGCAGTAACAGTTTTACTCTTTTGGCCGGGATCACTGATTTGATTGGGTTAAATATGAACATAGGGAAAAAGCAGATATATATTCTCTCTAAGCCACTCATCTAGCCCAATTATTGTTGTAACTTGACATGAGCAAATGCAGTAGTATGTCCAGATCTGGTGCTCCCACTTAGAGCTGATGTTGAAAAATGGAGAATAGTTCAAAAGAGCTACATGACTCAGTGAACGAATGATCCATAAAACATGCCTGGTGGTGGGAAACATGATACATCCAATCTATCTGCTTTATCTGAAAAAAAAAATCAAAAGAGGAAAATTTGCTATTAGCAGATGATTATTAAGGAAAGCAGAAGGAGACAGAACATGGTTTCAGAGTGGGAAATTCATCATGGCTGCAAACAATGAAAAATAAACCTTTTTGACAGGAAGGGTGATTAGCACTAACACACCCCTCCCAGGGCAGGCTCACCTGGTTCAGTGCAGAGCCTGTCAGACATTTCCATGCATGCCATCCCATTTTTCTGACTCAGTGCCAGGCCAGGATGCTCCCTCAAATACTGCAGCCCATTTGCATGACACTGGATGAAGCCTGGTTTCTTCTCCCTGCTCTGGATGCTGAGCCTGACTTGTCCTCACCCTCTTTGCTCATCTCTGTTCTGTCCTGTGCAGGCACAGCCTGAAGTACCCTAGCCAAGATATTTACTTTTTGAGATGGTAACTGTGCACAAGTCAGGCTAGGGTTTGTGTTGAAGTAATTTTTAGCTCAGGTTCAGTTTGAAAAACAGTGGTTCAAGCTAGTACTTGGTTCAAGTTTAGTTAAATTATCTCGTGAACTCAGAGTCTTTGACCATCTCTTCTGGGTTTAACTGAGGATTTACCTGGTAATTATCTATTCCATCTGGCAGTGTGTGTATCAGGAGCAGCATGGCAGGAGAGGTGCATATGGTCACACTGAGGCACAGATCCAGGCTACACAGTAAAGGCAACTTTCTTCTCTTTCTCCCTCCGACTTCTACGGCAGGAAAATCAAGTGCAATCCCCAACATTGTGTTTTCTAACTCTGTTTCTGTTTGGTTCCATCATGAGGTGGAGAGAGCTACTTGGGTCTACCACAAAAAATTAATGAAACTTCTGGCCACTTGGTGGGTATAAGTCTTGTATCTAAACAGGATGGAAATTTTTTTGGAAATCATCAAGAAAACTAGTTACTTATGCCACAAAGCCAGGAGATAGCCCAGATGAGGGGACAGTGCACTTTCAAACAGAGGTGTAAGGTTTGCAGGATTAACCACAAACTGAATTCTGTGTTCATCTCAGACTACATAACTAGACTCAAATAATCCAATCATGGTTGGTTTTTTTGTTTTTAATTAAGATAAATCAACAGATTTAGATACTTCTACTTGTTTAAGAGTCAGTGCTGGATTCTAGCTATCCCAAGATCAGATGTGAATCCCAGTGATTGTAAGAAACAGCCTTCTTCCTGTGTGCAGCTTCCTCAGAATCCAAACTAAATCCAAATTGCTTCAGATGCACAACCATTAATAAGGAGACTTTGTTCAGTTAGGTAAAGGGACAGATCATGAACTGAAGAACCATTTAGGTTAGAAAGACCTCATCCAATTCCCCTGCTCAAAACTCAGTCACAACTGGCTGCTCATGGCCAGGTCCAGCTGGGTTTTGACTGTTTCTGAGGACTGAGACTCCACAGCTTCTCTGAGCAACTTGTTACTTGTTATTTGACCACTCTGACCATTAAAAACAGTAGAATTATTTTCTCACACTGAAATGGAGTTTTCTGTGTCTCGGTGTGTGTTGTTTTTGCCATTTCACTGGATTCCATGGTGACAGCTCTGCTTCTGATCAAATCAGTAAGGACACTACTACCAAAAATGTCATCTGGCTAAGAGCAGACTTGGAACAGCCAGGGCACTGAAGGATCCTGGACTTAGGAGGCCTGTCTTTGCCCCTGACTGACTTGGTGGCCATCTACTCTTCCTTCTCTTGCAAAGCACCCTGAGACATGTTGTGACTGTTATATAATTATTGGCAGGCAAAGCTGTGGGAAACAGTGATGATACACATGGAGCCAGAAGATACATCTGAGAAGTCAGAAATCACAGGTTTGGAGTCACCAGTTGTTTTCCAGTTCTTACTGGAACTGGAAGTGAACAGAAAATTTTAATATATTTTTAAATTAAAATTTAATTAAAATCTTTTAAAATTAAAATTTAAATCTTAATAAGCGTTGCAAATGATGAACTCATACCTGAGGATTCACTGTAAAAAGTCTACAGCTTCATTGCTAGTATAAAATGTGAAAAACTGTTTAGTGCAAGAAAGCATGAAATGTATATGCAAAATAAAGTAAAGACACGGAAAAGTAATATTTTTGATCAGAGCTGCAAAGACTATTTCTCATACTAATGCCCATGGGCAAACTGAATTTCGAGAGCAATGCTTGTGAATGCTGATGCATGGCAGTTTCATCTCTGGTGGCTGAGTGAGACTTGGAGTGCTAGGAGGATGGTAGATCTAGTTCACTTGGACTGTTAAGAAATCCAAGATGAGAATAACACAGAACATTGACATAACTTTTTGTCTTACTTGGCATTAACTATAACCCTCTGTTTCAGTTACACAAAATTGTATCTTAGACCTATATGTTATCTTGGCTCATTCCTGTATAGTTCTTGTTCAGGTAAATGATATTTATTTCAATAGAAAATTTATCTTGAAGCAGAAAGGCTTTAATTCTGAGTATATGCAATGCAATGCAAAATCACTCACAGATGTTAGTTGTCAGATGAGCAGATGTCAGTTTAAATTTCAGTCATGATATAGCAACTGGCATGATAACAGGATTTCCTGTAGATATCAGCATAAATCATCTTCAGATCTGAAGAGCTGGTGTTAAGGAGAATTCAAGCTAAAAAGAAACATATGTCTCTGACAGAAGGTGATCCTTCCTTCCTTCCTTCCTTCCTTCCTTCCTTCCTTCCTTCCTTCCTTCCTTCCTTCCTTCCTTCCTTCCCTTCCTTTCCTTCCTTCCTTCCTTCCTTCCTTCCTTCCTTCCTTCCTTCCTTCCTTCCTTCCTTCCTTCCTTCCTTCCTTCCTTCCTTCCTCTTCCTTCCTTTTCCTTTCCTTCCTTCCTTCCTTCCTTCCTTCCTTCCTTCCTTCCTTCCTTCCTTCCTTCCTTCCTCCCTCCTCTCCTCTTCCTCCTCCCTCCCTCCTCCCTCCTCCCTCCCTCCCTCCCTCCCTCCCTCCCTCCCTTTTGTAGACTTTCTACTCCATAGTTTTGGGAGCTCCTGAGGTAAACAGGAAATAGCCAGGTGCCATTGAGTCATTGTCCCTCAAAGCAGTCAGTACCATCCTCTTCTTTTTGGATTCAGAGACAGGAGCTGTAGCCAGGTCCAAACTGTTGCTTTTCAGCAAACACACACGAGAAAAGCCTTGGCTGGAGTCCCACTCCTGCTGCCAGCTTTCCTGGTAGCTCTGGAGGACTCAGCTGAAACCCTACCCTGCCTACACAAGGTTTCACCCTCCATGGCATTTTCTGCTCTGTGTCAGCAGTGTGCTTATTTTGCACAAGAGACAGTCCGGTAGGCAAGTGACAGAGCAGGGGAGGGAGGGATGGATGGATGGATGGATGGATGGATGGATGGATGGATGGATGGATGGATGGATGGATGGATGGATGGATGGATGGATGGATGGATGGATGGATGGATGGATGGATGGATGGATGGATGGATGGATGGATGGATGGATGGATGGATGGATGGGTGGATGCATGGATGGATGCATGGATGGATGCATGGATGGATGGCAGTCAGCACAAGAGTAGGATTATGTTATGGGCTCCTGGGCAGGACTGGGCACATATACTCAGTGTGTGGCAAACATGTAAGTGCCCAGGAGGTTTCACTGGAGGGAATTAAAGAGCAGAGGAAATCTGGCTTCCTTTCAAGGGAGGCAGCAGCTGAACAGGAGGCTGAAGGATCAAAATTTTGGACACAGACAATTAAAGTGTCAGTCTTCATGAATGCAGCTACTGGTGCTTAGAAAGAGATTAGTTTAAATCTGCATATCAGACCTACATTTGAAGAAAGGTGCTTTCAGTTCAGAGTAGGATTTAGAAACTGTCCCTAGTCAAAGAAGTTAATGGACTGCAAATATTTTTTAAATTATATTTTAATTATACTGGTGATGCTACTGTAAGCATTAGTGAAAATGCAATGCATATGTTTTAGAGCAGCAACAAGAAAAAGATGTCTTGTAAAGTGAGAAGTACAGTACAAGTACAAATATGAGTGTTTTTGGACAGCCAGAAAAAACCTGGAAAATTGAGACCAAAAAATAAATTAGTTTGCATTAAAATGTAGATTGGACAAAAGAGATAAAATTTTTTGCGTATTTTATACTCTTTCTGTGAACAGATTACAATATAGTGAACTTTTTAAGTTTTAAGATAAACTAATTGGCAAGTTATTTTTGCATTTTGCACATGATGCTTGTAGCTTTATGGGCATGAGTACAATGACTGTTTTATTTCTAGAATTCAAGTAATGCTTTCATAAACTTGTCCCATGCTTATTTTTTTTATAAAGCTGCACAGAAAGGTCAAAGGAAGGGTTGTCTTTTATATTATGACGGATCCCAGTGGGTTAAAGAATAGAAGTGGTTTATAAATAAAAGCCTCTTTTATCTGTCCTTTGATCCCCCCATAACAAAACCTCCTTGCAAGTACTTGGCTTGACATAATCATCATCTCTTATTAGTTTCAAAACATCTGCAGGACAATGTCTTGATCATTAGTTTATGGGTACACTCTGCTGGGAACGGAGAAAAGGCTTTATTTTTTAGGGAAGAGGACATACAGTGTTTCTTTCTATGATTCTTGGCTGTCTGTCACCTGATAAACTGGGCTGGTGTCTAGATCTTGTACTTTTCAGGACAGGTGGACAAAGTTGGGGTTGCCTCCAAAAATTGTGTATCTTATGCTTCATCACCAGCTTCTAATGTTAAGGGCCATAAAAATTAAAGTTCTTCAGGGCAGCCCTGGACATTTCTGCTGGGTAACTTACAAAGTTTGTGTCACCAGTTCTTCTCCTGGCCTCTCAGACAGAAGAAACAGGAGGTGCATCACATTGATGCCTCTGCCTCCGCCTCCAAACTCCTGCTCCATTTTTGGCCTGGCCTGACATCTGTGCTGGGGTGTTACACCCCATGAAGAAAGGTAGCAAACTGAGAGGGTGACCCACAGATCCTTTCCAAACTCCAGCAGGGACACGTGATGTATTTACAGAGAGGGGGTACATCCATACTGGGGTTTGTGGGTCCCTGACACACAGGCAAAGTGGGTCTCCAAGGTTAGAGCCAGGACTTCCAGTCTCTCATTTTTGTGAGCTGGAAATAACAGGGCCATTGAAATCAGTAGAAATTTCTTCCTTTTAGAACTCTAATTGGGTTATGTGAAAGAGAAATAAGTTACCTTGCACACTGAAATAGATGAAGACAGGGTATTTTAAAAGGACCATCTATAATTCTACCAATAAATTTTCACATCCAGCATTTGAATATTTTTATCTGCTCATACTTCATTTCTTAAACCTTTCAGTTTGCTTAGTCCCTTTTACTTAAATAATTAAAGTTTGCAAAAGTATTACTAATTTTCATTTACTATAAAGAGGTTTCCTGTATGAAAGTAATTCCAACTGATCATTAAAAACAGATTTTAGGAGGTAAAAAAAATATATTGATTGCATAAAACTTGAATGGCAAGAAATATGTTTTTAATTATTGTTATTTTATTAATGGACAAGTGCTATCTTATTAAATCTAAATTGGATGTGCACTGAGGAGCACTAATGTGAACCATTCCAAATACAAAAACTAAATACACATTGGTACATAATGAAGCCCCCATATATAACAGAGGTGATTTAAAAAAAGATCTTTCAACTTTTGAGCAGATCAACATGCAAGTATTTCACCGTCTGAGTTCGTGGTAAGGTCCTTAGCATAAAGTATATTTCTTGAAAAGCCTGATTCTTTTTTCTGTTGGAATATGTTTATATAGCTTCATTAACTTCCAGACTACTGCATACAGTTTCTAACAGCCCAAAATAAGATTTGGGCTGGAGAAGCTGGAAATATCCGGCTAAAATGTAGTAGGGCAGACATAAACAATCAAACATTGACCCCAAAGAAATGCTTTTCAATGCAATTAAACTTCTGTGTACAGCAGAACAGCACTTGTCTTGACTTCCCTTTCCTTCCTTCACCAGGCAGTTTTACAGTCATAGTCAGGAGCCAGAGCAGCTGGAGATGATTGTGCTCAGTGTCATGGACCAGCTTCACCCTCTCAGCCTTTCTGGTGTCTGACAGCAGCCTGTGCTTCCAGTACATGGAAAAGTCTTCTTAAATTCGATTTGGCCCAACAACATAATAGACCAACTGAAAGCAGTTCAGGCCCAGCTGTTTCTTCTGATACACTCACAAAGATAAGCTGACTGTCTAATCCTGTCTTTCACCAAAATACCTAACAAAGCCACAATGCCCACATATGTGTTGCAGGTTCCTTTGTTTTGAGCAGAGATATTTATTTGGGCTTTCAGTACAACCCTGCTGTTGCTTCACTCATCTGGTTTCAGAAAAAAAATAAGTGTATTTGGTGATTCTTTATGAGAGGAGGTTATTAGATCACTGATCTGAGCACACATGTGCGAACCCACAGCAGCAGTGGGTTTTTCCAAGATGTATTGGAACACCAAAAAGGAATTTCCTGTATTTACTTGGAATAAACTACTTTCTGCAGCAAGTTTTAAGAATACGAACACTGTTTAGAGTGAGAAGTTGAAGACACAACAAAGCTCGGGTTTATTTGTTCAAAGGGAAGTTAATAACTTCCAGTTGTTCCGTGTTTCACAATCCCTCAAAGTCCTAGCTGGAGCTTCAGCTTGTCTGGTGCTGGGATTAGATGCCAACATCAGGACACTTGGTCAGTCTAGTGGGAAGATCAGTTAAAATTCTCCTGTGTCCTGTTGGCCATGGGAGTATGGATACTCCACTGGAAAGTACAGTAATCCTTTTTGGCTCATGGGCGAGAAGATTGGTGTGAACAGATCCTGCTGGCATGCCATGGAGATGACAATGTGTCGTGGCAAGGACTGCTGTGGCATAGAAAGGAAGGGAAGAGGGGTCAGCTTTTCACATTTCAGCAAACCCACTGAACTACTCCTTTGGCAACACTATCCTCTGCTGTCCAGGAAGATGAGGAGACAGGTGGCAGAAGGGAATTACCTTTGCTTCAGCAGACTTTTGCCATGGCACATTTTGACACCCTTGAGAAGGCAAGACAAGCTACTATTGCTTCCCTGGCTCCTTTGCCCCAGTGCTAAGACTCATGGGCCAGGAGCTAGATGACTCTGCATAATGCACTGGAAAAATTCCCTAACTGTGATTCATAAACTACATTTTCAAGTATATTTTAAAAATTGGCTTGTTTGGCTTTTTATATCTTCTGTCTTTAGAGGTGTTTGTGAAAGAACAATTACCACACAAAATAAACCAAATCATGATGATTTCATGCTGGAAAGCATGCTGTGAAATCAGTGAGAAATTTCCCTGACTTAAGACCCAGAAAAAAAGTCTCAATCCTGAAAGACTATACCTTGAGGTGTCTTGGACTGCCTGCCTGCATTCATGGCACTGAACTGAAGCTTTTTGTAGATTATATTATACCAGTAATTACAGTGTATAGTTCAGCTACTGAGGTTAAAACTTTGATCAAAGTTTCTAGGACTTCACATAAAAAGCTTACTATTTGTAAAGAGTGAGGCTCCTTTGCCATTAACTAAAAAAAAAAAAATCCAAAAACCTCCCAGACCTAGAATGCTCTCTCTCATTTTCCACTAATGTTTTTGTTTGAAGAACAGTTTATCAGGTAAAAATAAGCAGCTTTTCAAATTTTGTTTAGTATTTCACTATATTGGGAGTGTAGTTCAGTCCAGATATTAACATGCTCAGAAAAAAAACCGTAGGGATACAAGGCTGAAGGTTTGCACAACAGAAGATCGCAGGCACTGGGCAGCTTTGGAAAGATTCTATGCTGTGAGGGTAAAGCTAAACAAATGCAGTTGATAAGAATGTGTTGTGCAAAGAAGGATGGGAGGGAACATCACAACACTACTGAGTAAAAAATCACTGAGTAGTTGCTTGAACAAAGAAAGAAGGCACCCAACGATTTCTCGGAATAGTGATTTACACTGGGAGGTTTATGACTAATGTGGTTGTCTGAACCAGAAGTCATAGAGCATGACTGTCTGAAAACACTCAAAGAACAGATGCAATCCTTAAGAGAGCGCTTCAGAAAGTGAAGGATTTAATTAAAGAGGCCCTGGTCCTGAAATATTATGACAAAAAGCACAAAAGTAACTTGTTCATGGTTGCATCACAGGCGAGTATTGGCACAATACTCTTTCAATAACACAATTGAAGCTGGAGACAAGTGGCTAATACATCATGGCCACTAACAAAAACTGAATGTAAATATGCTGAAAGTATGAAGGAGACTTTGGCCTTAAGCCACGGCTGTAAAAAAAAATTCTTTATTTATGGGACACCACTGTTAGCTGAAACTGACCATAAACCAAGTACTTCTACTGCCAAGATAGGCCTGATAAATATCTCCTGTAGAGGAGAGAGATTGTTTTTTCAGTTACAAATGTATGTTTTACAAATTCAGTAAGCCTAGGCGAGATTTGGTGTTTGCAGGCAAATTCACAATCATTTTATAGAACTTCCAGACATTGATCATGGATGTGCCAAACCTCCTAAAAAGAGCCTCAAACAGCTCTCTCCACTTGCAGGCAAAATGGAGATTATGAGTGCCATCACTTAGAAGTTTCATGTAATGGGAAAGGTAATGCAGGCTTTGGTGCAAAGCTGTTAGTGCCATATTTTGGCCCCTTACTGTACCTTGGCAGTGAGGCCTGAACAGTACATGTGGATTTTGAAAAGAGCCTGAATGGAGAATACTGAATGTGTTAAAAAGAAGCTTTTGAAAACCATTTAAAAAGAGAGACCAAACACTGTTGAGAAATCAACAGTTATATTAAAACAAATCAATATTATCTAAAAATTTTGTTTATGTTAGCAGTGTAGGACAATTCCATCCAAAACAATCCAGGAAGATGACAAAAGAAAAAGAAATATGTGTAGATATTTTGTGATTTTTATGTATTCCACTAATAATAAATAAAGCATGCTATTGTTGTTGTTATTGCTATTATTATTGTTGTTGTAGTTGTTTCTATTTTAACAATTACTACCCAACTTCCCAGAAGTCCCTGCAGACAAACAGCCAGCCATATTTTTTTTAACTAAACACGACATAGCAAGGACAATAATGTCTGATGACAGTCCACAGTGCAGTAAGCATTGCTGAAAGCAGTTTGCACTGAAATACAGGTGTAGGTTTATCTCCACTAATCCCTGGCACTTTCAGACTTTTAAGGCTAGTGGAAAAGTGTCAGAAGACACTTTTACAGTCATGTCTGTAAAACAAAAAACTGGAGCAGTGAGACTGATCCCCCCTTAGTGCCAGTGCTGGATCTGGGGGGAACCAGACTCTGGCAAAGGCAAGCTGGACCGTGCTCTGGCACAGAGAGGTTCTTGATGCACTGGGTGGTGGCTCACGCTCAGGGCAGTGACTGATAGAGCTCCAAACTCCCTGTTTATCAGTGGTCCCTAAATGCTTGTCATGCAGAAAATTTCTGTACTGTTATAGACACATACACAGTACTGGTGACATTGCTGAACAGCAAATACAAGCATTCTACAGAAAACCATAAGAATATATGATGATAGCTTTAGCTGCATCTACACAGGAGTTTTTGCTGAGATGGAAAAACCATTTAAAAACTTGCTGACAATTTTTACATCAGAAACCATGCTAAGTGAAGACAGTCCTTAAGGGATTATTTCTCAAGATGTCAGTTGATTCTTGGGTATCAATTACAATTGTTGCTACTAAAGTCCTTCCATTACTCAAACATTTGAATGTTTTCACATTTTAAATGGACTAGTAATCCTCACAAAAAACAAAATAAATTAGAAATACTAGATCCAACGGCAAATGTAAGGAACATGCACACCGCCTCTTTAATCTCTTGGGCATGGCAAAGCATCTTGGTTCTTTTCTTCTTCTTTTTTTGTTTTCTTTTCCTTGAAGCGCAAACCTGGCATTTCAGATGAAATCAGATGAAAATTCCCTCTGAGCAGGGTTCTTTTGAAGCAGCCTGGTCCCATACCCCCTACTGTGGGTGAGAAGAGCTGAGCAGCTTCAGTGGTTGCATGGGGAGACCTGCACCCTCAGGGCTGGTTTGGCAGATGGCTGAGCACACCTTTCTTTCACCCAGTGGGTGTCCTGGCCTCTAACAGAGGCTATCAGTAGGTCACTATTCCTGATAAGAATGCCATCATACACAGAGGGAGTTCTTGAAGAAAGCTGCCCCTTGAATAAACAATGGGTGAATATGTCTTCAGAGAGGGCTGGATACTCTGCCTCTCTTGTTTTGTTTTTATGAGTGTGAAGAAAAGAAAGTGTTTAAAATACAAAGTTACCTACTTGTTCTGTTTCATTAAGCTGAAAAATGTTTAGACGAGATTTATTTCATACTGAAATTTAAGCTTAGAGGATTTTTTATTTTTGTAAGTGATGCTTTGAGCCTACTGAAGATAAAACAGACTCCACTTCTTATATTGCCTTTACCTCTTCTTTAATAAAGATGTCTTTTTTTCCTAAAGTGTTTTTTAGCAGTAGTCCATTAAAGTCCCCACCAATTGATAAACATAGAATTGTTTTTGTATAATAAAGCTGATCTGGTAAGAGTAATTTCTGAATTTTCTAGAAAGGAATATAGAGAGTGGATGTACTGTTCTTGTCCTTCCTGCTGATCTACACTTAGTTCATTCATAGATAAAGATTTTTGACCTGAAATAAGATTGGGCATTGCTGCCATTCATTAATGCATGGACACAAAACTGATGGCAAAATGGAGCAAACTTTATTATAATCTTACAGGTCTCACAGGTCTCATATTAATAGTTTGGGAAAATGAGTTTCTGGCCATTGGTAGGAAATGATGATAAAATGAAATGTAACAACTCACGCGCATGAGAGGTTATCAGGAGCCTTGAGACTGCTTCAGCCCTGAGCTGAGTGAGAGGAATGCCACGTGGCATTGCAGCAGTGTGGTAAGCAGGCAATGTGTACATCCTTGTGCCTCAAATACTCTACATGAATGTCATGAAGAAATGAGAAAAATATTAAAAGGGTTTTTTGTACTCAGCATGGACAGAAGGCATCTTTGGTACAACCTAAGAAAATTATAGAGCTTTCCTTCATTTATACTGTTAACACATAAAATTCAAAAAATATTTTTGCTAGTACTTTCTTGGGAAGAATTTATTTTCTGGCAACTGTTCCAAAGTTAAGACATATTTATTCACTAGAGTCCCATTTTGTATTCCTTGGGTAGAATCCCAGATACCCTCCACTTTCACCTCCAAGGAGTCATTACCATTTAGCAGATAAATAATCTGCAAAAGGCAGATTATACTCCTATAAATCCATTATAATTACACTGATTTCAGAAGTGTTACTGAAGATTTATGCTCAGGTAATTTGGCTCACAGTTGGTAAGCTTTCTGAGGAAGACTCTAAATATTTTCTCAAGAGAAAACAGCCCTTACAATGTGCTATTTTTTTCTCTTCTATATGTCCTCACCTGCCATCATAAAAAAGTATTTTATTAAAATACAACATGAGGTAATGACAGTAACTGAGAAGGAAAGTAAATTCACACTAGAATATTAAGCTGAAGCCTTCCCATCTGCTTTTTATTAACAGAGACCACCATCTTAACATTATTTAGCATCATATTCTTATTTAATTCAGCCTGTATATACTGTCTTCAGCTTGCCTACATGACAAAAACTTTTCTTCTCTGTGCACTTTAATACCAGGAATATCAGTTTCAATTGCCATTTTCACAGACTCCTCAGACTAAATTCTATTAGAGAAAGGCCATTCATCAGCTATTTTCTCCTGCACATCCAGACACTAACGTGCATTTCTGTGCCAATGAACCACTTTGATGTGTCAGCTCAACCTTCTCTGAAGCTAGGCTGAAGCCTGTGATTTACCATGGATACTGCTTTAGACAGGTTCACAGGAATCCCAGACCCTGGAGCTCTTTGTGTTGCTGCTCTATGGACAACATCACATACACTCTTGACAAAACATATATTCTTAATGGACTGTACCAATATGAATAATCTAATCCAATGGAGATTGAAAAAGGCATTTACTCACTCATGCAGAAGCTCTAATGATTGTAAGATTCAAAATAGTCTCAGAAATATCTTAAATTGTTTCTGTTTCAATTATAATTGTCTAAGACTATTTTTGCAAAAAGGGGAAGAATTACTGATAATTTGTGTATTTATTTGTGAGAATGTAACTGTGACTTTTGCGGGAGAATTGGAAACATGTAGAATACAATTGGTTATAATTCAGGTTATTTTTTCACATAATAGAGGCATGCAAAAAGCTGTGCTCCAGAGCAAGAGTTCAGAAGTATGGAAAGACTGCAGCAACATGGAAAGCATGATCAGATGCTTTGTCAGAGCTCAGTTAGTGGGGATCATGCCATGAACCTCAGATTAGCAGCTTCATTTAAAAGGAAAGCCACATCATGGTAAGAAAAAGTAAATTGTTGGAGAAAGAAGAAAACAGGAAGGAAAGCATATGATCAGGTTCATCAAACATTTGCACAACCAGATGACTGCAGACTGGGATCTGCTGTTTATTACACAAACAGGCTTATTTCTTGCTTTAGCTAGTAACTTTCACAGACATGTCACAGTTCAAGGAAAACAAAAAACCAAAATTCCAGCAAAGAAGATGGGGAAAAAAGTGTTTCCTCCTTTCCTCTCTGCTTGCAGAGATGGATACCAAGATGGTGAGTGGAGTATTTCTTGTCCCATAATTCTGATCAGTCAAGGAAGAGCAGTGTTTTAAGCCTGTGCCACTGACAACTCCCAGGGACAAGTGCCACCTGGGGCAATGAGGGTGGAATATCCCCAGAAGGTTAGGAGAGGTGGCATCATCAATGGTCTCAAGAAAATTACTTTTTCCCAAAGAAATTTGTGGTGGTGCATTCCCCCATCCTCCAGGCTGCACTGTGATCTGAACGATGCTGGTCAGACTCAGCCTTGGGCTGAGCTCTTGAGTTTGAGAAACACTGCCTGGCCCCAGGAACATGTGCTATCTAATGAGGTCCTGCCGTTTTGTTTTTTTTTTTTAACAAACACTCTTGGACATTTTATTGTGTGAATAACAGCCCAAGTGGGGTAATATTTTTGTCCTCAAACTTTTAAAGAAGTTTCTGACCCAAAATGCAACCAGGACGAAACATTGTTATGATAAAATTTTGCTCTTACATGGCCCTAGAAACAGCGTGATCCCACCCTCTCCCCCCTGCCTCCACCTCCACATAGATAATTTCACATTTAATTTTGGGTTTATTTTGGTTTGGATTGATTGTTTCAGGGGTTTTTTGCCTTTCTCCAGTGGGCCTTAACCATCTAGTAAGTAGTAGAGTGATTCTTGCCAACAAACTTTGTCGTGCTGCTGCTTTTATATGAAACCTATTTTCACTGATACCTTTGTTGATGCTTGTTTCAGTGATCTTAAAACACTCATTACTGACAAAATCTAGCCCTTGTTCTCAAGACACAGCAGGTTTACAGAAACATAGAATAGGTTACGTAGAAAACATTCTTAGGATCATTAAATCTAGCACTGCCAATCTCACCACTAAACCATGTCTGTAAGAGGCACATCTGCTGATTCTCTAAATCCCTTCAAGGATGGTGACTCAAACTCTACCCTGGGCAGTCTGTTGCAATGTTTAACAATCTTTTTAGTTAGTTGATATCAAAACTAACCCTCCCCGGAGCAACTTGAGGCTATTTCCTCTTGTCCTGACACTTTTTACTGATGAGAAGAGAGGACCCCCACCTGGGTACAACCTCCTTTCAGGCAGTTGTAGAGTGGTAAGGTTCCCTCCTTTTCACCTGGTTAAATACCCCAATGTCCTTCAGCTGCTGCTCATAGGACTTGTGATCCAGACCCTTCATCAGCTCCCAGCTCCAATGCCCTTCTCTGGACTTGCTCCAGCACCCCAATGTCTTTAATATACTGAAGGGCCTAGAACTGAGGACAGGATTTGAGGTGTGGCCTCACCAGTGCTCAGGACAGGGGGACAATCCCTGTCCTGCTCCTGCTGCCCACACCATTGCTGATCCAGGCCAGGATGCCATTGGCCTTCTTGGCCCCCTGGGCACTGCTGGCTCATGTTCAGCTGCTGTCACCAGCTCCCCCAGGTCCTTTCCAGCCTCTCTGTCCCAGCCTGTGGCACTGCCTGGGGTGGTTGTGACCCAAGGGCAGGACCCAGAACTTGTTGAGCCTCACACCACTGGCCTCAGCCATGATCCAACCTGTGCAGATCCCTCTGCAGAGCCTTCCTGCCCTGCAGCACATCAATAACCCACACAGCTTGGTGTCACCTGTGAACTGACTGAGGGGGCACTCAGTCCCCTTATTCATATTGCTGACAAAGACAATAAACAGGACTGTCCTTCGTACTGAGTCCTGGGGAACAGCACTCTCCACTGATGGCACCTGGCAGTAATTCCATTCACCACCAGTCTTGGATCCCATCATCCATTTTTTGTTCAGAGAAGAGCACAGCCATCCAAGTTGTGAGCAGGCAGTTTCTCCAGGAGAATGCTGTGGGAAATGCTGTCAATAAAACCTCTTTTAGGTACTGCCCTAAACGACAGCGGTGGTTTTGTGTAAATGTTCTTCGTAAACCATCTGACAGCCAACCCATAGTACACTGAGCCTCAGTATATATTTCTTTCCTCACCCAGCACATAATAATTTTCCATCTTGTCTTGTAAACCTAAACATACTCTCTTAATTACTAAGAAGAAAAGCAAATGCTAGGCTCCCAGTGCCTATTAATACATCCAGATATTTTCTCATTTACATTGCAGAGCAATATGCAAGAAGACTGTGTGACTGGTTGTGCTCCTCTTCTCATACAAATATAATTTCTCAATTTCCAGCTAGTTTCCTGCAGAAAATTCAAAGGAAAAAACCCAAAGCTTTTCCAAAGGACTTTTCAGCTCCTTTATAGCTCATCTTTGAAACTACCCAGTCTTTTTACAAAACACTGGGTTCACTGTCCAGTCACTTAATTTCTTGACCTTGAAGAGGTTAAGAAGTGGACCCAGGATGTATTTACTGTCTTAGAATTTGCTGCAAAAGCCCTTTTTTTGTGCAGGTGTCCCAGAGGACAAGCTGAAGTATGAGAAACCAGAACCTTTATGCTTTGGCTACCATTTCTACCTAGAAGCTCAGACAAGTGAAATTGTTATTCGAAGTTATTAACAGATATTCAATTACAGGATCATGGTCTAGATGAAAAGTAAGATCCATTTCAACAGCAAAACTTACACTCATGAACCTGCACACACCTGCACAATAACAAGACATACTTGTTTTTGGCTGACTCCAGGTCTGGTTTGGGAATGCTAATCAATCTGTGCAATGCCATAATTTTTGGATTTGCTTCATAGCACTTCATAATTATCTACAGTCTGTTTTTCTCCAGTTACCTATAATGGTCCTCTCTCTGACACAGTGAGGGACATTCAAGCTTTGCACTGTACTGCCTATAGCCTATGTTTTCTGCGCTGATATTAATGTGTAACAGTAACTACTAAAACACTTCAAGAGTTTATGAAGTCACTGCAAGGCAATAAAGCAGAAATTTAACCCATAGTATCACATCTGGGCGTGTAACACTTTGCTGCTGCTGCTGGTATTAGCTATAGCTGTTTCAAATTTTGCAGTCTGCCCTCCCTCCCCCCAAGTCCTCCCGAGATGCTACTCAAAGCTGGGCATAAAGTACAGAGGGTAATACATGAAAATACAGCTGTCCCTGCTCCCACTGGGCAGCAACCAACCACAACAAAATAGGAGAGTGGGAAACTCATTGAACATACTTAGGACTATCAAAACACAAACAGCAGGTTTTCACCAGGTCTATCTGATGACTCCCTTACTTTGCTGGGTATGATGCTGGCTTTGGACATCCCCTGCAAAACAGCACTGTGATTTCTAGAAGGGGCTCAAAACAGTGTGGGGCAGCCAAGACCATGCTGAGGTAGTTTTTCACAGCTCCAGCTTTCATCTCCTAGTCTGCAAGTCTGTAGTTAAAACCCACCCTTTGCTGCCTATTGAAACCACATTGTGTCATTCCTGGCTTATTTTGCATTCTCTTCTGAGCGGTTAATTTTGTTTAAGTTATTCACACTTTCTGTGATACAGTTGCACCAATTCACTAAATAATCATGAGAATAATCCAAGAAAACAGTATCATTCTATTTATCAATATAAGTTTGTTCTTTCTTTTATTCCTGGCATATAATAAAGCTTCCCCTAGGAACTGAAGGCACCATAGGTACTTAATTTCAGTCTCCAATAACAAAATCAAACAAATAACAACCTTTTTGAAGTTTCACCCTCTGGCAAGACTCACAGAATCTGGTTTCACCTCGTTCCAAAGGTTTAATGAGACATGGGTCTTGTGTGCATGTGTTTATAGAAAGAGAAAGAAAGAAGAGCTGTCAACAGCTGGGAAGCATGAGACTGTGAGAAACAAAATAGGCTTTGTGGGCTGACCTCGGGTATCCCTCACCTACCTAGATCTCCACATGGAAAGTAGGTGGTGCCAGAAGAAGGTGAATATGCAGAAAAGTTGATGTGCCTCCAAGCTTATCCGTGTTCTGTGACCAAAAAGCACTACCTCCCATATCTGACTGCCCTGCTTATAAGCATTTTATTATTTTGATCCAGCCTTGAAAGAGTTTGCTTAGAGCAAATTGCAATCAGTTTTCAGCAATGCCTGGGGCACTGGCTCTGCTGGTCCTTAAGCAGGGATACACAGCTTGAAGAAGCAGTCCCTGGGAGCAGCAGGACTACACAATAGAGGGGTTTCATTCTGGCAGAGAAATCCATGGGAAAAGAAGCTGGCATCTGGCTAGTAGAGCAAGACGTAGCTGGGTTGCCCACAAAAAGACCTCTATCCCAGAGAAATTAAATTAATTCAAGACATATGAGGGCTTTGGAATTTTGATTTAGAAGTCATCCATGTGTAGAATGAATTTAAGGGGTTATTTAAAATCCTAATTAATAATACCTTGCCTCAGACTTTGCTCAGCCATTCAGTTCCCTCTCTATTCCACTTCCACATTTAGACACATTTTTCAAACTTCTATTACACAGCATAGTGAAAGAACAGTGACTAAGAGCAAAGAACAGTGACTTGTCAGGGCCCTTACTGAGTAAACACATGCCTTCTAACACTGATATACTTCTGTTGTGTGATATTCCAGATGACCACACACATAGCCAATGCCTAATGCTGCTTCTATCAATAACAAATCTGCCTCTCCTCTGGATTTGCACAGATTTCTTCCATTTGAATGGCTTAGAGAAACTTTTTCTACCACTTCCAATAAGTCAACTTATTTATATTAAAATGGCTTTCAAAACACTAATAGGTGGTTACCTTTGCTTTCAATTGGTAGTTCTAACAAAGTAACTGTAGATCCTATATGTGAATACAAAGGACATACTCCCAGAGACAAGGAAAAGGGACAATCTCAGTAATGCCAGCTAAGATTTGAAGTTCATGATCCCAGGACAGGTGTAGTGGAAGATTACAGATACTATTTCTTTAAACCTGAGTGTTATAGAGCTAATTGAAACAACAAGGAACATAGGATATTCATTTTGCATTATTCGTGATCAGGGATCTTGCTATTTCCTGAGCTGGACAAGTAAATAATCTCAATATTGTGATTTTAAAAGTCTGATCATGGAGTTATAGAATTTAGACACTGCTTGAAAATATTTTCAGAACAATTCTGTAAGAAAAATGTCACCCTATAGGGTAAGCAAGCTGCTTGAACACAGAATATATTAAGGACTAATATAAAAGTTTCCTAAGCCACATTGTTTGTTTCTGTGCTCTGAAAAGATAAACAGAACTTTTCCAATGAGCTTTCTTCTTCTGGTGCTCCTAATCTGGAACGGGATTTCTACTTCATTCTTAAAGTGTACAATGCTTGCTTAAGTTTTGCTCTACTGGTAGGTAGTTTTGAATCTAATTTTATTGGCTACAAGGGGCATTGGAAATGGAAGTAAAAGAAATATAAGGACATTTTGAGCAAATCAAAGAATGTGAAGAATTCCTCTCAGATAATTTTCACAGTTTTTTTTCATATTATTGTTTTAGGGAAATGTAAGGAAAAGTAGGCTTGCAAAAACCAGGCCCATTCAGACATACAAAATAGTTTGATTCTGTCTTAAAATTTCTTGCTTGTTGTTGTATTTCAGAGCTTATAAAAATGGCAATAATTATCAGAATTATTTCCAATCTTTATTTTCTGTAAATCTTCTGAGGTTGTCATCGCTTGGCAAAACCTTGCTGAAAAAACATCACATTCTTTAAAAAAATACACCCAGTTATGGAGTGTAATAGTGAAAAGACAGTAAAAGTTAAAAGGATAATGAGAATTTCCAGCTTCGCTTGAGAATGAGAGCTACTAGTGCATACCCTCACATTCTTCCCCTGGTGTTTTAATCCCTACTATTCAGCAAGTGTATTTTCTTTATGACATGAAGGCCTGATACTTCCTTATGCCCTACTAGATTCTTCTTTCTGTTGTCTTTATTGCAAGCATAGAGTAAAGCCTCCCTAGCCAGCTTGCCTCGAAATTTCCAGCAAGTCTGCTCTATTTGTTAAGAGCATTGTTCTCTATTCAGGGGATTTCCATTGTTTATTTTAATTCTGGCAGCATGGTTTGTTCACAGTTTCGCCACAGCCAGGGAGACCCAGGCCTCCCACACGTACTTTAATCATGTTCCTCTTAGCTGGAATCAGACAGCAGAGGCTTCTGCTGAGACACCTCTGTCCCTCCCCACTCAGCTCCTCATTTTGAAAATGGTTATTTGAGCTCCACGGTAAGTAGAGGTTGCACATACTCAGTACTCCAGAGAAGCTATCCCATCACAATACATGGCCACTCAACACGAAAATGTTTAACCCTAGAGGTGTATCAGGAAGAAAACTAATTTTAGAGGACAATGTTTTTCCTCTACTGTGCTGTGGTGAACAATCTGTGTGCTACAAGCACATGGTGACCTCACACCCAGTATATGGCATATTTCTGTGCTTTTGGGCAAAGCCTGCTATGTATTTGTAATTGCTTATTTCTTGTTTCAGTAACAATACTTTTCCCCATATCGATTACAAAACTTAAAAGACTGCCATAACTCTCTCAATGATTCATCCTAGAAATAAATAGTAAAGGTGACGAGAGCAACATGCCTTTTCCCTGGAAATTAAAGCATGTATTCTCTCACCTTTCACTGAAACAGACAAAATTGCCACATTCTACAGATACTCCTACAGAGGCAGGTGTCTCACAGCTGAATACACATGCTGTGAAATACTACTTCAGACACACCAGTTTAAGTCCCTGCTCACCCTCACTCTCCTTTAGCAGTTTTGCATTCCAACAGGACAGAGCAGAACAAATTTTCTTTCCCTTTCTCCTGCCTTAACAGTGTCCTATAAGAAACATATATTTCCTGCCTTTTCTGCTTAGCAACAGAAGTGCAGAAGGAAAGATGGATCAATGCATAGGCCTTCAAAAATCACAAATCACACAGTTCTTTCCCCACAATTGATTTCCTATACCCGGTAAAAAGCAGCATGGAAAAAAAAATTCCCTCTAAAATAGAAACATTTCATCGAGCTAGATCACAGGCACATCCTTTACCTACAGAGCAAGCTGAGATGACCCAAGCAGCTGTAACAGGCAGCAGCAGATGTCTCTGAAGCATGTTGGCAGACTCAGACATGATCAACAGTGAAGTAACAAATCCAATATAACTACCATGAAAATTTTTGCCTCAGTACTTAGGTCACCTCTCAGTCGGTTTCTTCAGAACTAATCTAAAGGCATTTTTAATTTGTGGATTTTCTGCCCTCTTTATGCAGATATATTATACAGTAGCTAAAAATAACTTGTACCATAGTCCCCAATTTTGCATCTGTCCTACAGGAGAACAGAGCTTTGCCTCAAGCCAAATGATAATTGAGAGAAAGGCTGTAAGAAATGCCAGTGTTTCTTTCTAGTAAGTGGGCAAAGTGGGAAAAAGCCGCAGGCAAAATGCTGTGCTAGTTCCATACAGTGAGCTAATAGAAAATGTCAGCAGTTTTCATGTTCAAGGGGCTGTGTTTTGTTTCAATAAGTCCTTACTGAAGCTGTTAGAATAGAAAATATTTGCCATCCAGCACAATGGAATCTGGTGCTCTGTATCACATTGGAGGATCTGCCAAATTGAAAGGGAAAAAAATTCCTGTTGTTATACTCCTTATCCATTTTCATAGATTTAGATTATTTCAGGCCAGCAAAAGACAAGATTGTCCTGCTTGGTCTGTGCAGTGTAGTTCAAGAATCTTTTCTTTTCAAGAATAATTCCTCTGTCAAGTCCATGCCTTGTGGCTGAAATACAACATAATTTCTGCAATGCAACATGTTCTCCAATTAACAGCTTTGAAGTAGCTCACGTTCGCAGATAAACAGATCCAGTAGTCAACTGTTCTCATGGTATCTGTGAATTTGTCCAGCAGCAGCCACCTGCCATCAAATTTTGTTATGTCGCTGTCAACTAGATTTGTTATGTTGTTCTCTCTCTCTCTTATCTGAAAACTGGAGGATTTTTGTGTAGGTTTGTATCAATTGCAATAAGTCAATTCTTAGTCTTTTCCTTTGGCTTAATATACTAAGTAGACCTTCCTACATTTTTCTCTACAAGGTAAGCCTGCCAGACCTTAAAGCATCTTGTTCTTTTGTGGTCCACTCCTAAATTCCTAGTGCTGTCCTGAAATGAAGATATTGGGTTTGACGCAGCCTTCTGTTCCATCAGAACAGAAAAGTAACATCATCTCCACAGATCAATAATCCCGTGCTTGGATGTGCACTGTTCTTGAAGCAGAGCACCAGGGAGACACTACTGCTGACTCCAGTACAAGCCCAGGTGGGGAATACCACCCTTTTCTTGGCAGTCTGGGCTCCAGCCTTGGCTGCTCCATCTCCTTGCATCTCTGAAAGCTCAATCGTACTGGGCAAGCAGCAGTTTATCCCTGAAGTTCATATGCAAAGTGTTCACATTTTCATCTAAATTACATTTGCTAAATTTCTGCTCTGGACATCAGCATGCTAATCCTCATTTAAAAACAACAAAATTATATTTCAGCATGGCCCTAGCCTCTGCAAACACAAAAGCACAAAAATGATGCAGTTCTGTGTAATTGTCCCTAAAGGAAGACTCACATCATTTTCCATAGCACACATTAAGACCCATGTTTTTCTGCCCATGAGGAATATTTGTACAATGGCTTTGCCTAGCAGTTGAACCATTAAGATCGGCTAAACTTTTGATACAGGTGGAATTACTCACATGCCAAATTGTTTGCAGTATCAAAGTCCACACTGCTTGCCCTAGCTAAGTATAGAAAGTGTACGAAAAGCCTTGATAGTTTTCCTAGAAGGCAAATCCCTTTCTTTTCATCAGTAGCATTAGTGATGCAAAAGTCTGCCTGCATGAAGCTAATCATGGGATTGAAACAGAAGTTAAAAAATGGAATCAGACTATAGAGGTAATCCTATGGCCATGTTTGTGGCAGAAGATGGATTGATGCAAAGGGCTGGGAAGGTGAATTGGCACTAAGACACAAACAGAGCCACTACATGGAGAAAATTGCATCTGTGTAGGAGTGAAAAGCCTACCGAGGTTATAAAAAAGTAACACAGTCTTAACCTCAGTGAGCTTTAGCTCAGACTCTGAATTACACCGCTGATTTATTTCAACCTGAAAAAGTAAAAATGATACCATCCTTTGAAAGACTGACGCAATGCAGCGGGATATGAATTTCAAGACAGTGCTAGGATTGTTTTGCATATCCTCTCAAGTGTCTTTCAACACTTGAAAAATGCTTTCTTCCATAGAGGAGCCCTTGAAGTCCCATGCTGTATCTTGCCATGGGAGAGTGATCACAGTATGCTTCACTTGGAGACCTAGAGGGGCATCAGGGGCCAGCAATGCAGCTGAACACCAGGGTTTGCACTGCACAGCTGGGGAGGCTTTGGGAAGGGCTCACTAGAGGGCCACTCTATGGAAATAGCTGTCATTTCAAAAGCATATGCTTCCATTATAAGAAAAGACACTTGTAAGGAGTCTCTCACAAAAGTCCTGAAGCCATTATATGTAGGATCAGCATGACACCCCATACACAGCGTCTTATGAATCACAGATCACTTTTCTCCAACAAATATGTCTAGCTGAAGCACACAAAGCCTTTGCTTATGCCCTGTGTACTGCAAGGTGCCATTCAGCAGTGCACTGAAAGGCTCTCCCAGGCATTGGGGCTGTTTGGATTGGGATCTGAACACAAGTCTTCTCCTAAAGACTATTCCCAAATAGACCTGCCTGCATTCCACCACTACATATTTCACAGCAGGAAATTCCTGTGATAAGGAAGTAACATACCATAGCTACTACAGAATGTATCTTTCTAACTTGTATCAATAGCTGGAAAGAAAATTATCCTTAGCTGAAGCAATTAGTGTCATCTAGTTCTCTACAATGGAAATTGCTGCCTATCCTGCTCAGATTTCACAGCCTGGGAATTTCCTTCTAGCACCAAAGATTTTGAAACTTTGCTGCTCCGATAACAAATTTCTTTTTACTGTTCATGCATCAGGTCTTCAAGATGATTGCTTATGAAATCACAATTGTTACACTCTGGGCATGTAAAAATGTTGGCACCCACCTAGAAAGCAGCATGCATGATATACAAATGTCACCTTCCCCCTATTTCCAAACTCCTGTGCTTTTGCTCCTATATTTGCAGGAGAGGCACACACAGAGGTCTCAGACATGATTAGGACATCTTTGGGCTGGCTACTGTAGAGAGAAAAGTATGAGGACCCCATTCTTTAAGAGGAAATCAAACAGGAAACAGCAAACAGGAAATCTTTTCACAGTTGTATTTCTGATAACTTCTGTAGGACCCTGCCATCAATAACCCCAGCTTCCTCATCATCTCAGATGTTAAATACAGCACCAAAACCTTTCCCAAAGTGATAAATTTAATGTGACACAGCAAATGTTGGCACTACTGACTACTACCTCTGAGACGTCCCTGTTTCCATGTGTTAGTGTGGCAAGGCACATGGCAGGAAAGGATTTATCACCCCTAAAGCCTCCTAGGCTGCACAGCTTACTGATCAAAAGTGCAAGGAGAAGAGAAAAAAGGGGCATTGTATTAGCTTCACTGCTATGACAACAGATCAGTGAGCAGTAACTGCCTGTCATTTCACTCCCCTTGAGGCCACCTCTATCAGTGCCAAGACTCAGGCATTTCCTCTGAAAAGATGAATCTCAGGAGGCTGATACAGCAGGTTCACAGCCAACAAGGCCAGTACCTCTGCACCATTGCTCATGGATATGCTGTGTAGGAGTGAGTAATTCACCTAGTGCATGATCTGCCCTGCCAGCATCTGCACCCTTGCCAGGCAGGGCTCAGGACCCTACCCACGGCTCACGCAGATGCTGGGCAGCACATAGCAGGTCAGAAAGCAAGATCAGAATACCTCTTGTGGATCTATTGTTGAGTGAGATTTCAGTCTCTCACAGTACACCTCACAGCCATCCTCAAGTCCCTTGAGGCACTAATTAACAATTTTTTAACTATCCTGGGATATGCCTTGCTGCCCGTGGTGATAGGATATATGTAAAGTCATCTAGGACACAAGGATGAAAGCTAGCACCACCGTTATGGATACTACTTGTGCCTCAAAGTGCTATTATGGGAACACAGCAGAAACTGTAACACAACAGATTTTCCACAGCACTCTGTCTCGGCGTTAAGAAACCTGCCAGGATGCGGAACAAACAACGTGGGTTACATTTACCAGACCTTGGAGTGCAGCAGATAAGTAAAACTTCCTAACAATGAATCTGAGGCCAGGTACAGGGTGTTAGTGATAAGACTGTTATTTATGCCTGTACAAACGCAGAGCACCACACACTGAAAGCCATTCCATTAACCTCTGGAGGTTTAATGAGTTACAAACTCAACAGAACTTTTGAAGTAGCTGCAGACTGCATAGAGCATGACTAAAGTGTAAAATAGGTCTCCTGTCCACAATGCTCAGCAAAGGTCTTGCTAGAAATTGTCTGTGAGCAATACCTGGGAGAGAAAGTCACCTCTTTGTTCAGCTGAATTTGGACTGAAAAAGTGACATGGCAAGATGCTTTTAATACAGTTTAACTTACTTTATTTCCAATTTTAAAGAGAAAGGTAAATGGGAGGAGGATTGACGGAGCACTTGTGAGACTAATCACAACTTCCGAGGTGCAAATTCACTGCTCCTGAAACAGTATAGAATTTTTCCTGATGAAAATATACCCCTTGAAAATACTAAGCACTTTAGCACCTGCTTATCCTTTTTTACATGTAGATAGTAAGCCAGCTGCAAGGTGAAGGTAAATTTGCTCAGACTGAATTTACAAAGTTTTGTTCCCTCTGTTGAGGAAAAATCAAGTGTACTGGGGAGGAAAAGGGGAAGAAAGGTGTGTCCTGCTCACACATCCTGCCTCTGAGATCCAGAAGAGAATAGGGCCAGTCATGTTGCTGCTACCATTCTCAAGAGATCTATTAAAATTAATTGCTAATTTTCTGAGTCATTAAGGAATGCATCATTGTTGGATACAGTCCTAATATCAACCAAGTGTGCTGCTATCCAGCAGGCCTTGCTGGTGTGGGACAGAATCGTGTTCCCAGATTATTAGCACACTGGAAAGCTCTTCAGTTAAATGCAATTTTTCTCTAGTTCTCTTTTGTAAGACTTTTATAATCCTTAAACATGAGGGAATTCAAATGTTTATTTTCAACCATCAAAATTATACTTTAATTACTTTTAAATGGAATATGTTTTTCAGAATTACTTTCAAAAAACAATAGAAGGAATTATGCAAATATCATGTCGTTGACAATATCTCTTTTACTCTTTTACATGCATGATGTTTTAAAGCCTTAGTCTGATCCACCTAGATCTTAGGTTGAACTCCTTTAGCATTCAGGCTACAGGACCATTGGCTGGGACCCAGTGCAGTTTCCTCTTTCAAAGGTCATGTATCACCTTGCAGGGTCTTATATGAAATAGTCTTAGGAATAATATCAATCCCTTTCAGAAAATAACCTCACTTTTCTGACATACCTGTGCTGGAGAACACATTAGATTTGCAAGTCCATTGTAGCTATTTTTTCCTTTAAGATCATTTACCCTGTCATGCTACATCAACCTAAACACTGTACCCATATTTTTAAGCTGCCATTTTGAATGTTTCCGCTTTTTTTGTGGCTATGAGTCTTGAACTTTGACATCTTCATGTGGAAGAGAACAATGGGTGAAGAAGCAGTAATTTCTTAACTGCTTTAGGCAGAGGTCAGGCAGGGCAATAAGCTGAGAGTCAAGGTAACTGCAGCTGACGGTCCCATTGTAGGTGCTTTGTGTGTCAGTGAACTTGATTCATACTTAGTGTGAATAGAGGAACTCAGCTATTTCAGGAATGTCAGCAATTTTGTAGTAAAGAAACTTTGATCTTGCTCCAGTTTCCCAGGCTCATTCATTAGCTGAGAATGTGGTGGCTAAGATAGGCTCTCTCTCTTCTGGGAGACTGACTGCCTGATACTTAAATAAATCACCTGCTTTTTCTCCCTGTCCTCCTGGCAATAAAACAGTCCCTCACAGGTCCTCTTGGCATACGATGAAACTTTTGACTCCAACGAAATCTCTCTCTGATGCATGGACTGGGAGGAATGCCTTTGATTTTTGAAACTGAAGGTCAGATTTTATAAACATACCACCCCAAAGCTGATCAGTCCCCATCTACCCCTCCCCAGTAACATGAGATATGCTAGTGACCTTTTGATACTTCTGACAATGTGGAAGTTGAAGAAATTTCTAGCTTTCAGAAAAAAACACTTGTCTTTGTCCTGCCAGCTCTGTGTGTTTTTAAATTGTGGGGTTCTTTTCTTCCTGGGCAGGCTCTCTCACACCAGGGCTTTTGAACTAGTGTCTGAGTCCCTGAGCACCAGGAGCTAAACTCTGATGTGGTGATGCTGTCTCACCCTCTCTGGAGAGGCAGAAGCATGTGCTGAGGAAGGTCTTTCTGGGCAGGGTTTGGAGTAAGAGGATCTTCTCTATTCTGATTTGGAATAAAAATTAATATTCTAAGTAATCTTTCATTTTCTCTGGCATTATAATTATACTTTTAAAACAAAGATACTTTTCTCTATGGATATGAATTTTTTCTTTCAAAAATAATTAAAGCTCACTTTCTACCTCATTTTCTGTCTGTTCCTGCTGTGAAGCAGGAAGTCACCTTTAAAAAAAGTGTTAAATGAAGTAGAGAGAAGCTAATTGATTCATCCAAAGGTCAGAGGGTGTCAGAGCGGAAGGAGAGAATGAAGTAGAGCATCCCAGCTCTCCTGCCCTAGCACTCAGAAAATATGCTCTGCCTCAGGTTTCCTCTTTGGCACCACTTATGTTTTATAATTTTTCTCAGTTCATTTTATCTCAGATCCCAGTTTTTCAATCGTCCAAAGTGTCTGGCTTTGCAAGCAGCTCATTCATATTCCCAAACAAGCAACACCCAGAACTCACCAGCAGAGTTGTTAAGACTCCTAATCTTACATGTACTTACCTTAGGAAAAGAAATCACAAGCACACTTGTTCAAACAGTTTTTGTGCCAGCTTTCCCCACATTTAATCTTATTAAAATGTTTCCACTATACAAACGGATTCAGAAACATGTTTAAGAACATTTTCCAAACATTTTTTAAGATTATACTTAAAGTTGTCAAGTGATGGGATTTTGAAAGGCGTGAAGGCAAGGTTCTAGAGCTCCATCTCCTCAAAGCCCACTCTCTGCATTTTCCCTCATTTCAGCTAAGGTTTGGAGATGGAAGCTCTGTGTCAAGCACAGTTGCTGAGTCTGCCAGTCATTTTAAGGGTACAGAACATGTGTTGGGGTCCTCACAAAGCCAGTCTGTTATGGTGTGGTGAAAGCTGGGTCTGGGATTATCCATTTACAAACAATATTGGTCAGTGAGAATGGAAGAGAAAGTCATCTTTTGTGCCTACCTCTTGGGTAAAATCAACCTTCTGAATGCCAGAGGCATTATCTTTTGCACTCATTTATAGCCCTGCCATGAAAACCATGATATCGTTTACTCGCTTTCAAGTCCAAGATGTTATAATATCAGCAGAAATTATACTTTGTGGTCCTAAAAGCAGCCTCTCCCAGTGCTTTGTGTGTGTAATGACAGGGGCTGCTGGGAGGAGCAAGATTCTCTTCTTATCTGCAAGCTGCTTTTGAAATCACTTACAGCTTTCTTGGACAATGAATGTATTTTCCCCTGTTAGGCAGGGGGATCTGCTACAGTCTTGCTCTGATGCACAATAAATCAAACCATTCAAGTATGCCATAATAAAAATACTTGCTTTGAAGTACAACCTTAAATGTCTAATTTCCTAGTGGTAACAACAATGCCTTATCATAGTTTTTTTTCCTTTGGCCTGTTTTCCCTGTCTGGTTGTTTTGTTAACATGTGTGGCTGTCTAACAATTGCGTTCTTAATTCCAGATGTTTTGGCAAGAAAAAGTCTTAAAGGGTAATATACATCCCAGAAACCTTATACCACCCAGGTAGTGGTTACATCAATTGACTGGTGCAAGCCTACCAAGATAATTCCCCCCTTCTTTCTTCTGTACTGCTAACCCTTTAGTCATCAATACAAAATGACAGAAATTCTTTTCCACAGCTGCTATTACAGAAACATCCAGGATGGGGAGTTTAAAGTCTCATGCAAATAAGATCCATGTGGTTTTGATGGAGGAACAAAAAGGTATTTTAACTAAATAATGAGCTCAGGCACTTTCATGGTGGACACAATGAGCAGCTCATTGACAAAGGCATATTTGGACAGAGATGCATACATGCACACATATGCATGCAAAAGTACTTCTTTTGCAGGCTGTTTATGACCAGTTTTGAACAAAGCTTTTTTCCCACAGGACAGCAGAGGTAGCAAAAGGAGGGCATCACTAATTTTATATATATTTTCATGGCAGAGGTACATTTTTTGAAGAAGACAATCTTCTTCAGTGTTTTACCACTTACTGTACAATACCATTATCACTTGGTATGGACTTTCCCAAGGTGTTCCTTCACTACTTGCAGTCATGATTTAACAGAGCAATAAATTGAGAGATCCTAGATTGCACCCTAACAGAGATTAAACCACTAAACCAGTCATTAAAAAGAGAAGAAAGAAAGATGCACAAGAAGTCAGAGAAGTAAAAAAATACAGATTATTTTAAACAATTTTCTATGTTTCATCTCTCATGGGAAATAAGGATGTATAACTTACTGGCCTATTTCCATGCTTCTGCCTACACTTACTCCCACTCTGAAAACCTTATCACATGTTGCAGTAATTTTCCTTTCTTTTTAGTAGAGTTGTGGTCCCATCATAGCCCCAGGGCTTTGGATTAACTTGGGCAAACCATAGCCAGATTTTCTGCTCTGTGTTTTCCAAAGATCTGTCAGTTTTACTCTGGATGGTAGCCACAAGTGAGTGATCAAAGATGTTAATTCCTGAAAAGAGTTGAGAGCAATGGTCTGTCAGTTCTGCCATTGCCCGTGAGGATGAGCAAAAGCAGATTTCTTTCTCTCACCAATTTGGGTTACAGCAAACTCTTGGCAGATCAAATGTCAGATCTTCAGTTTCAGTGAATGGCAGGGAATGGCATTGTCTTCAATTACTGATAGTGCAGGATTTTATGGGGGAAAATATGACCAAAAGCTGCACTGAAACAGGTAGAAGAACAGTGGAGTAGAAAAGAGATGGGTAATGAAAGATGCAATTGGGCAGAAACCTTGGAAATGAGGAGTCTAACCTGAAATCTTATCTAGAAGATGCCAATTCAAAGAGTAATGACTGAGTGGAAATTACAGGCAAAGAAAACTATTTTAGCTATTGTGTTTTTAATGGAGTAAAAAGGAACAAGACTGAGATACTCTGCAGAAGAGGCAAATGCATTATGAGAGGGGAGTAGCAGCAGAAATTATGACCAGAGAGATGGAGGGAGGAAGAGAGACAGATATATCAATAGAGGATCAGTGCTGATGTAGAAGAGACTAACCTGGAGTTTGCCAGCCCAGCACTTGCACATGGCCCAGCACAGTGCCACAATCCTTGGCAGCTCCTCCAGGCAAGGCTGCCTTCAGCTTTATATGTCCCAGGACAGAACTAGTAGGAGCGGGGTATTAACAGAGAAGGAATCAACATCATGACCATGAAAATCTGGGAAAGAGTAGGCACAGAGACTCTTCCTGCCCCCACAGGAGCTGTTGTCCTCTGTCTGAATATGGAGATTTCCTTAGCCCAAATGCTATGACCCCCCAAATTTGATACCCCTCAACTATGGCATGGAGATGATAGAGCTTGTCATAAATTCCCAAAATCATCTAATAAAGCAACTAATTAGACAATGCTGAAAAAAAGAGACATAAAGCATGACAAGTGACATTATTTAAACTACCAAGAACACTACAGGATTGTTTTCACTTTTCTTTTCAAAAATGATGACCAAACATGGCCTTCATAATAATAACATACAATCTCTGAGCAACACATTGAAGGAAATTTATCCAGTTTCAATGGTGACCGACTCCCAGATAGCCAAAATATTTATTGTTAGACAATTATTTTGGTTCAATGTAAATAATATCTGGAATCAAATTAAGCACTGTGAATTACAGCTGCACATCTAAGACACTAGAAGCTACTATTCCTGTGAATTTGCAACATCTGGAATTCAGCCTCACTCATGCAATTTTAAGGTATGTGACCCTGAATATGAATGGTGAGTACGGTGGCATTGTCAGTGCCATATCTGTAAGATTAACAGATACATGTCTTCTCTTCCTAATGGAGAAAACCTACAATGGTCTATTTTTAAGATCAGTTTTTCCTCAGAGTCTTTTTGACTATTTAGTGAACTCTTGCCATATTAAGGAGTGCTGAAATGAATGTCTGCAGCTGCAAGCTTTGCAGACACCAGGACATAGCTCTAGGGCAAAGATCTAACAGTAATATTTTAAGGTCCTCCTTTAGTTCCTTAATGCCAAATTCACCAATCTACTTTCTTAAGAGTGTTTTTAAAAAATCTCACTTGGTTTCATTCCTTTTTTTCTGGAAGACTCTCAGTAGCTGAAACTCTAGTATTTCTTTAGCCAGGGAGACTGACATGAGCAGAATGGGTGTCTGAAGTTCATTAAAAGAAAGTCATGTGGATAAGAACCTATAAAGAAAGCTATTAATAATGCCTGAGAAGCCAACAAGGCTTCAGGAGCTGGCCAACTGAACAGATTTCACATTAAATCATAATATACTGAGCCTACTGAATGAAGCCAGTTCCAGGGAGACATATGCTGGCAAAGGATGTACTCCTGTTTCAGTTTGTACAGATGCCATCCCACTTGTCTCAAACTGATAGGGACTGTTACAGAGTGATCACAAACAAAAACAGAAGATACTTTATTTTAAGTAAAATAATACCATCATTTGTCCTGAGTAGACTAATGTTATACTGCAGGGTGAATAATGCATTTTCAGGTCAATAATTACAGAATTAGCATAGCTAATGATTTCTAACCAGCCAAACCTAGTTACTACTATACTGTAGGTCACACATCCACAATTTTTAAAAACAAAAAGGATACTACTACAATTAGGTTAAAATCTCAAACTCCAAACTAGCTCTTGTTCATTTTTACACTGCTCCTGAATATCAAAAGACTAAAAATTCCAATCTAGAAGAGCATATTCTCTGCCTCTTTACAGATACAGATATATATATATGTGTAAAAATGCATTCAGATCCACATATAATTTATCTTCATTTATTCAGGAAGTCCACTCATGATATTCAGCTTCAAAATATTAGAAAAATGACCTGTCAAAAGTTGATCAAAAGGCTTAACACAGTGCAAGTTCTAACCAGTTGTTTATTCAATTTATCAATAACTATAATGAGTGATAATGACCTAGTCCATGTGTAACATATCCCATTTTGTCTACCACACTAGAAAAAACAAACTTGAGCTACCCCATCATCCATCATCAACTCACCTGCACAACTGAAAACGAGAAGCAAACTGAGATTTTTACTGGCAAGACACCTGGGCAGGAGATCAGACCCCAGGTTTTTTCCTCTCCTATTCTGAAACAAAACAGGTGCCCATTGGAACAAAGAGGACCCCAAACTTTCCCCTCAAAGGAAGCAAATACTGGATCAAAACACTGCAAAGAGTCAATCAAATGCCTGTGGAGGCCAAGAATATTGAGAAAGAATCTGAGCCCTTGGCTGCTGGAAGCTGTAAGAATGCATCAGGGGAAGGTTTACCTTGTGTGTGCCTTTTGAAGACACTGAGCATATGCTGACCACTGTCAGCAGAGATGGGATGCTGGATAAGACAGGCCTTGGTTCAAACCTCATATATCAACATTTGCACTCCTGTGCCAAGCAAAAATGGAACTACTGTAAAGGAAAACAATATAGCAAAATAAAAATAATTTCTTTACTTCCACAAACGCACTTGCCATTCTCTTTTTCAGCATTTACCTGCAAATCTGCCTGAAACTATTTGGAAGAAAGAGCTTGTGATGGCATCATTTGTTGTTGGGTCCTCCTTCCCTGTAACAGTCAGTCAAGAGCAAGACAGCACGCCTGAGCTTTGCTCTGCAGCTAGACACATTTCCTCAGCCTGCCATTGCAATGACAGTAACTGCCAGACCCTCTTCTCTTTTTTGATGGCTTCCTGTGTCCTCCCTCACCCTTCTACCTGCTTCACCAAAACTATTTACTAATGCTGTGGAATTTGGCCCTGTGAATAAAAGCTTAGGTGCTGAAACATAGAGATGGAGCAATGCTTCCACTGAGTGGGCTGATCACAATTATGTACGTACATGTGTACAATATACATACCTTCCCTTTTCCACATACATTCTCTCTTTCAGATAAATATAGATATTGAGTGTGGATAGATCACAGTGAGCCCAGGTCTGAAACTCGGCAGGTGTCTACCTCTTTTTCAGGACTAAGAGCCACTAGGGATTTAGATTCATAAATGTGAGTTTGGATATGGTAAGGCAGAAAGCAAGACATTCAGCACCTGTGCAGAAGTATTTGTCCTTGCTGGTGTGCACTGAAGATATCTCTATTGCATCACACTTGATAAGGAGGTCACTTAAGGTCTCATATTAACCCTCTCAGTGCTGAAAGCTGAACTTCTCTAGCCCTTGCTCTGAGTGTAACATTTACTTCATTTTATATAAAATGAAATGGATATCTCTTCATCCTGATTTTTAAAATTTGTTTTGTTTCAGAGGAGTATTAAGAAACTCTGATTACCATCAAGCAATTTTAAACAATGTGTTTTCAACTCTGTCTCCAACCTATTGTTGCTAAGTCAAAACATATTAAGTGTCACTATTAGTTGTCCAGTCTTATCCCAGCTTTATGTAACAACATCATTAATGTTTCTCTAATTAGCTGGCTACATCTATTGCCAAACCAGACTGCTATCAGCTGTGTCCTCTTCCATGTTCTGCTTATTACCAAATCTTATTTCAGCAAAATATAAGCAGCTAAGAGTTTACCAATTATTCCACAGATGTCAGGTTATTTCTAGAATGATTACTGTGGTGTCCATGTCACTAGCAAGTGCTAATCCAGGCATGTGAGCCCTGACATTTATACCTACTAGATAAAGGATGGCTTTATCTATTTAGATAACTAAGTTATACTGGGAGCTATTTTGACCAACTCATGGGACTTAAATGCAGTTACCTCACAGTTACCTCTTAATTTTTAATTGTATTATTAACATCATGAGATATAAGAAATAACTGCAGATCCTAACTCCTATGGTAATTAGGAAATAAGAAAGAAAAAATTTGAAACAGTAGAAATCCCCTCACACCTACCTCCCCTCCATCTCTTAAATTGTCAATACACTTAAAGAGATCACAGTTAAAGAGATTGCAGAATTTCTCATTATTGACCAGAGCACTGGGATCCTCTGTTTCAGAAATATGTACAATATGTATTTCTATTAAATAGTACCTTGATTTTCTTCTGCTTCTAGCATCATGCAGTGTATTCTAAATTCTTAATGTCTAAATAACAGAGCCTGGTTTTGTTTTCTGCTCCTTTGTGTTGCTCTGAAGTGATTCCTGATGTTCTCTATCAACAGCTCTATAATCAAATACTAATCTGCCTTCTATAATAAGACAAACAAAGAAGCTGGAAATCTTCTCTGGATTTGCAGGACATGAACTGAACAGCTTAAAGAGCCAACAATATTAGAAAAAGTCAGTTGTGGAAAGCTTTTACCAAGACATAAATCACTACAGTATCAACCCAAAAATGAAAAAAACCCCACACACATACAGGAAAGAAACACCCAGAAGAAAGTGATGGAAGCTTAAGTAGAAATAAAAATTTAGGACAAGTGCCAACTAAAGTCAGAAAAGCCATGGAAGTCTCAGTCTAAATTCAGTAGAGTAACATAAAGCACTGTGGAAAGATTTAGCTGCACGACTCCTGCTGTAATCAAAAGAAACTAACAAAGTCCAGAAGCTTGCAAAGTATCTTAAAAGACAGTATCTCTAATGTTCTTTTCCCTCCTCCATCTAACCTCATTAAACTTCCTATATCAGGTGTTCTTCCTGTAACAGTTACTCTCCAGTTGAGTTGCCAGCATGTAAATCATAGTTTATTTTGTTCATTTTGGGTTTTTTTTCCTGGAGCTTTCAAATGGTAGTGGGGATAGCACACAACAAATGGCAGGGTGGGTTCATCTGTGCTGCAGTTCCACAGAACCAGTGCAGCTAGAATTCAAGCACAGGCCATCTTAACTGACCAGTGGGTTATATCCTGGGCACAGCTGGTGTCTTCCTCAACTTTTTGGCAAGCTTTAGTATAACTCATGAATTTTCCATGCTACTGGTTTGATGCTCAGAGGGCTTTTTTCTTGGGAGCTGTGGATTGGTGAATAACACGGGCCAGCAGCAGCACAAGCACAAAGGTGAGGTCAGCATCCTGTTGGGTGTCAATGGTAGCCCAGCTGACATGATTTTTCACCCTTTTTCCCAATGTAAAACTTAACACTTCTGCTGAAATGGATGCATTTTTACTGGAGTGGGGGGAGCTTCATCTCTACATAATGAGATGATTTCTTGCAGTTTTTACAGTCCGTGTAATAAGAATGAAACACAGTCTTTGAAGACTAAAGCGTAGTTATGTACACGGAGTGCACTTCACTGGAAAACTCTTTGTGTGACAAGGCAGTGCAGCTGGATGGATGGCTTCCTCTCCATTTGAGGACAAACGGAAACAGGAGGATAATGCAACGCCTTCTCCAGCCAGAACATGCCTTGTACAGAAGCCTCATTGTATTCAGGTGCATTTATAACTGTGAGCCATGACACAAAGTCACAAAAGAGGTACAAGCTGCTCCTTACAATGGCCTGATGTCTCAGCTGTGCAGAAAGAGAGCTATTGGCTGAGCAGCACTGGGAGCAGTCTGTAACAGAATCCTTCTCAACTTCGGTGTGAGTGATGTGCCTGCTAATGATCCCACTGGCTGGCCTAAGCCAGTGGCAGTCTATAGGCATAAAACTCAAAATGGCTCAGAAGCTCAAGGGACATGCTATCTGATTGAGAGAGCTGGAAGGGGACTGGGGGCCCTTCGGGGATGAATCACAGACAGTTCCCACTGAAGGGCAGGGCTGGGCTGGGTAAGCATCTAAGACCTGAGGCTCACTCCCCAAGTTGTCTAGGCTCAGACAACTCTGGCCTGGCAAAAGGAAGAGCACCACAACAGCTCACAAGCAGTCCATGGCCTCCCCAGCACAGTCAAACACCACTTCCTCACTCTCCTAGCTCCTAAGCAGAATACATTCTGCTCCATTTGCTGAAGAGCTTGGCTCTGTGAGAGGATTCACACAGCCCACTGCTGTCTTATAACATAAGCTCCTGCTGAAAGATTCCCAGCACTGTTTATGGGTGCTTGTGTACAGAAGAAAAACTGAAAGGAAATTTTAAAATGCTCCTACGGGATGCAGAGAGAAACTTAAGGACCTCCTCAGAGGTCCAAATCAGAGAGCAGAACCTGATTATTTTGTTCCACATCCTACAGAGATCTCGACTCTCCCACTTCATAGATTAATAAATTCTGCTACACTGAACTTGGTTGCATTTAGAGGAGATTAATTTCTGCTGTCTCACCCCCTGACAATCTACAGTAATGCCAATCAAAATGTTTTTGTCACACCTTGATGGTAGGAAAACTCAAATAGCAGACTGCCTGAGAGGAAAGGTATCTCATGAGGAGACAGGGTCTACATGAGTGGTCACTGGCCTTACTTAGATTGAGGCTCTGGACCTTCCAATATGTCACTAATCATCTCTGACCAGACACCTCCATTGCAGAAGCTACTTAGCTGGACTGAACTACCCAGATAGGTGATGATCCTGGTTTACATGGACACCAAGGCACCCGCAGAAATCCAGGAGCTTAGTGATACCACAACTGCAGGGAGAATCTCAGAACAGAAAGAGCCAAAAGTATACAGGCAGATTTGGCTACAGTAGAGAAGAACATACCTAATTCTGCAGAAAAGCATTACAGAAAAAGATCCACCCCCATATCCTCTGATCCTCAGTCCATCCCATGCCAGCCCAATATGGTTTAATCTGGGCTGAAAAGTTTAATGGAAGAATTTCAACAGTCGATCTCCTTCTGTCACCATCATACATGAGAATGGATAGAAAAAGGCTCTGCCTTTCTGATTGTGTTGTTGCAGGCTGTTATCCCTCAGGATGACCTTAAGAAGTCATTTACACAAAGGGTCCTCACACTGCTCCCCATAATTAGGGGGGGAAATAGGAAGGCCTATTGGTCTATGAAACTACCTGGCATTTTGTTCTGGAAATTAAAATAATATTGGATGTTACACACTGAAATCTTGCTGAAATAAAGATGCTTCAAATACTCAATATTTATGAAATGCAGACAGATAAAAATATATAAAGCATGAGTGGTTGTATGCACATTGCTGCAATCTCAAAATGGCACCTTATTATCAAAATGAGATCAAGGTTTGAAATACTAGAAATACAGCTGGAAAATAGCTGGAAATAGCAATTTCCAAGAAAAGTGTATTGCTCTATGACAGCTACCCCACCCCCAAATAAAGCCTAAGTAAAACCCCAAATGACAACAAAACATTGAGTTTGTAGTGCTGTCTTTCATTTTAACACTCATCTTTAAGTATCTAAAGGTAAAGCTTTATATGCAAAAAAAAGAAAGGAACAGGGCTTGGGTTTTCTTTTTATTGGAGATTTTTGCCAGTTTGGTTTGGTTTTGGTTTTGTTTGTATGTTTGTATGTTTGTTTGTTTGGGAGGTTTGTTTTGTTTTTTCTTTAATGTACTCTATAAACAGGTTTTAAGGCTTAAATAATGAACCAAATTTTGAACAGTCTTTGTTCTTCTTCTAGAATCCAAAACGAAAAATTTTGGTCTTTGAGATTGCAGGAAGTGTCACTTTATATTCTTGTGTGAAACTTAGAATTCAGTTATAAAAATGCTCTGGGCTTCAGAACAATTCAAAGGCGAGAAATGAGAAAGAACTTGTATTACATTGAAATCCTAAGATACGGCAGACTTTCCTAGGAAGTCAAATTCACACAGCTGTGGCTTTGTAAGAATTAGACACACCTAGTAGATCAAACCCAGATGCCAAGAAAATGTTCCCAGGACTGAAATTATAAACATGCTGACATCATAGTAATTGATTTGTTTATAAAATACAAAGGCCTGTGCAGAAAGCTTATCCTTTGATAAAAGCCTCATCATTTGAAATGTGTAACTGTTTTCTATAGATTATTTCCCAGAGCGACTAGAAAAACATGATATACTAAAGATAAAATTGCTGCCACAAATACATTAAAAAGGACTACAGGGAATGAGTTATAAGACAAGTGAATTTAGAAAAGGATGTAATGAGTTATAGTAGTAGAGGAATATTGTTCCATCCCAATCAAAGGCAGTGTTCTCAGGTTACAAGATAGATCTGCGTACTGGTTTTCACTGAGTTTATTTTCTTCACAATAGCTAGCATGTGGTTGTGTTTGGATTTGCTTTGGAAGTAATGTTGGTAACACAGGATACTCAGGTTATTTCTGAAAAACACTTGGACCTTTTCTGCTCCTCATCCCAACCCAGCAATAAGGAAGCTGTGGATGCACAAGCAGTTGTGAGGAAACATAACTGGGACAGCAGGAATATTTCGTAGTGTATGGCATATTTATCAGATTTAAATCTGGGGGAAGGAGAAGGAAAAAGGAGATGCTCAAAGTGATGGCCTTTGTCATTCCCAGTAACTATTGTGTGTGGTGGGGCCGTCTCTCCTGGAGATTGCTGGAAACCTGCCTGCCCACAGGAGGCACTGAATGAGTTCCTTGTTTTGCCTGGCTTATGTACATGGCTTTTGCTTTCCCTATTAAACTGTCTTTATCTCAACCTACAAGTTTTTCCACTTTTACCTTTCCAATTCTCTCCCCCATCCCACCAGTGGGGAGTGAACAAATGGCTGTGTAGGGATCAGGAAACAGCTGGGGTTAAACAAAAAAAATCCTAAAAAATTTGGAATCTGAATTACTTTGAATAACTCTCTTTAAGAGGCTCTCTTTCATATTCAGAACAAAGTATGACTTGAGCTTTCTTGTATCACTTCTGACTAAATAAAACACAGTATATAATCATCCACACAACGTGAAATTTAGATCCACTGAGAGACAGAAATGTTTTCTAATCAGGATCAGCTGTATGGTCTATAAAGGTAAGGAAGCCAATGTACCAGGATGAAGTTTATACAAAAATTAATAAGACATGAATAGTCTGGGGGGGAAAACTCATTTAATGGAAACTATCCATTCATGTCCTTCCACCCGCTAAGAACTAGGTTCACACCAAGGCACTGGCATGTGGAAGAGAATAAACTTAGATAAATCTTAGAGGGTGCTGAAATTCATAATCTGTTTTTATGGAATTAAGACACTTTTCAGCCCCAAGATGACCAACTACTCAAATTTCAAACACCATAATTTTTCATCACAGGTTTTTGCGTAAACTTTAGGTGCATCAAATCAATCAAAATGAAAAACAAAGCCAAACTGAAAGTGTACCCTACTTTTTAATGATTGGATTATGGGTGATAAAAGTATCTGTACTATAATATCTGGAATAAATAAATAAGAGATAATGTTTATAGTATATTATAATAATATATGCTGAAAGATCAAATAAGAGCCACTATCTTTATAGAATATAAATATTTTATATGAAGAAACAGGAAGAAAGTGGCTCAAGGTCATTGGATGAGCCTTCCTATTGCATTAGTACAAAAGTGGCAATAGAGAAAATACAACATTTTAGCTAAACAAGTACTTTATGTGAGCACAGTTGGATAAACTGTTTTGCAAAGGGTGCTTCAATTGGACAATGTCTTGGTAATAAAGAAGGGCAGTAACTTCTTTACAATATACAGACCTCTATTATCTACTCTGCAAGTGCTTCTTCTCTCCCTCTTTTTCCCAGAGGGTAAGGGGTGTGGAGTAGATTCAGTCACTGTTCATTTAAAGAAGAGGCTCTTAATTTAAAGAGATTATTAGGCATTAATTCATAGTAAAGAATTACTATGACTGACAGATAACAGAAAGGAAACAAACTCAGAAGCCATTTCCTGAACAATACTTGACCTTGCCATTGTTGGTCAAATAGCAGCCTTGCATTGAGAACCAAAGTTGTTTTACCACAGAAATTAACACAAAGAGAAGAAAGCTTGTCAGCAGGATTACAAAATAAAGTGAACTGATTTGATAATATATTTATAAATTACCACACTTTATCTACACAAACAAAGCTCATTCCAAACAGCATTTGTCAAAATATTTAATCCCCAGTGGTCTCAATTTATACCTTTGAAGTAAAAAGGGAATTTGATATCTTCCTCTAATACTCACAAAGTCTCAGACTCCCTGAGATATACTGTGCTGGGGCCCTGGCCCATTTTGAAAACAACAGAAACTTGCCCTCCTCACCTCACATCCACAAACAGCCAGTCTGGACCTGTTCTCATAAGCACACAGTTACTGACTTAAATAACCTGATGGATGTAATTCAGAAGTCTGCCAATATGATAATGTTTCATATAGAGTGTGACTGCAAATTAGTAATCTAGTCCACCCAATTCTCAGTCTACAGCCAACTGCAAGTGCTTTGAGAACCACAGAGCAGATTGGGTTGATCTGCTGAACTGCTGAACCATAGAACACATTGGGTTGGAAGGGATCTTATAAGGTCATCTAGTCCAAGACCCCTGCCATGGCCAGAGACATCTTCAGCTGGATCAGGCAGATGGTTGAGCTTACAGTTCCATCCAGACTGACCTCCAGTGTTTCCAGGAATGGAGCATCTACCACCTCTCTGGGCAACCTGGTCCATTGTTTCACCAGTTTAATCATAAAATATTTCTTCCTTATATTTAGTCTGAATCTACCCTGTTTTAGTTTAAAACCATTACCCCTTGTCCTGTTGCATAAAGCCATATGAAAAAGTCTGTCCTCATCTCTTTTATGAACCCCCTCTAAGTACTGAAAGACCTCAACAGGATCTCTCTGGAGCCTTCTCCAGACTGAACACCCTCGGCTCTGTCAGCCATTCTTTATCAGACAGGTGTCCAGCCCTTTCATCAGTCCTCCTCTGGACCCTCTCTCTTGGATCTGTTTTTCTTGTGTTGAGGATCCAGAGCTGGATGCAATATTCCAGTCATTAATGAGCTGTGGGTCTCATTGCCACAGGAGACCAAGATTAAAAATACATTCAAAAAGTAATCAAATACTTTTGTGCAAAAAATCAGTCTGAAGCTAGCATTTGGTGACCCTCTGGCTCAGGAAGACCCTAAACCACAGATTGTAGTAAATTTGGACTAAGTTTGCAATAAATTTGGACTACATGCAAATGCAATACAAAAAGGGCAACATTCCTCAGTGCCTGCTCCATGTCTTATTTTTTTTCTTAAGCATTGGATGCTTCCACTTCTAGGGGTGAGATGGTTTGCCAAACATATTTTTTGGATTTAGCTGGTACAGTTTTGCAGGTAAGCAAGGACACAGAGGTGAAGATCAGTAAAATCAAGGACACAAGCCTACATTTCTAGCAACAGAAATGCAGGACAGAGCAGATGGCAGATAAACTGTGTTGGCGCTTCAGGAAATTCAAGGATTCACTTTTCTCCCTGTCATTTTGCTTTCTTTTATCCATATGTTTTCTAGATACTTAAAGAGGAACAACATTTAAAATTTCTGAGCTCCATACCCCAATATTTTTTTAAATTCTCTTATAAAAAATTGATTTTGACAACTTGCCCATACTCAGACCCAAGTGAATCAGGAGTAGAACCACTGTATCACTGAGCTAGAGCCACAAACTGATCATAACAGACTTCAAGAGTTACTGTCACATTTTACAGCCTCAGTACTTAGCTTAATAATGTGTTCCTATTTAAATATTCATTAACTGAAGAGAATAGTTTGTAGAGATATTTCAGACAAAATAAATAAGGAAAGATGCAAACTTATTTTATCACTAAACCCCAGGCCTTTAAAGTCCTTGACCAATGAAACCAAAGCAACTGAGAAAACTAAATTGATTTTTCAGAGATATGTTCTTTATACCCCCTTCAGCAGTAAGGGTCTAAGAGCTCCCACAGAGTTGATCAGAAGTCATCAGTTTTATTTTGCAGTGGCTCTTCAGCTTTGAGATTTGGTTTGTTTCATTCTAAGTGAAAAGGAAAGCTTTCCAAACATGATCCAACAATGGGATTGCCTAATGACTGTCATTTGACCAAACGGTTACCTTTTAATTTTACATCCTCTACAAATGAGCAGTGAAACAACCCTAGTTCTCAAAAACCCTCTTATCAATATTGCAGCAGTTCTGAGAAACAGGGTGTTTCAGCAGAGCAGCTTACTTTCAAATACGTGTGTTCTGAAAGTTCCTAAGAACACTTTGCTAAGTATTATTCCTTATACAAACCAACTGGAGAACCTGCACCTGTCATCAGATTAATTTGCTTCATCAATCATTCATTCATTCCAAATAGCTCTCACGAACATTATGAGAATGAGCCTGCTTCTCCACTTCCTGCCCACAGCCTTTGTTGTCATATGAAATTAATTTTTTTTTAAATTTTAGATGTGCTTAAGAAACACCTAAGTGCTATAAATAAACAGATAATATGACACAAACAAAAGCTGAGCCTGCCAGGTCAAGAAGATGACATAGTTTGTACATGCTTAAAATTACAGAGCAGTGATTGCAACCTGAAGTGAACGTGCTGTGCCAGCACAAAGGAAAATTGGTACATCCACATTTCTGACACGTTTTCTTCACAAAGTTCTATCCCCTGCCACCATGGAAATTTACTTGGCAAATGGTTTTGTTGCTTGGTCAAACAGCTGAAAAGTAACACCATAAAGAGGCTTAGGTGGGTGTGGGTTCAAGATCTTTTCTGGGTGGAGCCATCCTCTGTAGTTCTCTGCAAATTACATCTCTGCATGTCTAATTGTGTAACATCAGGGACACTTGGGGCACGACTCAGATGTCACCGTGAACAGACACAACTGGAACTCTCTGCAAGCCCCACTTCAAAACTCCGCAAGAGTTGGAGCACTGACTTCAGCACTGACTGCATCAGGAAGCAAAGTTGGACTTTGTCATCTTTCCACTTTCCTCAAAACCAAAGGTCTGCTTGAAAACCCACTGTATTAGTCTATGACCTGGAAAAAGAGATTTTCAGGGAAAAGAGCAATCGACCTTCTGGGAAAGCTTTCCATTATTTTCTGTTACCTTTGCAATGAAATCATGTTATAGGTGCCTCCTGCTTTTATTCACATGTCAAATATGCAGGTCCCCTCTGCCTCAAGGAAATGCTAACTACTGTGACATCTAGTGAGGAGTCACTGCAGTAGATGATTCTCTATTTAATCCTTTGTCACCTACAAAGGATAAGACTTACGGTTCAACTTACAGTCTTTTTCTCTAGAATTCTTATTGTTTACTCTTTGGTTGGGTTCTGCAAAGAAAAACTGCTTCTGACATGAAGTGAATGAGAAAGTTTATTACATTAGCAGGAACAAGGGAGGAAGTTCACAAGATGCAGTCTTGTGACAGCATGAGCCCTTAGAATTGCAAAAAGCTAGTGCAAAGAAAATACCACTTTGGTTTCTGAAGTAGTTGTTTCTATTTTGTGTGACTTTGATAGAAAGTTGAAAGTGAATTAGAGACATCTCTTTGATATGACTCATGTCCAGGTAGAATTTTTGATGATACACATTGTCTTGCGTCTTACAGTTATTTTCTTAAAATATGTATTGCCAAATATATGATTACAGTTTTCAAAGTGCTGGACCAGCAGGTGGCTTTTTCAAAACAAAGGTAGTACATTTATTTAAAGGATGGATGTTTAAATTTTGAAACTATATGGTAGAAGACTCCTGTGCAAGCTCAAATCTATGTTTCCATTGAATAAAGTAAACAGAGAATTTTTAATCAGAACAGAAATAGAAAAAAGGCAAGCCCTGTGTCTGCCTTCGAGAAAAGAAGAGAAAATAAAAATGTATTACTAGTAGGTTCCTAAGCACAGCTGGTGGACACAGCTCCCACAAGGAGGCATTCAGGAGGCCAATGGTGCTCAGTCACTTCCCTCTCCTGCCAGAGGAGACATCCAGTGACATTGAGAAAATAAAATAAATAGAAATTCTGCTTTTGAAGCACTCTCCTATTCTAAGGTGGCTAGCAATTGTATCCTAACATTTTGCCCAGTAAAGAAAACATTGTTTTCTTTCATGTCAGGTCTCGACAAACTCGTGAACTCCAGGAATCTCGTGAACACAGACTACACTATTTACTCAGAGCCAGTGAACGCCTACGAAACTGTCCTCAAAGCCAGCAAAGAGCAGTGGGAGTCTCACCAGTGAGGGCAAGGTCAGCCCAAAGCCTGGCACTGTCAAGTGTCAAGCTTCAGAAGGAGTGGGCACAAGTGATTCTCTTCCATGGAGAGAGCAGTGTAGCAACACTCCTGCCAGTGGGTAATGCCAAACCATCAAGGACAAAACTGCTAAAACTGCTAAAACTGGCACATTGACATTGCATTTGCTCAGTGCTGGCTGACAGGTGCAGCTGGGAGCTTTGCCAGGAGAACAGGAAAGGTGGCTGTTCTGGTACAGGATGTTATAATTTGAAGACATGCAAGTGCTTTGTGTTTACTCATACAGGGTGGCCATGGGATTCTTGAGTTGCCTATTTCTTTTGACACTCCTAATTAATACTTATGAAAAGTTTTCTGATGAGAAAAACTCAAAACACACCTACAGGGCTAAATTTAGACACTGGAATCATGTATGGCCTATTTGAAAAAGAAAAATAAACATATAATAAAGGGTATAAACATGGTTCTAAGATGACTTATCATAAGGGTCACATTGGGAAATCAGTTATAGACATAATAGGGCATCTGAAATGTCACAAACACCTGTTATTTTATGAAAGTATTTGTTTTATCTTTGAAAGATAAAAACAGAACCTTTTCACTTCTGAATTTATCTTCCTCTGGTTATGATTTTGCTAACATATGGTGTTTTTCTTACCAGTTAAGTAGCACCACAGGGCCTCCCCCCACCAAAAAAAAAAAAAAAGGAGAAACATATATAACATATATATGAGGAGTGTGAACCAGAACTTGAGATAGATGGTATTAACATCCAGGTTGTGAAGCTAGATTTTAAACCATTCACATCCTCCTGACCTGATAGGATTACTCTCTCCAGGGGTTGAAAAGTGTTTCAACCTCAATACTCACTGAATAATTGGCTGCTGTGTGGGAGAGAGTGACACCAAGGTGACAGGAACAGTGTAAAAACACAATCTCACTTGGACTCACTCTTATTTGGTGATTTTTAACTGTCTGAGGCTCAGATTCTAATTTCAGGCATCCCAGCCATCCTGCTGACATCCATTTGTATTGCTACAATTTTGAACCTCACCAAACCTTAAATTTCATTTACTTGTCCAAGTGAGTAATATCAAGAGGCTCTGTAATAGGGGGAAAAAATTTGCAAACAAATCAGATGAGAAAATTGCATTTAGGGATAAAGACATTAGTCTTTTTAATCCAAAGAGTATTTCGACAGCATAGGCCAAATGTGTGTAAATTAATCCCTTTATCTAATTCTAAGCCCTTAAAGTGCCTATTGCTTGTCTCAAGTGTGGTCCCAGTATAAACAACAGCTATCAGAATCTGTAGGAAGGTTTCTTGAATCTGGTGAAGGCCAGAATAGTCCATTCTGTACAGCACAGTTGTCCCTGCTGTTGGAGAAGACATCACTCACAGGGGCTCAAAGAAGAGGATCTAGGGTTACTTCCCAGCACAAGAGTGAAAAGAATATCATTGTCACTCACAGGTCTTTGAAATTTTACTTCTCATTTTACTAAAAATACAACTCAAAACCCATTGTGACACATATTTGTTTCTTCAAGAAGCTTTCCTCACTGAGAAACCTTAATCAGATTGTTTCCTTTATAGAATTAGTAACCCAAAATCAACAGTTGGTCTTGTACTCAGCTTGTTTGGTCTTCTGTTCTCCATCAAGATCATTGTCTTTACTATCACTGCTTATGCATCTTAGCCTACCCTAGAAAGTGTTGCTGAGCACATGCAATATTGTTACGTGGGAGAAATGCCACTGTTGGCAGAAGTCATAAATTCATAGAAATACGCATTGAATTTATTGGCAGAGATCTCTGTAGATTAAGCACTAGACTTCTCTACATGGATTTGTTTGTGGTCAGGCCTAAGATTGTAACATCTGCAGCCACACAGACAAGGTGTGGAATACAGGCTTGAGAACAGCCCAGCACACTCGAAATGAATTACTGGAAATCTTAATAAATGCCACAGTTTAAAATGCTTGACATGGTTTTGCAGAACCTGAAGGACTCAGGAACAAGCAAGTTTATTTCTGTGTGATTTTCTGGAAGGCAGGCAGAGAATATTTCTCTTTGGAGGGAGGGACTGAAAGCCAAATGATTCTTTAACAGCTGCTGTGCTGAACCTCTGGGAATCCGTTCAGGGGCAAAACCAGAAAAAGTCATGTCATACTGTTAGATCATCCAAGGATGAAGGAAGTGACATTACCTTTCACTGAACTATGCTCAAGTGCAAACCCAGTCCCTGTGAGTGGATGAGCTCAGGTGAAGAAATGGCTGAGAGAAGAACATCTTCCTAATGGAGAAAAACAACTGAAGGATTTACCTGTTCTCCTCCAGGCTCCACCACTGTAAGAGCAGGAGAAAAAATGTGTCTCTTTTATCACAAGTGTTATTACACTGGGGATTGGGACTGGAACATCTCAACATAGCCTTTTTAAGTTCTCACACCTGAGCAACTTTGACATACGCATGTCTATAGGAAATACTTTCCAATCACCAAAACTGCTCGTTACTGTTACACAAAGCATCTGTCAGGATCCATAAGGATCTCTGTGCAGGATCCAGTAATACCACACCTTCAAAGATATTCAGAAATCAGCAAGTTCACAAAATCATAGAATAGCTTGGGTGGAGGAGACTGGTAAAGGCCATCTAGTCCAAGCCCCTGCAATGAGCAGGAACATTTTCAGTTAATCAGGTTTCTCAGAGCCCTGTCAAATTTGACCTTGAATGTTTCCAGGATTGCGGAACATACCACCTCTCTGGGTGACTTGTCCCAGTGTTCTACCACAATCAACATAAAAAATTTCTTTTCTTGTACCTACTCTGAATCTACCCTCTTTAGTTTAATGCCATTACCCTTGTCCTATCAGTACAGGCAGACTAGCCCAGATCTCTCAGTCTGTCCTCATAGAAGAGGTGTACAAACCCTTCGATAATTTTTGCAGCCCTCCTCTGGACCTGCTCAAACAGGTCCATGTGTTTCTGTACTGAGGACTCCAGAGCTGGATGCAGTATTCCAGGTGGTCACACTACTACAGAGCTCAGGGGCAAACCACCTCCCTTACCCTGCTGGCCACACATTTTCAGATCCAGCCTAGGGTGCAGCTGGTTTCTAGGCTGTAAGGGCAAATTGCTGGGTCGTGCCTATCTTTTAATTCACCAGTACCTCCAAGTATTTCTTGGCAGGGCTGCTTTCTGTAGCCTTCATGCCCCAGCCTCTGTTGATACTGGAGTCACTTCAACGCAGGTGGAGTTGGCATTTGGCCTTGTTCAATCCCGTGAGATTTCTCTAAGACCCCTCCTTGAGCTCATCCAGGGCCCTCTGGATTACTCCTATTCCTCAGAGGTGCCAGCCCTATCACTGCTTTGTGTCTGTCTGCAAACTTGCTGAGAGTGCACTTAATCCCACTGTCTGTGTCACATTAATGACCCGTCCCAGCACAGACCCCTGAGGGACACCACTCATCACTGATCTGGACATTGAGCCACCGACCACTATTAAATTAACCACTCCTGATTTCATATAACAATTAACTAACAAAAGAACTCCTAGATGGTATTTACTCACCCTTTGCAACCAACTCTGACTACACAATAGATGTGTCTGCACACAAGTGGTGACCCAGCATCATTTACTGGATGGGCCTTTGAGGAACAGGGGTTTTGCCACTGACTTTCACAGAAGTAGGTCTGAATCTTCCCAGCACTCTGCTTTGTTGCTGAGATTTTCTGATCTGCCAGTCTGTGGCAGCTCACACACACTGTTCAAAGATGAGACTCTCACAAGTTGAGACAGCTTTAGATGGCAAGAAGAAGTGGGAGTCTCTTCCCCATGCTGCCACAGAAATGTCTGGATGCAGAAATCCCAAAGCACATTGAACTGCAAGAAAGAACAAGCCACTAAGAAAGCAAGAAATATTTCAGTTAAAAGTAATCTCAAATACCACAACAGCAAATTTCAAAATCAATATCTTCCCTTATCCAAAGTCATCTTTATTGCACATTTTGTCTCTTTGATTAGATTACTGACAATTCAGAGGCATGGCTTTGATTTATAATTCAATCCACTTGTCATCAATAGCAGGTCTGAAAATACATTTGCAAAAGGAAAGAGTCAATCAGATGCAGAGGGCAAGCTGCCAAAAGGCAACCAGCTATTAATTCTGAGCAGAATTTGATATGATTTGATATTAAATAGCTGACTCAAGAGTTTCCTAGGATGCAAAGAAGATAGAAACTAATCATAGCTGAATCAGAGAATTATGAAAATATTTTTAGAAAGAATTAGTACTCTAATTTTCTTTCATTATATTTATCAAAGCTTCACCCATCTTGGGAGAACTGCTGTCTCATTTAGCATGCAATTTAAAAAGCTCTCTTAACATTGACTTGAAGATGATTAGCTATAGTCATAACATCCTCTTAGTAGACATGAGGTATTCTCAGGGATGCATTTCCCTAAGGCATTCAACTTTAGGGCATCTACTCTAAGCAACAGAAGGACACAGCAGGTTCTTGAACTAGCAGCAGTCTCTACCTGGAAAGCATATGGGATAAAGTCTATGAATTTTGCACACTGTTTTCATTCAGGAAAAGTACAAGGTTAGATCCCATCAGATATTAGGAACTAGAATGTCTCAAACACTCCCTTGAAATAACAAATGACTGGATTATTTGGGCCCTTTTCTCTGCAGGTTCACCTTGGTGTGTATCACACTGGATTCTACCCTGTAGGCTTTCTCAGCTGGGCTGTCTTCATAATTGTCTGTGGATTTACTACCAGGTGTAGTGACACAATTGATAGCTCCACTTTGAACTTTAACATGGACTTGCAACTTTCATCTTAGAACTGGGCAATTCTCAGGAAGATTGATTGTCACAACCTGAACTTAAGCACTTGGCTAATTGTTGTCTGGAGCCCCGCTGAGTTTCAATTTTACTATTTGCCTTAAATTTAATTCCTTTTTTGTAGGAGTGTCAAATTTGATCAGATTAGTCTTTTCCAGTATAAACTTGTCAGAAACTGAAAAGTATCTCCATTTCCACCAAGGCTTTTGTCAGTACAATAGAAAAGTACATTTCAAGTGATGTAATTATACAAGTAAATTACATTCCAACCTCAGTCTCTTCTGTTTAAAGTGTCAGATTTAATCCCTGAACAAATTAGAAAGCCAGTCTTTGTATTGTTTCCCTAAGTCACATGCAGATTTTTTTGCCACCTGTGAGTGGAGATAATACAAACAGCATTTCCTCCACCCTAAGTAATGCAATTAAATAATGAGTACAAATGACTGCATTCTTCTTGAAAATATATTTAGGTTTTTTAATTGAACATATTCCTCTGCAACTTGAAAAACTCAGACTTCTTCTAAAGAAAATCTAGAGATAAGCCCAGAAGCGACCAGAGGCACACTATGTTCTCATCATAATAAACCAGAGAGAACAAGAAAATAGTGTTGGAAAAGATTATTAAAGATTTAAAATATATGAACCCACTCTTGAGAGCTCTGCCTAAGCACAGGCTACAAGAACAGTGGAAACAAGAGAAAAGCTGATAAGCATTTACTTCATAACTGATATTTTTTCCCTCCCCAGTTTCTCTTCTGTCTCTCTATAATTCCACCTCTCAGGATTTTTTTACTATCTCTTCCCCTGCCATCCCTTTGCCTCCTACACATTGTCTCTTCAGCTCTCTTGCCATCTGAGTAACTTTTTGTCCTCTTCAGAACCAGAGCCTTGCATTCTTCTTGTGCCACTCTCTTCTTTTTCCTTCTTCCCTCAAATATTTCCAGCCACAACCCAGCTATAGTTTTCTCTCCTACCAATGCTTTTCTCTGCATCTTCCCATACTTTTCCGCTCTAAATATTTTCCCTCACTGTTTGCCAGTTGGCTTCCATTTTCATTTCTCTTTATTTGACCTTGTTTCTCCTATTGTCTTCTTCTCTTTCCATAGGTACCCCAGATTCTCCTTTCTCTCATTCCTATTATTGTGACCTTTCTTAGCCTTTCCCTGCTTTTTCAGGTCTCTGTGTTTTCCAAGATTCACAATCTTCTCAATTTCAAATATCCTTTCTGTACCTTTTTCCACTTCTCCATCTCTCTATTTATTTCCAAATCCCTTTTCCCTCTTCTTTGCTTTCTCTCTCTACCACCTCACTCTGTTAAGGTTCTGTTTCAGCACTAATGTTGTAATGCTTCTTCAGCCATCTTGGCAGACTACAAAAGGAAAAAGGCTGCATGTCAGTCATGGCAAGGAGCCCAGAGTAACTCTTCACCTCAAAACTCACCAGCTGAACAAGACAGTTAGTAGTTGAAAGTGCCTTGGAAAGTTAATTAAAGGTGCCTTGAGAGCTTCCTCCACATCCTTCAACAGCCCAGAGACCCAGATCCCCAGGCTCCTGCTGTGTGCACAACACTTTGTACTGTGATTTATTTGAATAATCTGTGTAGCTCTTGGGACCTGTGCTCAGATGGCTCACTCAGCTTCTATTTTTTTTCCCTGACCAGATACTGAGGATTTACCAAGAATCAAAGGACTTTGCAAGGGGCTTTACGAACCGGGGCTAGCCTTGATGTTGTATCTGCTTGATGACTCATTTGGATACTCCTATTTCACAGTAATCCTGCTTCATGAGCACTGTACTATGCAGATAAGCCTTCTGCCTTGCTACATCCCTGCTTGTAGTGCTTTCACTCCTTTCTTGAATGTTTGTCCCTCTGTTAGAGATATGCCTGACCATACTATGGAGAAACAGGCTTTCCTCCCACATCTCAGCTCTGACTTGGATGGTACAGGAAAGGCAAGTTCTGCCCAGTGTCAGCCAACAAGAGACCCAGAGCTCATTGTCCTCCTAACACTGCTCCTGAACTGCATGATGAATATTTCATGGGACAGCAGAGTTGTTTTCTACCATCCAACTATTCCCACTGCTCAGCTGTACTGGTGTGAAACAAGTGGTTCTTGCTTATCCTGCTACAGCTCTTGTAGCTACTACCCCAGCTGAAGCCTTGCTGCTACAGGGGTAACTAGAGTTCAGAACAGATGGTCTTCAAGCCAGCTATCTCTACTTCTTCCTTTATGGGACCATGGAGATGGTGTATGAAGCAGTCTGAATGCAGACCATAATAATTTATATAGCCAGTCACAGATGGCCCTGCTTAATAATTAGTGAAGCCAAAAGGAATCTAATCTTTATTGAAAAGAGGAATCTCTAACATGCTTTTTATATAATTCTTTTCAGTTTAGCTCTTTTAATGATTTCCTTGCAGCTGCTGCTTTATGATGGTGTTTGTGGAAGATTAATGTAAACAATGATGGGATGTGGATGCAGGGGCCTAAACCAATTTGCCTTTGATAACACCCTGGATGATGAGCGTGATTTCCATACACGATCAACTCTCTCTGCCTAGCCAAGGAGCAATATTCTAACAGTTAAACAAGCAACTTCTGTCTTTCCTCCTACCTAGAGGGTAAAGGGCGAGAAATAGTCAAGTGTCAATGAGGAAAAACCCAAGGGATTAAAAACTATCATTTGTTTTTGTAGGATCGATTACTCCTCTCCTTACTGTGATACAGCTTCTCATGTATGGTAGCCTTCCCCTGGACTTTAAAGCTAATGGCCAAAAATTAAGTTAAAAAAATCTTGGTGTAGAAATGTATCTGTTTCTGAATTCTCCCTCACCAGCTGACTTTGCCAGTCAAAGGGAAAGGGAAAGGAGCTACTGATTGGCAATGACCTGTCTTCTTATTCAGGAGTACTGTATACTTATCATGATCCAAACTGTAACATCTCTATAATTTGAAGTTGCTCCTTTCTGAGGCTCAATTTTGATTTGGACTTCACCCCAGTTCAAAGGGAGAGGAGTCACCCACATGAACATAAATCAGGAATGATGCTAGACTTCCCCTGAGCAGAGGGGTCTACAGAATTTCAGCCTGTGGCACAGCAGCCCAGATTCAGCTCCAGAGATAAAATTAGGGCAGGAAGGGAACCATATCTGTTAGAAACATCAATTTTTTTGTTCACTCCTCCCAGGAACCTGCTCTTCAACACCTTATTACTACCTACAGAACAAAGCAGACACTATGTGAGCCAGCAGTGGACTCTTAATGAAAAGTATAGGGGTATTTTTGGTTTTGCAGTTTTAGCAGTTCTCACAGCTATCTGTAATGAACACTTTTCAGTGACAGAAAATCATAGGAAAGGACATTTGGTTCTGTTTCCATGTAGGAAGATACTTAATTAAAACCAAAATTTTGTTAAAGCTGCTAAAGAGGTGTGCAGGTGGCCCTCCCCTCCCTACCCTTTAATGTGAAATCACTGCCTGCTCTTTGACTGCTTTCTGAGTCAACAGTGTGTGCCTTCAGCATGTGCACAAGCCAGGCATTAAAACTCAATCTTTGCCACTTGAACAGCACAGAGGAGGTACAGCAAGCTACATTTGGGGAGCAAAGAATGGTACCACAAAATATGCTGAGAGACCAAGAGCAAGATGTTACTCCTTCGTACAAGAGAGTGCTATGTGTATCAACTCTTTCCTCAGCTGCTGTGCTCTGGAGGACGACAATGGCATCGGATCTGGGGATCTGTACATTGCAAGAAGGTATCAGTAAGACATGAAATATTCAGTATCTTTGCAAGAAATAATAGGATTGCTACCAGCATTTTCCATTCTCAGCAGACATGAAAAACTGTATGAGGAGCCAAAATGCAGGAGGGGCCGGTCTACCTTTCAAAACGTATGGGGGGGTTGCTATGGACTTAGATTTAAGAAATGCAAAATGCTACTCATGGAAGTAAACTCTATGCATTGGTACAGGCTGGAGACTCTACAGAAAAGCATCTTGAGGTCCTAGTAGGAAAGAAGTCAATTTGAGCCAGCAGTAAGCTCTTGTAGGAATGCAAAAGTATCAAAAGTAGGTCAAAGGAAATGATGATTCATTTCTATTTGGCACTTGTGAGGCTGCATCTGGAGTAGTCTTCAGTTCTGGGAGTAAGTCCAGAGGAGGCCAGTAAGATGGTGAGGAGCTGCAGCATATGACCTTTGAGAAGATAAGGGAAGTGGGGAGGAAATAAAAAAATTATAATAACTCTCTTCAGCCATCTAATCAGGGCTATAGAGAAGAGAGTTGTAGAGAGTACAAATCTTGCCTCTTCTGAGAAATACACAGTCAAAGGAGAATGGATAGTGATCACAGTTTGCAGGAAACAAATTTAAAGTTTAAGGAAAGTTTTTCTCTGTGACAGTGATTAAGAACTGTGACAGGCTGTGCAGAAACATCACGGGATCCCTATTCCCCTTCCCTGGACATTTTCAAAATTTGACACCCTGAACAGCTTCATATAATACTGCAGTCTGATGTGACCTCAGCAGGGAGACCAGAGAGCTCCCGACATCACTTCCTACCCAGAGTATTCAATGACATGTATGAAATACATCTGGAGAGCAACTACAGAGCATCTAGAAGGTTTGGGGTAGGGGGTTATTTGGTACTATTAAAAGCTGAAAGAAGGTGGATCCTGCTAATTTGGTAGAAAGGGCTAAATGGAAAGATATCCATGGCATCAACTGTCCTCTTTAGGGTTTTCTTTAAAATAAGTGACATACTGTATTTATAAATGCAAGTTTGCAATGACTTCATAAGGGGATTACTCATAAAGCACTGCATTTTATTTCTTCCTCACCAAGCCTTTCCTCATGGGTAAGACCTTTTTTAAAGTTTCCTGAAGTGATCTCGGGAGAAACTTCAAGTTTTGTTTACAACGGAAGGTTGGGGAAAAACACTCTGGTAAATGTTGCCATGAAAGACAACTGATTTTCCAGAAGATGAATAGAGACTTAGAATATTTTAAAACCAGAAGGAGTGTCAAGATTTTCAAGTGAGTTTCATGTATTTTCAAAGCCTGCCTGTGGTTGTGTGGTGCCTATGATCAGTAATACTGTCGACAGAATAGAGTTGGACAAAAATTTATTTTGGAAATGTGTTGCTGGAGTTCTTCCATCTCAAGAGCACGAGGGAACCAACTCCACAAGCTGTGAGCACCAAAGTCTAATGCAAGGTCCAGGAGGGAATCAATAAATGCAGGCTCACCTCCAATACTTAGTAGTCCTGTGTTGGCATCAAAAGTTGCTGATGTGACGCACTTGAGATTTAATGAGGCTGGAAATAGAGCAAGAATCATTGTCCTCTGCTTGTAAGAGCAAGGGCCCTTCAGGCAGTGCTCGCTTGAGCAGCGCAGTCAGAAGATGCTGACTTAGGACAATTTTGCTCCTAGCACAGTGCTTCAGTAGGTAGGTGAGTGGGGTGAGGCAAGAGCATGTAATAAAAACATTGTGGAGAAAGTGGGCTTAAGAAACAGTTTCAGTTTCATTTTATGGAGATGGAAAGACTATTTCTGACTGCTTTTTACCCTATGATATTGAAAACACCAAAGGAACTTCCTGAGCAGTTTTGGGATTAGTATAGTATTTAAACTCATTTAATTACTGTGATGAATTACTTGCTTGCCATTGATCTCCTTATCTGTCCCAAAGTACTTACAGGATGTTCATTTTGCCTTCTCAAAGTACTATGCTGGAAATGAATTTCTGTTTACTTATGTTAATAACTAATCAAAGGAACCAAAATGAGCTGTACATAACTAATTGACCAGTTTGTTTTACTGTCATCCATGGCAACGCTGATAAGATTTTCTGACAGCACCCAAACCAAGCTGCTATCAGCAAAAGGCATTCTGTATATAAAAAGAAAAGGAAGCAGGCAATCTGCAGTTATTACCTAGGAAAGATAGAAGCCACTTAAGAGAAAGGAGCTGCCTTTTGAAGGAAATGTCAGGGCAGGGAGGGGGATGGGATTTAATGAGATGAAAGGACAAGAGACCTGAGGCATAATTAAGTCCCAGAAGATCTCACTGAGTGTTCAGCAGAACCCCCCACCTAGCAGTCCTTCCACCCTCACTGGAATTAAAGTTTAATTTGGTGTCTAAGGGGAGAGGAAAGACCTGCATTATCAAGCACAGAAATCAATGAACCGAGTGAAGGAAAAGGTCACACCCCCTGCTTGCAGCACAGAAGGTCAAGAAGGAAAAGGTGAAGATATATGACAGCTCGACGCTTACTTTCAGTGTTGGGAATGGGAGAGGTGGACGTCACCCCACAGATTCATCACCACCTCTCTTACCATAAAAGAATTTCCATTTCCATTGAAGAAAGCATTGTAGAGGTTTTTCCTCTGTGCCTGTGGCCATTGTTGCTGTTTTTAAAGTCCAAAGAACTAAAATAAGTGTTGCAGAACTTTTTATCTGGTTTAATGCAGGTACCTAGCAGGTAAAACACACATTTCCATACACAGTGGACTTAAATATTTCAGGACATCTTAGGTCAGTGCATTTTCCTTGTGGTACTGGGCATTTTATCCTCTCTGCTAGACCCACAAATAGCTACCATCAGACACCCAGTTTCTAAGTTTCCATGCAGAAACTTTCCTGAGTAACAACTAGCAACTTAAATCAGTGCGAGTCCTAAGTAGCAGGTAGGAGCAAGAACAGCAGACAGTATAAAAGCACTGCCTACTGTCAACTGAATGCAGATTGCCTGAACCCCAGGATTTTCCCTGCAAAAAATGGAACTCTCTGCCTGAGGAAACACTGCACTGACAATAGCGAAAACTCAACAAATATATCTGCAAATTGCTCTCTGTAGGGTGACACTACCATTCTAGTGAAGCCAGCTTTGCTCTTCTGTGCCACTTCTCATCAGCCACCCCCCAGTTCTCATCCCATGTCACATCAGCTGCAGACACCTTAGACACACTTCTACTACCTGATATTTTCCCAGCAGCATACCTGAGTGCACCATAGATATAGTATTCTCATTATCACAGTGCTTGGAAGCCAAAAAATAGTTTTATTAATTTCAGAATGAACAGAATATCAACAGAAAGACAGACCTATGTAAAACAGGTAGGCACACACGCTCTCCCCAATACCTGTTCCAATAGGCAGGTAGCTCTTAGGAAAAGACATTGGCTTGATCCACACAGTAGACTTAGATGTCACCTGCATGGTGTCACTTCATGGAATACCTCACACAAGGCTGAGTGGCCAGCATTCCTCTTTCCATTCATACAGAAGGTGGCCTTGAAATCAAATAAACTATAGTCTCACTTCTTGTTTTGCTGGCAAAACCGTAGGTATGGTTCATCCTGCAAAACGTGTGTGTGTGCAGGGTCCAGGAAGAGTAGCTTGACATTTAGCTTAAAGAATACCCTGTAATCTTCTTGAAACAGAAAGGTTTCCCAAAGTGTCCTGTCTTTACAGTTTGCAAGTACTTTGTCATGCCCAGGAAAAAGTGATTTAAAAAAAGGGAAATCTTGCCTTCATATAAAAGGATTTTTCTGAGCTGAAATTCACAGCCTCAGCAGATCATGGTTTGCAGGATGCCTGCAGCTGGTCTATCAACTTTGCTTGGATTTTCAGCTATTTGCACTTGTACCCCATCTTTACTAGGAGGTCTTTTCCTACACGCTTGCTTCACAGCTTTCACCATGGCAGTTGGTCACAACTGAGGTCACCTGGTTAGCTCTGAGCTTTAGTAGGCGTTCTGACTCTCTGCCAGATCATATGGATCCTCCAAGCAACAGACCTGCTACTACAGTTGATTTAGATGCCAAATTAAACTTTTACATGAGATGTCCAAATTACAATCTTTTTCTGCCCATCCCTCACAAAATACAGTGGATGATGTAGTTATTTGTAAGACCGAGCTGTCTCACCCAAGTAAGTTTGGCGTCCCACACAATTCTACAATAGAGAGCTGAAATCATTCCTATCTCACCCTGCCCAATGACACCAGCTCAGGCATGGATAGTTCCCCTCTAATCTGTCTGCTGTATGATCAAACCAAGCTTTACTGTAGCACTGCAACGGAGCAAGCCTACACCTTTTCAGCTGTGGTTAATCAGAGCTCATCAGCCAGCCCCGCTGAGAAACAGTGAAAACCCATTAGAATAGCATTCACAATTAAGTCATTATTTTCTGTTCTCATGAGCAATAAACTGGGAAGTAAACCCAAAGAAGGATCTAATCCTGCTACAACTTTTACCCACTAAAAATCCCCACCAACTTCAGAGCTCTTGATACATGATTGCAATGGATTTTAATTTTAATTTTCTGGGTTTAGATAAGGCCTTCATAATCAACAACCTAATGTTTTTTTCTGTTACTTCAACACTTGCAACATGATTCAGATTCATTCCTCCAATGACAAAAATGTAAAAATTGAAAGATGGGAATCCATTCTCAAATCTTCATACAATGTTTCACAATGTACATTGTTTCACAATGGGTGCCATCAGATTGCAGGAAAAAAGAAACCAAAACAGCCAAACAAATTCCAGTTACTACTTTGACTTCCCTGCTAAATTCTTATTACAAATTTCACTGCACAAAATGAGATTTCAGTGTTATATGATTTTTTGTGAGCCACAAATTAGTAACAAAAGCCACAAATCACTAACAAAAATACTCTCAAAACTCCAAACATATTTGTCCCTCAGAAACATGTCTTCATTTTTATACAACAGCTGTAGAAAAACTGTAACTTTCCAGTGAAATACACAGCATGTGCCAGTAGGTTTCCACGCACTTGCAGAATAAATTAATTTGGGTACACAAAGAATTTAGCCAACAGCAACAAACCATATGGCTAAGTCTCAAAAGTGTCTATTTAACTAAATAAAGGAAGTTTTAAAGATGTTTGTTTGACAGACCTGTATAACTACTCTTCTGTTGAATGTGGCTAAAGTGTGAATTAGAGTTGAAATTGTAATTAAATCAGACATTTTCATTTACATGCATCCAAACTGACTGTGTTACCACAAGCTTGCTTTAATGGTTTTTATAATCTCTGCTTGCTTTCTATACTGTTTGGACAAGCTAGTTCTAGTTCACTAAAATATTTCCAGAAATGTTTCTGAGTCAGCTCAGTTTTGTAGAATCACTTCCACTACATAGTGCAGATTTCAAAGCAGACAGTTCATTGTCAAAAGCAGCACCATGTCTCTTCAGTGCCTGTCATCCCACACTGACAGTGAACAACTAGTAATGCACCAAACAATCTTGGCCAATTGCCTATCGACAGTTAAAATGAAAATGTATCAAACACTCACTGTGTATTCTGGAGTATTAAGTGTTTTTAAACTTCTTTATAGCTGTTTTGCAAGCAGAAAAATGGGCAAAATTCAGATAAAAGGGAATAAGAACTTTTTAGGCCACCAAGGGTGGACTAAAGCATGTGGGTGGCCAGCTACAGAGGCAGAGAATAGTATGACAGAACCTCAGTTGTATCCTGCTATGTGTCCATGCCCAGACTATTTGCTGGAGATACTGCCTACATTATCTATCCATTTAGTCCGTAGAAATTCAAGCCAGAGCTTCATTTACTCTTGAATTTTTTACAATGAAATTTGATCTTCTGGGGTGCTAAATTGCTTCTGCAGTGTTGAATACCCCAAAACCCTCCAAGCCTCAAAAGACAGCAAACCACTGTCTTGCTCCACTTCCAAGAGGATCTTACAGTGGGGAAAACTGATTTAAATGTGTCACGGTGTGACTTGGGTTTGCCAATTTTAATATATTTAATTTCTTTTAGAGATAGGATTTAGGAGTAGAGATAAAGCAGGCTCAAAACTTAAAAGGGCATAAGAAGAAATTTATTAATAACATAAAAAAGAATTCAGAATAAGATTCCTAGATTGTTCCCTCCTCCCCTTTCCTTCATTCCACATTCCTTAACAACAACATACAGAGAACAATTCAGTCAGTTATCTACTTAAATAATCATTTCAGTTCACTTTAGAGACAAAAGTTCCTTTTTCAGTTTAGGCTTAGGGAGTGTCTTCACCTTCACAGTGTACATCCACCTGGACCTACAGAACCCTGACTCTCCTCCCATTTACACAGTCCCTCCAGAGCTGTGTTATGGGTTATGATTCACACATGGGGTACTACTTTTAAAGGCAGGCTGCTGAAAAACAAAATTCTCTTCATCTCCTTCTCTATCAAATGTCTCTGTCAATATTCCAATCCCAAAACGAGAGCTCAATTTCCCCAAGGCAAAAAGTCTTCTTCTCAAGCACCCAAACCTCCCCAAGTATATTTCACAGTTTAAAGGAATTTTAGTGTAGTCACCGTCCCCTTAGCCCACAAAAAATAGTTTTCAGCTACTTATCAGTTGCATCTTTTCAATCTCTTCCCATCAGGAATTTTATTTTAATTCCTCTGACTTTTGTAGACTCCATGCTTTATGTCTTCTCATTCAGGGGAGCACAGGAGATCAAGAATCTTATCCAGGCATTAAAAAATAGTTTAAATTGTATCCAGATCGTGAAGAAGCCAGGCCAGGCTGTTGCTGGAAAAACTCTGAGCCATGTGCATCATCTGAGGCCTCTCTTCTCAGAATGGGGTGGGGGAAGGGAGAGCCTTTGGTGGCTGCCCCATTTTCCCCCTCGGCCATGTCGCGTGGAGAGGGGAGCAGAGCCGAGCGGAGCCGGGAGCCGCGCGGGGCCGAGCCCGAGCCCAGAGCCAGGCCGGGGCCCAGGGCAGGGGCCACCTCGCCTTCTGGGAGCCGGAAGCCGAAAAAGAGGGCGAGTTAACTTAATCCAATGTGATTTGTGAAAGCGAAATATCTTTTTAATTGGTTTTTCGAGCTGTCCACTACTAAATCAGCTCTCTGATTGGTCCTCACAGCTCACAGGGGAAGACCTCAGAGAAGGGACAGCCCTCCTACTCCCCAGCCTCTGGTGCTTTCCCTCAGGCAGCTCTACCCCTACCCCCTTACATGTGCAACCAGCACAAAATGACAACCTAAAACTTTGATGGGGCAGGAAAAAAAGCCTCTGCAACCAAGTGTTAGGTTAATTTTAGCTTGAAACTAAAGGCAGAAGCATGGCCAAAACAGCTACTGTCCTCAGAGAGGAACACAAATATTTCCTACCTTTGTCCCTGTGTCTTCTAAAGCATGGTATTTCTTATAAGCAAGTGTTAGATCAGTCAACAGAGAAAAGAAGCACATGCAAGTGTTAATTCATTCCTCAGCAGATAGCAGGACATAAGGACACCACAATTCTGCTGATGGGCAGTTGTTGCCTACTGAGTCTCCCCATTATCCTGAGCAACACAGAAGAGTTAACACAAAATGTAAGACCAGGCCTGTGACACCAGAGCTACTGCCTGTGCTGGGGAACTTCTCAGGTGAAGAAAGCTGAACTCTGGCAGGAGGGAGTTGGAAGGCCCGCTGGAGTGGGAGTAGTAGATTTTACATCACAAATATGTTTCCTTGCATTTTCCCAACATAAAAATAGTTTTCATTGGAATAACTGATGTCAAAGCTGGTCAAAGCCATATAAATCCCTGTGCTTGAAGTATACACCTTGTGAAGTGCTATGAAAGAAGGAAGACTGCTGTTTGCAAGAATTTAGCTGCACAACATGGTCGGCTACATCAGTCCCACTACTTAAGTCATGTATGAAAATGAGCACTGGCTAAACTTTGTCTGTCTTCAGCTACAGCTTCTGTCTTCAACAATGTTATGCCAAGATAAATGGTCTAGTGCTAACTGTTCCTGCAGATGATGAATATTTGCACTTCCTAGGGTGTAATTCTCCATTTTCAAACCCATGTCTAACCACTAAACAGGAAAAAGTAGTGCATTGCTTGAAAGGATGCTGGACCAAACAACAAATGGAAGAGGTAATGCCTTGAGAAATTTTTGTCTGGGAAACAAAACTAGCAAAAAATCTCAGGCTACATCATGATAAAAGAAACCTGGAGGAAACTATGTGAACATTTTTTAGTAATAAATTTCATAGAAGCACAACCCAAAACTTTGTTCCTATCATGGTTTGACACTGGTTTAATGCCAGGCACCCACAAAAGCTGCTCACTTACTCTCATCTGCCACAGCTGGGCTGAGGAGAGAAAAAAAAATTAATGGAAGGTTCATAAGTTGAGATAAGGACCAGGAGAAAACACTCTAAGGGCAAAAAAGGCTCAACTTAGAGGTACAAAGAGAATTTATTGCTAACAAATTAGGAGGAGGATAATGAGAAGTAAAATAAGCCCTTAAAGAGCACATTTTCCCCCCAACCCCTCCCTCTTTCCCACCAACAGGGAGACAGGGTATTAGGGTTTTGGTCAGTTCATCCCTGAGATTTTCTTCCACTGCTCAGGGAGAGGAGTCCTTCCCCTGTAACAAGATGGGGTCTCTCCCACAGGACACAGATCTCCATTAACTTCCCAGCATGGTTCCAATCTCATGAGCAGCACTCCTCCCTAAACTGTTGCATGGGTAACTCTTCCACAGGGTGCAGTTCTCCAAGGACAGGCTGCTCCAGCCTGGAAGCAGGGGCTCCCTCTCTCCCCTGGGTCTCCCACAGGATCACAACCTCCTCCAGGCATCCACCTTCTCCAGCATGGGCACCTCCCACACGGGCTGTGGGTGGATCTCTGCATCCCCATGGATCCCCATGGGCTGTGGGTGGATCTCTGCATCCCCATGGATCCTCATGGGCTGTGGGTGGATCTCTGCATCCCCATGGATCCCCATGGCTGTGGGTGAATCTCTGCAATCCCCATGGATCCCCATGGCTGTGGGTGGATCTCTGCATCCCCATGGATCCCCATGGCTGTGGGTGGATCTCTGCATTCTCTGTGGATCCCCACATGCTGTGGATGGATCTCTGCATCCCCATGGATCCCCATGGGCTGTGGGTGGATCTCTCATCCCCCACGGATCCCCATGGGCTGTGGGTGAATTTCTGCATCCCCCATGGATCCCCATGGGCTGTGGGTGGATCTCTGCATCCCCCTTGGATCCCCATGGGCTGTGGGTGGATCTCTGCATCCCCCATGGATCCCCATGGGCTGTGGATGGATCTCTGCATCCCCCATGGATCCCCATGGCTGTGGGTGAATCGAATCTCTGCAATCCCCATGGATCTCCATGGGCTGTGGGTGGATCTCTGCATTCCCTGTGGATCCCCATGGGCTGTGGGTGGATCTCTGCATTCCCTGTGGATCCCCATGGCAGTGGGTGGATCTCCGCATTCCCCATGGATCCCCATGAGCTGTGCATGGATCTCTGCATTCCCCTTGGATCCCTTTGGCTGCAGGGCACAGCTGCTTCACCATGGTCTCACCACAGCCTGCAGAGGAATTTTGGCTCCAGTGCCTGGAGCAGCTCCTCCTCTCCTTCTGCACTGACCTTGGTGTCCCCACCTCGTTTCCCTCACACAGTCTCACCTCCTGCTTTTCTCTGGCTAGGAAAAACTGTGCCTACTTTGTTTTGAGTAAATATGTTATCACAGAGATGTTACCAACATCTCTAATTGGCCCAGGCTCGGCCAGCAGTGTGTCCATCCCCAGAGCCATCAGGGATTGGCTCTGTCAGACATAGTGGAAGCTTCCAGCAGCTTCTCACAGAAGCCACCTCTGTGCCTCTCGCCCTGCTACCAAAAACCAGGCCATGCAAAACCAACACAGTTCCCCCGAGCTCACTGCATAACCACTCTCTTAAAGTGCCTTCCGCAGCCAAGTGAAATTTACTAACTGGAGGAACTTGCAGCAACAATCAAAAAGATGCAGCCTACTGCTCCTCCCCAATACGTCAAGTAAAATTAGTAATGTGGAACCTGGCAGACAGTCCACACAAGGCAGTCAGACCTTCAGCCCTTCAAAGGATGGGTCCCTCAATAGCCAGTGTGGAGTGAAGAGGATCCTGTCTCTGAGATGTAGGAATGAGACAGTCTACCACTTCTACCCAAGCAGGTGCTGTGAGAAGAGGGACAGCAAGTATTACAGCAAGCACACTGTTACTCTGTTCATTCCCTGCACGGGAAAGAAGGCTCTCTAGACAGGCCCAGGCTGAGCAGTGAAACAATACACAAATCCTGCAGAGTCAAGCAGAATGCGGTTGCTAATTGAAAAATAACAGAATCCCAGATAACCTGAGACACTTTTTGAGGGCTTGCCACAGGGATGCACCATCAGTAAGAACTTTTGTTTATTCATGGACTCTGTTACTCCATCTGCTGAATACCATTTGAGACATGCATGCCGCAAAGCAAGACAAACCAGTGCAGCAAGATCCCTGGGAACGCTGCTGATATCAGATGCTTTTAGTTTCTTGTAATTTCCAGGCATTAGATGTGGTGTGTGGCAGAGCTGGGGTGCAAGTTGGGAGACAGCATTATCTCTCTCCAGAGACAGCTTCTGCCTTCCTTACATTGAGTCATATACATCTATGTGATGTTAATCCTGAACTGGTCAATAGCCTAAGGAAAATTGGCTCCTAAGTGTGAAATAGTTACAGTACAGGCTTTGAGGTACACACACTTTCCAACAGGGCAGTTAGGATCAAGCACTGGCCTTATTAAATAAATAAGTTCCAACTTCAGCTGTTTGTTCCATGTTGCAAATATTTCCATTTTAAAAAAATGGCTTTGTGGCTTTAAAGAAGACTGGTTTCTAAATAAAAACATCCATGTCATTAATTATCACAGCCATTCCAAGAAGTTCTTTGAAAATGAAGTAATTAGTGTAACTAGGTAAAAGAGGATGAGACCTGTCTGTAGCAGAACTGTTAACGCATAAAGGATAAGAGTTTTGTCATCTGAAAACCACATTACTTTCTCTGGTTGGAAGTAGGTCAAGTGCCCTCAGGAAATAGCTATTTGGTTCTCACCAGGAAGTAATCTGATACTCACACATCTCCAGCCTTATTAAAACCTCAGTATGAGGTAAAGTCAAGGATGTCAGCTTAGTTTTTTGTTGCATTGAAAGGACAAGGGCCATGTTCGAAAGGAAAAGGTTTATTATTTTTAATCAGACACTCAGGCAAATCATATTGTCAGTGAACCACATGCAGAGCTGTTTCGTTTTCCAGCAGCCCACACAAGACTGATAATGTGAGGAAAAACAGAGCAGCTAGAGGATGGATCTTACAAGGTAGTATGCATTGAAAAGCTGTGCAATAGCTTAAGTGTGTGTTTAATTTAAAAGCCATGAGCAACCCTCACTACTATTTTTTTGATAGAAGCACTTGCATCCACAGCTGGATGAGAATGGGATGACACAGAAGATATAAGATGAAAAACCCCTACATGCTAGTAAAAATGGTCATTACTATGGAGGTAGCTACAAGGAGGTTTTATGGATGCTGTCTGTCAGGCCATCAAATTTTTCTTCTCTAGCTAGAACTGATGTAATCCATCAAGTATGTCTTCTGTCCCAAGCCATGTCTTTACTATTATTAATCATTACTTATTCGATCTTTGCTTTTCTTTGAGAAGAAAGCATTGAGGACCAAAATCAGATGAGGGGAGTTATGTAATTGTCGTGTGTTTCATCAGAGGATTGAAAACTAGGCCAAGTGAGCTTCCTGCCATAGGTATTACATTTTGACTTGCCAAGGGGAATAATAGCGTTTGGCCTCTATTCCTCCAGTTTCAAAGGAAGGCCGAACCTTTCATTTTGTTTTCAGATTTCACACTAAATTAATGTGATGCTTGTGGGAAAACAAAATCCTATGAGAGAAACAACATAAAGCATCTCCTAATGGAGATTTGTTCAAATTGTAATTGTTTCAGAACATAAATATTGTTTCAAAGCTTAGCAAAAGGTGGCAGGGGAGGCAGGGAGATGGCACAAAATAGTAATTGCCTTAAAGAGTGACTGTAATAGCAATTCTCATTTCCCATAGCACTTTGCCACCCTATCTTGCCTCACTTGTCTTGCTCTGAATGTCTTCTCCAAACTACTTTGAGAGGTCCAGAGTCTTGTTATCTGAGCATTCAAGTTTCAATACACTAGCTAAAGGCTGCCATGAGGATGCCACAACAAATTTATAGTTGAGGGTTTTTATGTCACCCATTCAAACTGAGCCACCCACCCCCTCCAGAGAAGGAAATTCTTCACGGATGGCAGATGGAGTAAGCCAGTGGGGATCACAAGGACTGGTATTCCCTGGATGGCCCATCTTACATAAAAAAGTGCAGTGCAGCCCTCCTCATGGCCACACTCAGTCTGGTGGCTGCACCATGGCTCTGCAAGCAGGATGACCACCTCCATTATCCCAGCCTATTTATTCCCATTGTGCAGCCCCAGTATAGAAGTTCCTTATGTGGAACCAGAGGGATGAGCCAGAGTATGGGCAGAAAGTTTCTGGCTCTCACTATGTCCTCTGATTGTGCCTCCTTAACCTGAGAGGTCTGTTTTTTGTCAAGTAGTATCTGAGAGGGGGAAGGAAAAGCAACAAAAATATATTTCAAAATACCATGCACTGCTTTTCAAAGCCTTGTATATGTCCCCAGGTGCCGAGCCAAGAAACTCTCCTTAGCAGCTTTTGTTGGAAACAATTAAAGTTGAAATTAACTTAACTTGATAAAGTTGAAATCAACATTTCAACTTTATCTTTTCTTTCAGACAGCTATGAAAATTTTGTTAAAAATAACAATACCACTATTCACTGAGGCTGGCTCAGTCTGCTATGTTTGAGCCACTGCCAGCACATGCCTCTGCTCAGAGAGGGCAGCCTGAAAAGCTCGAGGAGAGTTTGATATTCCTAATGTCAGGAGGGGAAACCACCAGTGAGATGAAAGCAAGCCAAAACAGGAGTGATGGAGCTGTGCAGACAATGTACAGAGGCTAAAAACAACCTGTTTCTTAAATGGCACATCAAGTTTGATTTCCACCAATAATGCTTTTCCCATATTAATACAAGATGCTTTTATGTAGGTGTCAACCCCTTTAACAGGTGGCATATGACTTTACTCCCAGGGAATCTGGTGAATCAGTGAGGTTGTTGTTCTTTGGGTGAAGTCAAGAAATATGAAGAGAGGGAAAAAAAAACCAGAGTTTGACCTAATATAGCTTCTGAAAAGTGTGAACGGAGTGATTTACAAATACTGGTAGAATTAATGCCTATTTTGCCTGCTAAAGTAGAAGTCAAAGTCAGCATGAAATGCTGATTTGTCAAAGCCAGGCTTTGTTCTGCTTGGCTTAGCTGTGGTGATGGGTGCCAGGCTCATCTTCATGTGACCAAGTCCTCACCACTGTAGCTTGTCAGGGGCAGCATCCCTTTGTGCTTGTGACTCCAGTGTCATGTCTCTTGTGTAGTGATTTTCGCGTATGAATCTGAACTTTCTTTATTATTTCAGGAGCACACTTAACAACTGCAGCACTCTGCAGTGACAGACACTGCTCTTAGTGACTGTATCTTGAAGCCATTCTTCTGCAAGTGTTTAATTTCTGTAGTCCCCATCATTCCAGTAGTTTATCATGGTCTTAGAATGGGAATGAAATTGATACAAATCTCAGCTCAAGGGCTCAAGACCTCCCAAGTGAAACAAATGGCAAAAATAGGACTTTTCTCCAAGAACATCCTGCCATCAATTCACAATTGAATTCACAAGAATTTAAATTTGGAGATAAACAGGGTGAAAATATCCAATGTGAGAAAAAGATCCCTGTCTCTAACAGTAGTACCTCAATGATTTGAGCATCTTATCACCCTATAGTTTAACCTAAAATTTAAATGGTAGTTACTATTGCAGATACATTTTCTTCACAGATAGAGATTTTGATGCTTTTACCTCAAAATTAATATTTTGAAAAATGGGTTTAATCAGCAGTGCTAGAACATGTGGAACAAAAACCAACACAACAACAATGGCCACAAAAACAGCAGAAGCACTAATTTTTTCAGTACTCAGCTAAGTCAGTCTGATTAACAAGTTCCTCTGCAAAACAAGAGGCTCTTGAAAGCAATAAGGAAGTGCCACGATGTGACTTGGGTTTGCCAACCTTAATATATTTAATTTCTTTTAGAGGCAGGACCCAGGAGTAGAGACAAGGCAGGCTCAAAACTTAAAAAGGTACAAGAAGAAATTTATTAATAATACAAAAAAAATTAGAATTCAGGATAAAATTTTTAGATTGTTCCCTCCTCCCCTTCATTCCACATTTCTTACCAACAACATACAGAGAGAACACTTCAGTCAGTTATACACTCAAATAATCAGTTCAGTTTACTTCAGAGAGAAAAGTCCCTTTTCTGGTTATGGCTTAGGGGGTGTCTTCACCTTCACAGTCTGCGTCCGCCCGAGACCCACAGAACTATGAATTTTCCTCTCATTTACACAGTCCTTCCAGAGCCGTGTTATGGGTTACGATGTACACATGGGGTACTACCTTTAAAGGCAGGCTGCTAAAAAACAGAATTCTCTTCATTGGCTTCTCTATCAAATGTCTCTGTTCATATTCCAGTTCCAGAACAGAGACCCCCATTCCCTTGGGGCAAAGGATCCTTTTCTCAAATATTTCAACCCCCCATGTATTTTCCACAGTTTAAAGGAACTTTAGTGAAGTCACAATCCCCATAGCCCACAAAAATAGGTTTTCAGCTACTTGCATCTTTTCAATCTCTTCCCACCAGGAACTTTATCTTCATTCCGCTGACCTCTGTAGTCTCCATGCTTCATTTCTTTTCATTCAGGGGAACTCAGGAGATCGAGGACCCCATCCAGGCATAAAGAAGTTACAATTGTATCCAAATCACGAAGAAACAAATGTGGGCAGCTGGAGGCCTCTTCTACCACCTTGAAAGGCGAGCAGAGCCCAGCCAGCAGGGCCGGGACCATGTGGCCAGTGCCGGGGCCATGCGGAGCCTGGGGGCCCCAAGCCAGGGGCTCCCCACAGAGCCGGTGCCAGGCTGGGCCCCCCCCCCCACTGACCCCGGAGCTGGACCAGGGGGCTGGTGCCCCGGCCAGAGGCCACCATACCTCCCCAGGCCCCAAGCCGAAAGAGAGAGCAGTTAATTTGATCCAGTGTGATTTGTGAAAGCGAAATAACTTTTCATTGGTTTCCCGAGCTGTCCATCACCAAATGAGCTCTCTGATTGGTGCCAGCAGCTCACAGGGGAAGCTCCCAGAGACTGGAGAGTCCCTCCCACTCCTCAGCCTCGTGGAGCCATCCCTGAAGTGAATTCACCCCTCCCCCTTACCATGTGAAACCAACACAGGAAGCTAATACAGAACCCTGGATTAAGGTATGAGATGCACACAGTAGCCTATGTCACTCAGGAGCCTGGCAGAGAATTGTGCCAGGGCTACAGCTGGTCAGTGAACTTCCCTAGGGGAGGCAGCAATAATAGTAGCAACTGCTACTGTCAAAGTAATGAGACCATGAAAACATACAGGAGTGTAGCTCTTGAGAGTAATGGTTGCAGCCTTTGGGCTGGGTGCATCACTGAGGGAGAGTCTGGTAGTAGCTGTGGGTGCAGCAAGATCTCATTCTGGGAACGTGCAGTGGAGTGAGAACTGTATCATATAAGGACCTGCCAGAATATGCATTTATGGCTGCTTTGATTGAAACAAATACATTAACTTCACCCCTTTGGGGGAAAAACAAAAAAATGTAGCCAACCTTTAGCAGACAAAATTATTAACATACAAGTAGGTTTTGGTGCAGCAAAGACATTACTGAAAAATATGAAATAATGCTGAACTGAGTAGTATTATCCAGAGCTCTGATTTACTTCACTGAACTAAAAGGACTCATTAGAAGTTCTGCCTATTACCTGAAACAGAATGAAAATCTATGCATCAAGAAAAATAAATTCTGTGCTTTACCAAAAAGTTACAATGGCAAATTTTATGGGAAATTATATTAATAAAGGGCCTTGTTGGTGATATGAATTATCATTTTATATTATATAAAACTAGATACTAGTGAGTGGGTGAATAGCATGTCTCAGTTTCTTAAAGGTTTGAACAAATCAATGAGATTTAGAGTGGTAGTTAAATCCAAAAGAAGTTTCTGATCAGTCGAGGTGGAATTTAAATATTTAAGGTTTCATTTGTTGCATAAAAAGTGTAACAACAAAACAGATCCTATTCCATACATTTAGTAAAGAGCAATAAAAATGAAAATGAAGCGCTAGTCTTAGGCCCCATATACTAAACCAATGAGGCAGAACAAGTTTTTCTAATTAATCACTAACCTAGAGGGCAGGGAGTTAACTTCTTTATATTCCTGAATATTGTTTTATATGGTATTCAGAAGGGAAGGTTGTATGATACATCTACAGAATTGTTCTGAATTTATCCTAGCGGTGTTCCATTTTACTATAAAATACTTAAATACTCAGAAGACAAATGGAAATAAATTTACTATTATTTCATTATAAACTGGATGCTCCTTGGAGAAGCAGTGTATGGAACTCTATCTTAACTTTGCGAAACGTTATGCACAGTGAAAAAGCATGCATAGAGGAGACTAGGGGTGAAACAGAAGAAGCCTGAAGAAATATCATACAGCTTCAGTATTGAGGGCACCCTCTTAAATGCAAAGCAACATAGAAATTTGAAATCCAGGTCCCTGGACAATAGACAAGCACGCTGGCTGTTATCCGTTGAAAAGAAAGGGCAATCAATGTCTCCCCTACTTCTTGAGTGCAGAGAGCAGGGGGTAAAAAAAAAAAAAACAACCAAAATTGTTCAGCCTGAAATATTTAACTTGAATCCATAAATAGAATTTCCCATGAAGCTAAGAGATTTGCACTGGCACAAAACTGATTAGTCACACTGGAAAATGAGGCTTTCCATCTACTAAAGAGATTTTACAACTGAGATTGACATGGTCTTGGAGCCATGCTGTTTCTCCATTCTCTCCTGACTGAATCTCCTGGGTTATACATTGCGAAGATTTACTCTTCCACTCCTCTGTCTAACATTCACTGATTCTCTATTTCAACGGTAAATACTTGATGACCTCTGAAGACTCGACTATCAGACTGGAATTATACAGTTATACAAATTCTCTTACTTCTTTGTTGAAGTACAAAGTGGGCTGCAGCATGTAGCCTAGTGAATCTCATCTTGGGACAGTCTTCAATGCAGAAGTCACTAAATAAATGGTGACATGATGTTCTTTGTCAGGAGTGGCACATTAAATGCTAACAAACAAGTTTATTAAACACAATTTTTCCTCACTGGACAGAAAAAGAAGTTGGGATATATGCAAAAATTCCTTTCCACAGTATATACCTTGATTAGTCAAAGCATTAATGCCTACTAACTCTGTTTTTATAAAGTGGACAGCACTTGATGGCTAGATGTCCGATGAATTTCTGGAAAAATTAGGTCCTCATGATTTTGTTTACTTTTTAGGAGTACATTCAAACTCAGAGAAGGTTGAGACATTGGGTTAGTATAAAAGATTTGGAATAAAATCTCGCTGAGTATAGTGAAGTAGAAGGGATATTCCAGCTTGCATTTGAGTCAAGACCTCACAAGAGAGCTCTACCTTTTCTCTAAGCTACACTCAATTCACTGATTGATTTGTGACCTTATTAGATCATAAGTCTGGCTCTGGGACATCTTCCTAATACTTTGCATACTGTCTCTGGCAATTTCCTGAAACATGAGCAGGAATGAGACTCCATGAATATTCACATTATGTTCCATGTAAACCAGGATAACCTCAGTTTGTGCCTGGCCCTCCCAAGTCAGAAGTGACTTCTTTTCACTCCTTTCTACTTTTAATTTCCTCCCTCACTACTTGAACTTATTTATGCTGTCAGTCTCCACAGGTCCTTGTAAGAACCAATTCCATAATGTAATTAGGCACAGTGTGAAAAAGTACTTATTCTGCTTGCTGTAAATCACTTGTTTAAACATTATTTTTCTCTTTGGAAGTACTCCATGTTTGCAGAATGGGACTTCATCTGTCATTTTTGCTTTTGGTCACTCAGATACCTCAGATCCTTCCTGCAAAAAAGTTTTTCCCACAATGAAGTTCTACTTTGGGTAAAGGTATGCTAGCCATTCATAGCCCCCACCATAAATAATCTCAGTAAAGCAACAATTCAACAGTGTTACATCAGCTGAAGGTGACCTGGCATCTCTTTTTTGGCTGTAAGGGGTCAGGACTACTGAGAGTGTTTTGGTCTCCTGTCAAAAGCATTTTTTGGATGCTATTTTGTTCTGGATTTTTGCCTGATGAGATTTTTTCCTATCTTAGTCCCAAGCCAGGGCCCTGGAAAAAGGCCTGTAGTAGGCCTTTCCAGTTACACTGAAATAACTTTACCCTGTTTACAGCAAAGTCTGCAGTTGACAAAAAGCTTGTGTATCCTGGGAAAGTTTGGCTTTACTATGGACTTTAACCACCTTTGGCTCAGGAAAGAGGTCTCTCATGGGACACATATATTTACTACAGTCCACACAATAACATCTCTCAGTTTTCTCTTTGCACAAAGGTAGTGAGTGTAAAGGAGCACAAATTATCTCCTGTGCAATGGGAATATCCACCCAGAGCTTGCTGCCTAGATGCTCATGACAGCAGTGCTTGTAATATGGGCATCCTATAGGTACAGTCACTCCAAGTGGGAACAATACCCGTTGCCTGTTGCCTGTCCATAAACAGCCTGCATTGGGTAAGGTTGAGTCATATTGAGGTAAAATTGCTCTTAAAAGCTGTTGAAGAATATGCTTAGTTTTCAGAATCAGGATCACTTTGAAGACCTTTTGGTTTCAATTAGAACCAGCAGGTCTTCTTAGACTGTGACACAGAGCAGGTAACAAGGCTGGACTCCAGAGCCGCCAGCAGATTTCTCCTGAAAGATAATACAGGAAAAAAATACATTTAAGCTTGTTTAAAAATGGGCAGAGTACACATGAACGTGCAAAGCATCAGCAAGCCAAGCATCAAAAGGGAGAGATACCTGAAAGTGTGGGAAATATTGTTCCTACTGACTGTGGTGTTAGTTGCCAGTGTTGGGACAAAATGACTTTCAAAAGCAGCGTCATGTGTTTGCAGACTGACTTGCCAAACTTGTACTTGCATCTGTGGCCTAAGCAGGCTTCCATTTAATGGTGTGCTTATTTCCATAAAAACACAGATGCTGCAGTAATGCAAAACAAGAATGTCATTAAGTTGGAGACAATCGTGTCTATTGCTTCAACACATCCATCAGTGGAGCCTGAAGGGACTTTGCAGTGTCGTCACAGGTGATCAGGCTGCAAGGACACTGAAAGGTTGAGTGAAGGAGCCAAAGCACAATGCAATATTTGCTGTCATTGCAACACCACCAGCAGCATCCACACTTACTGCAATAGCTGGGGCAGAGAAATGGAGACAATAAGATGCTGAGACATGTCTGGGATACACAAGAGCAGGTCACTGAGAATGAGATCCTGGCCAAATACCTGTATTAACCTGTGATGTCCTGGCAATGTCTGGATTTCTCAGATACACCCCCACAGACTTCAGACTTACCTGCATCACCTTAAGGGGAGAAGAGGAAGAGGGTAAAATCCATGGAGAAGTTAAACCAGGGAAAACAACCGAATGCATGCCAGCCTTAACCATGGGCCATTCTTGTACCCTGTAAAAAGGCTTTCCCCCCAGTACACTGCTGCATTTGCTGCTAGGAGGAATGCAGCAAAAAGAATAACTGTTTTGTTTGCTGAGGAAACCCAGAGGCCAGGAATACCTTTGTGATTAGCCCTGTGCTGAGACCACTGCTTACTAGAGATGGTAAGAAGGCAATTTAAGGAATTTCAAGTGACCTGAAGAGGCAGGGAAAGATTCAACTCCAGCGAAACAGGCTCTGATTGGCTGACTGTAATCAATCTCTTTTTCTCTATGGCCTAAATCACAAATGTCACCAAATTCTTCCCACAATGTAAATCAAGAATAAAGTGCAACTATGTTTACTTTATTACATCTGAGATTAATTTTGGAGACACTAATAGCCCTACAGTTAGCCTTGTCTTTCTAAAAAACATCTGCTCTGCTCACATGCTGATCTAACATTCATGGGGAAAATTTTCTGCCAAGCAACACCGAATTTTTATGGCCAGACATAAGTGCAAGTTGCTAGAGCAGAGGCACATGTATAGTGCTGTAATGATGGCTATTATTAACAGTCTTGAGAGCTGAAACATGCCATTTTTAAAGCACTTTAATGCCTAGGGAAGATTAGAAGCCTCTTTTCACTAATATTTCTCTTACTTTATGTACTTTCTTATTTCACTATAAACTGCATGATAGTTTACTTCCTAATCCAGCCTCTCCTTGTACTCTCCTAGCTCCCTGTGGCCTCTTTATCTCCTGTAATTTTCATTTCTTTTCTTAGAATACCTCTAAGGTATTCCATAAGAGCAGCAGACTGTGTACATCCTCCAGGTGGGCTGTCATCATGCAGAACAGAGGGAGAGACCCCTCTGCCCTGGCATGCCTGGAGAGACATTCTCCACCATGGAAAGGTCCTGAGGGGCACTTTGCTGTCGTAGCCTTGTAAAGAGAACATTGGTTCAATGTGCCCATTGGTTCTTGTGTGGTACCCTGGTACCTGGAAAACATCTCAGTGGCACCTTCATGCCTTGCAGGCAGCTCTTTGGGTCGTGCAGGAGTCTCACTCGAAAATAAGCACAGTGCAGCAGCAGGAGCAATCTCCTTGCCCTAGAAAACATGCTTGTCTTTCTCAGAGGGAGTAGGGAGAGAGGAAGGACAATATGTGATCAGAAGGTTCTTCATGCTTTTATTAAATACCTGGCATTTTTCAGAAACCTCCTTGGGATCTCCTTTTCCTGCAGCTCACCCGCACAGCAGTTGTGTTCACTGTCAATCTCATGAGATTGTGTTTAGTGTCACCCTGCTGTTCCTTCAAAGGACAGCACTGAGCCAGAATGCTTGAGGAGGCATCTGGCAGCATTGCAGCAATTTCTCACCTCCCAAAACCCCTTGGTCTACACACAAAAGGATTTTGTAGTGGGTACAGACCTGCTCTTTTCTTTATCCTAGCTGACAGCAAGTCTATTCTGCACTAGGCAAACTCCATGGCAAAGGGGAAGGTGGGAGAAAAGCGTTTTGAGCACGCTTCTCATCTTTCCTCATTGGAAATCAAGAGTAACAGATGACAAGGAAGTAACAACTTGCACCTCATATTGAGTGGTACATTTTAGACCCCTCTTTGCTGCAACATTTAGTTACACACTGTCAAGTTCTTGTACCTCACTGGTGTCTTTGCCCTAAAGCTGCCTATGATACACATGACAACAAATTGCAATTTTGCATGCTATATCAGCAAAATTTTGCTTTTCAAGGTCTTATCTTGTTCCATCTAGCAAATGATGCTCCACCTCTGTGCCTCAGGAAACGATTTTTCCCTTCTGCAACACGAGGATTTTCTTTTTGAAACCTCAGTTCTTATAGGAGCTGTCTACAAATCCTATCCTATCCAATCCAATCAAATCGAATCAAGACAAATAAGTTTTTTTTTCTACTTTCTGCAATGAACTATGACCAAAATAAATGTTGCCAGGAAAAGTTATAGTTGTTTTGCTGGAGTTTTTTTGGGGGGTTTTTTTTTGGGTTTTTTTGTTGTTGTTGTTGTTGTTGTTTTTGTTTTGTTTTTTAAGAAAAATAAACACAAAGCTGTCATGTTCAGGCAAATGAGCATATTCCTATTTCACTCTAGGATGAACTATTCTTTTGCTAAGCTTAAATCCATTCCTTATTACCTCCCATTAAATCAATAAAGTAAATTAAAAAAGAAATTATAGTGTCAGAAATTGTATCAGTTCAAAGTAAATTGTTACTGCTTCTCTCCTTTTTAAGTTAAAGCTGATGCATTCAGCTATTGGAAAATTTTTATATACAAATACATACACCCAAGCACCTGATCTTGTTATATTTATTCACAATTGCCTGTGCATATGCAGCTTCTTAGGCCTGGAAATAAGTACTTAAATTCCTTCACTGCCCCCAGAGAGGTTTCAAATCCTGGAAGGTCAATTGGTTTTTCTGGTTATTAATTCCTCTACCAAAGATTGTTTCTGCAGGAAAATATGGCACTTCTGAGATTCTGAGATGATATTTAATTGGATTCTATTGTCAAGGTAATGTTCTGAAATTTCTGATTATATTCAGGCTGCTTCCTCCCACCTTCCTTCCCCTTCAAGAAAGGTTTATATTCCCCTTTGCTGAATTCAAGGAGTAAGAAATAATTTGTTTTCCTAAGGGTGAAAGGTTTGTGCTGTTACATTCTCTATATGTGCCCTGCTAGATGAATAGCTCACAAACCCTGTAAAGCAGTCTCAACACAACAGCAGAACTCTCACAAGTGCAGAGTGTCTTAAGCTTTGTGAAAATAGATGGTGTACTTAACACAGGGTATGGCTGGCCCAGGGTTGCAGTTTGCTTCCACCCTCTTTGCTTCCACTCTCATTTTTTCACTTCACTGCTACTGCTCTCTTGGGAAAGAGGCAGTCAGGAAGAGGTAAGAGGGGAGCACAAACTGAAGGCAATGGTCTAGAAAGGAAAAGGCACAGCTAGCAATCACAAACATGCACTTGGGCTGCTCAGCTCATGACTTTCATCCACTTTACATCCCTAATTTCTCCTGACAGACCTGACATCACACACAAATGCAATCACTGGCACAGGAGGTACACCCCAGATGCAGTGATGTGTTAACAAAAGGACTGATGAAGGAACAACAGATGAAAAAGAGAAAAGCACTCTTACTTGTTGGCATTAAAAAACACTGCTCCTAGGAAATTTGGAAGTTGTATATAGCATAAACTCGGCTGGACACATGCAGGCCACTGCAACAGTTCAGCTGGATCTGGATTCTGACCCTCTAAGTTTCTGCCACTCCACTCAGAGCCCAACATTTAATGAAACTTTCCAGCTGTGCAGTGGAGCCATATTTTACCACCCTGTGTAATCATTTGGCTTGCCTGAATTGGGATGCCACACAAATACACAGTATGCAAACACAGATGCTTTTATTTGTTAAAATATTATCTTGCTTTGCTGCTTCTCAAAAAGAGACTAAAGACACAAATTTTTAGAAGTGAGAACACTAGTTTCAGCCAAAATTATGGCTGCTTATTGGGGTATGGACACATGCTTGCAGAAGCAAAAGTTGATTTTAGAAGAGTTACTTTTCTTTGTTTGCATCATGAAGTATATTCCTCTTCAAATACACACTGCAAAATTGCACTTGTCAAAAAGATGCTGCTAGATGGTAAGTAAAGTAAACTCTATTGTCCATACTTGCATTGTATTTTTTCACTGTATTTCAATCATGTGTTCAAGTCTGGTAGACTACTGACTGACCTTACATACCCTACCTTACTCAAGGCTCAGACACGAAAAATCACTCTGCCACAGATTCCTGACCCTAGGTACAGAGACACAGCTGAAGAAATACTCTATCTTCACACAGGCAAAATCTTTTCTGCTTGGACTGTCTGAATACACACCACCTGGGTTCTGACATGGCTTTTCTCCTGCCCTGTATTTCCAAAGAAATTTTCTGCATCCCTGCTGTCCCAGCGTGCCTGCAGATAAATGCCTGGGGATAAATACTCATGAAACCAAACTACAGCTCACATATCCATCCCAGAGCAAATAATTTCTGTACTGTAGCTTTTGTATGGAGATACCAAACCATCCACTGTGGTGCTGACAGTGCCTTCACCTTAGCTATTTTGTGTTTGGTATTATCTGTGAGACTGAGGTGCATCCAGGGAAATGCCCATTGCATCTCTCTGAGTATTCTACTTCTGCTGAAGCACTGGAGGTTTTGGTGAATTGCCAGGTGCACTCAGTTTCCATTTACCTCAGCTACCTACTAAGCACCTAGCAGCATCCAGTCCCAAACATAATCTCTGGGCAGTCTGCATCTAAACTTTGCTGCAGCTAAACTTTACCACTGAGGCCTAGGCTCACATGAAGTTAATGTTCCTCCTTCGTTGGTATAAACATCAGTAAAATCTGAGATGAGAAAATAACCCTGCAGAGCAGAATAATTTCTGACAGTTCATGGTTAAAAGAACAGAGGAGTGAAATTTGAAATCACTGCTTATGTAACAAGACCCTGAGAACAGCACTAATATTTAATTGACGGAAAAGTAACTGAAGGAGAATTGCTTGGAGATCTGCCAGAAGGATTTTAACAGCTGGAAGTTGAAAAGTGATTAATTTTGACAGCAATAAACGCTCCATGTTCATAAGCAATTATGTTTATGTTTCTGAGCTGTTTGAATTATTTTCTGTGCACTATTAACATTTTATTATCCAGATAGGAATTTGGATTAATATAATTTAGGAAATTATTAAAACTCCTTTTCCCCTAGCAGGTACCCACTTATCTTGGGAAAAGTGAATGCATCCTGGAACTAATAATTCCTAAGAACTGATTTCAGTGAAAAGTGACCCACTTAACACTATCTCTTGAGAGAAGACAAGAGATGACTACCAGGGCAAGCCCAAGAAATAAGAAAAACAGAGTTTTTCTTGAGCAGACAGAGGCTGCAACATGCGTGCTACCTAGCTTTGTTATCTCTCCTGACATACAACAGTGGCTATCAAAGCCATAGAAGTTACAAAATACAGTCTCCTCTGAGTAGATACACACATAACCCTGACTGCATCAAGACAGAGAGCAATGTCATAAAGGGTAAGCTAAAATAATTTCATGAGTGTACTACACAAGTAGATACCAGCATTGGAGTTGTCAAAGTGAAATACATTAGCTGGACTTACTAACTTCATGGTGATTCTTGAAGGTGCAGTTGAAACAAGATATGGGGACTAGGAGGTCTAAAAAGATAGGTTTAGGGAATACCAGGTGAGGGGAGGGCATTCTCAACCATGGAACAACCTGCAGACATTAATGAGTGGAAGCTGTGGTATGGTCCTAGCCATACAGAATATTTAACCAGTAAAGGAAGCCTCCCTGGACATGCTCTACCTTAAGCACAGTACAAACCTTTAGCCACCCAGGAAGGGTGGCCAGTCTAATTACACCGCATTACAGGCAGAGATGAATGGATACAGATCTCCAGTTATAGATGGCCATCTTCTGAAGCCCATCCTTACTATGGATAAGGCACCATTTATAGCCCAAGTGGAAGAAAAGACCAATGCTAGCTCTGCCCTCCTACCTGTGTCTGAAAGAGCTTGTCCAGATGGCTGGAGATGAGAGAACCCAGAGGAAACAGATAAAACGACCTTGCTTAGGGAAGAACATGACTGGGAATTTTTTTCTTGCAAGTGTTATGTTTACAGCTGTAAGAAAGCTCTTCACTATAGCAAGGAAAGGCTGCTGCAGCAGCCAGTTCTGAGGTAGTGCCAGTTCCGAGGTACTGCCTGCTCTGAGCTACTGCCAATTCTGAGGAGCTCACAATGAAACACAACCCCCTTCACCTGCCTGCATTGTCTGTGTGAAACAAAAGCAGGCCCAATTTGCAGTGGTTTTCACAAGGAACACTTTGTACTGGTAATGCAAACATCAACCCTCAAGTCTGCCATCAGTGCAGCCTCACCACACGTCCTGTGGGACTGAACAAAGCAAGTGTGCAGGCTGGGGAGCTCACAGAAAAGGTGCAGGGTGCTGCACTGGCATAGCAAATGCACTGATAAGCACACTGTTTACCTGTTAGATAAACACATGTGTGAGCTCAGTGTGGAAGGGGAGACTACTTCAACTAATCCTGCTCTCTCTGCTGCGCATCACCCAGTCTGTACAAAGCTGAGTAGAGGTTGCTTTGTTGCAGGGCATTTTTGTCCTAACATGGGAGATTCCCAAGTTTGCATTTAATCTCCTGGCTTTCTTCCTCATTTTAAAAGGAATTTAAAATATTTGCCAAGACCTTGGCATACTTTTGAAACCAAGAACTAGTAAAAGAAGGTGAAGAATGCAGTTGCAGGAGGGCAGTTACATTTAGGAAGTGGCACTTGGGAGCTCTCTGGTGTTACCTTGATCCAGGAATTTCATGGGTGTTTAAACCAGTCTCTAAGGTGGTGATTAACTTAGACTAGATACCCTGTTCTGAAACGGCTTTACATCGGGAAGATGAGTTAACACACAGGCTGTGTTGTAGACTAGGCTGCAACTGGATGTATTTCTTATAGCAGTGAGCTAGGAGGAGGATCATCACTAGCTTTCCTTAGAATGGACTCATGCATGCTTAATTGGCCCTCCATCTAGTTTAAAATAGAAAATTCCTTCAAAATGCTTAGTTCCACCCCCATTTTGCTCCTTTTACCTCTAAATTCTCCCAGGCTCAGAGATAACAAGAAAGAAAGGAGGACAGAGTGACTGTAGCAGAGAAGAAAAGGACAGGTGAATCATGGGTTTTGTTGGGCCACATTTTGTTTTTACGGGTGTATTGAAATCAGACAGAGATCTAACACAGTGTTATCAGTAGGCTTTTCCTTCATGGGGAAAATTACATGGCCTTGTAATTTGTCAGAGATCTTTCACAGGTGGAAGCTGAGAACAAAAGCATCAGTCCCACATGTGAAACGCCCGAGTCACTAATATCTGTGCTGAGCCAGGGAGTTTATTGGGTAAACCTCCAGACAGTGTCAAAATTAAAGTTTGTTTAAAAGAGAAATCTGAGAAGCTGCCAAGAATGAATGGAAATTTCTTTCTGTGCAACCTCCAAGGATTTTATTTCAGGAAGGGCTAAGCAGGGTCTTGGCATTTAGCCCCAGAAAGCATCATACTTATCCAGTCCTATCCAACCCACCACATCCCTGCATGCACGGACATTTCTCCCATTGTAATTTCACAGTGTTCTATTTCATTAGGTTTCTTCAATCTTAGAAAAAGAGGTTTTAACCAGGAAGATGGTTACAATGAGCATCATGTGCTATTAAGTGCTTTTGATATTTAATGTCATGGCATGTATAAGCACCATGCAAATTGGATTAGATTCAGAAATAGTCTTCTTTGGAGTGCACTAGTGCATGTTTATTGAGCCTCCATCTAGTTAGTGCCAAACAGAAAATTCCTTCAAAATGGCTGATTCCCACCCCTGTTTTGCTCATTTTGTCATCAGCTTTTTTCATTGGAGGACAATTAAAGAAGGAACAGTCGGTAAGAAAAATAAACAATCCTTAATTAAAAAAACTCCCTTTTAAATACTTTGTTTTTCCTGTGCACTTTGGGCATCACAGTCACATAGAGGGTATTATGTGAAAAAGGGATGACTCTGGGTTTTCTACTTCTACAACATAATTTGTGGAAATTTAGACTTGCCAAATAAGTGCAACAATTTACAGTGGCTCCAGGATCAAACTTGAACAGACATGATACGGTAAGCAAACTGAATCACAGTCCTGATACTTGTTTTGGTTTGCATTGATAAAATGTGCAAGACATGTACCTCTCCTTTGGCAATATTTCTTTCCTTCCTGCTTATTAATATAGAGTCTTGTTATTGCAACCATCTAATAATCAGCTATCAGCAAACTACTTTTGCAGCCACTGCAAAATGCAGCTTCACATTTGCCTTGCAGAGAGTGCAGAGGGGTAGGATTCATTAGGACATATCATGGCATTGCTCTGCTTTCCTTGCTGGCTGTTAGTCATCTTAGATTCTACCTAGTGCTAGCTAGGAAAGCTAGCTCAATTGCTTGGTGCAGTGAGTGGGAATTTTGACATGGCTTTCCACAGAATTGTATTAGGTCAGTTGCAAAAAAAGATGCTGCAGAATATTAACCATTTGGCCTTCTCATTTAAGAATGAAAAATATTTTATACCTCCTAAAAGGCAAATATCTCCAATGTGTCACATATTTAACAAGACCCATGTGTCTAAAAATCTTGTGGTCAGTTTGGCACTTGTTCTGACAGAATCACAGAACCATTGGGGTTGGAAGGGACCTCTAGAGGTCAGTCCAACCCCCCCACCCGAGGCAGGGTCACCCAGAACAGGTGACACAGGAATATATCCAAGGGGATTTTAAATGGCTTCAGAGAGGGACACTCCACAGCCTCCCTGGGCAGCCTGTTCCAGTGCTCTGCTGCCCTGTGACATAAATTCTTCCTCGTGCTGAGGTGGAACTTGTGTTTTAGTTTATGGCCATTGCTTCTTGTCCTGCCACTGTACATGACTGAAAGGAGTCTGGTACCATCCTCGTGACACCTGCCTTTGAGATGCTTTAAGCACTAATGAGAGTCCCTCTCAGTCTTCTTTTCTCTGGATTAAACAGACCCTTTCAGTCTCTTCGCATAAAATAAATGCTCCAGACTCATCATCTGGGTGACCTCTGCTCGATCCCCTCCAGTAGCTCCTTGTCTTTCTTGTCCTGAGGAGCCCAGACCTGGACACAGCACTCCAGATGTGGCTTCACTAGGGACAAGCAGTTCTCATTTTCTCCCTCACTCTAAAAAGACAACATCTATTCACACATGACCATGAGCATTTGTAGTGAACCCCAGTAGTATATAAAATAGGCTATCACTGGGAAGTCCTCCATCTTCTGTCTAATGTTGTCTTTCAGGATGTAGAAGTGTCTTCAGTGCCTCACATGCTCTGTAACTCTTCCATCTTTATTACTGCAGAGATATTTTGGCTTTTTCCATGGAGGCAGCTAATAAAATTTATTGTTAGCTACAAACTCTATAAATCCTGTCTCTGGAAGATAAGCCAATGCAATATGCTGGCTTCAAACCTGGCAGGATCAAACTAAGCAGGATCATTTGGTGGATTTCTGCCTATAAGAGAGCTGAATGCTGGTTCATGCAGGGTTACCAAAGGCAAGTTATATGTCTTGTATTGCAAAGCAAGCATAACTTAAACAGAGGTCTCCTTTAGTTCTTTAATCTTCCAAGGTGAAGATGGGGTTAAAAGAAAGGATTTTCTAAATCCAACTCTGTTCCAGAAAGGTTAGGGATAAAACGAGCAGCAATTATGTACTGTTATTAAAATAGCACCTAGAGCTGAATGCCAGGAGCCTCACTAAACACGCTGAGATGATTCCTGCACCAAAGAATTTCCAATATGAACAGACAAGACAAAGACAGTACTGTTATTTTCATTTTGCAAACACTGAACCTAGACACTGAGACTAAGTCACCACAGCACAGTGATTAGGTCACTTGCCAAGGTCATATAAGGGCTCTGTGCTAGAGCCCAGACCTGAGTCTATTTGTATGACTCAGATATAGTTCTGTACTTTGGAAGAGCTTATTTTCTCTGAGTTTCAGTGATTGTGTTGATCCAGTTTTGATTTCCAGAATAAAAAGTCAGAAATGTTTGATTCTCATTGCTCCCAATCCCCTCAGCAAAAAAGCCTGACTAAAGGAAGAATGCTTTTCTAGAAACCAAACCCTAGGCTCACATCTTAAAGAGCATCTGATTCAGTCAGATCTATGTTGCTGCCCTACCCACTGTTACATGCACACAAAATCCTAATCTAATATTTGCTTATTGTGTGAAAATGCCCAATTTTATTGCTTGCAAAGTAGTGTTAAGGAGTCCTACCTAACAACAGCCTGCAGTATCTGACCTGGCTAAAAATTTTTGAAGTGGTTATTCCAAGAATTTCATAAAGATCGTTTTAATGACTGTCTTACTTCAAAATAAAACCAACCCCAACTCTTTATCCTCAAAATCTCCATTCTACAGTTGAAAGAAATGAACTGGAGATTTCAAAGGTAGAACTGCTAGTATTTAATTCTCACTTAATTTCAAGGGCATGAAGAACTTGATGACTCTTAGTGTGCCTACCAAGCTTTAAATATTTTGGGTCTTACATGGAGAGTACAACTGAGAATTGCCCACATCTAGAATGCTGTTGGGCTATTGGGAATTACTGAGAAGTCTTTCGCTTCAAACTCAGACAGATATTTTATGTATAGTCTACAATAAGACATTGCTTTGTTCTGAAACAGATTGCTTATCTCTTCTGGTTGGCCCTGTCTTCTACTCTAGCATTTTACAGGAAATGAACGGGCATGAGGGAAATGTTCCTCCCCCAACTGTATTTCTTGATTAAGAAGCAAAACTGTTTTATTCCTAACAGGCACGACAATTCACAGCAGTAATTTCTGGTGAGACTTGAACATCTTGTTGACACATCATTTTTTACTATAAAGAGGGCAAAAGAATTCATATTACTATGTCTTGCAAATGTTATTTCAGGTGAATTTTTGACCTCCATTACCTCTTTCACCACCATCTCTTTACTTAGATGTGAAGGTGATTGGTTAATTTATTTCCCATTAAAACTGATAGCTCCTTTCTGAATATTCAAGCTAGCAGGAGTAAGGAAATATTTCTGCTTTTCTTCTGGCACTCATTCATGCCTTTAGATAGAGATACACTAAATTTTCGGGGATCGTCTGCCCCCAGTTAATGGAAACAATTTCTGAAAATGACTTATTTCTGCCTGAGACCACACACCGAAAGCAAATGTGAGATTAGCCAATTCTGATGATGTAGAAGCAAAATGTTTTGTCCCACATTCTGAGCTCCAGTGTTAAATTCACCTTTTAAATTCTGTAGAAGAATGAAAATAGGAAAGAGGAAATTATTTCTGGAAGTCTCTTATTGCTGTTACAGAAATAATACACAAGTTTGTGTCATATTTAAAAAAAAAAAGTTAACTATTAATGTAATTCCCATTATTTACCATATAGACCTGCACATGAATCAGTGATTTCCAACATGACTGAGAAAGATTCTGCAAGGAAGTCCAACTTACAAACAGGAAGTCCAACTCACTAATATAATAATGGAAGTCTGCACCTTCACAGATATCAAACAAAAACCCAAAACTCAAAAACCCCAAAACAAATCAGTGCACACTTGTTTTCTCACTAAATCATTCTGGCTTTGCAGATAGCATCAAACTATTACACAGGTTATGCTGCTTTTAAAAATAGAACATTTCATTATTGATTCATATATATGTTCAATAAAAACAGAAGGGTTTTGTTCACTTTAAAGAATGTCAACAGAATACTAAGCTGCAAATTAGAATATCAGATAAGCTAATCCTTATTGGCAAATTAATTATTTCTATAATTCATTGCTTTTTTTAAAATCAAAAACTCATTAAGTCAGTGGGTGAGCTGTTCTGAGGAAGAATAATCAGAAGATAATCATGCCAGATTTGAATAATTTTATCACAGCTCTTCCACTTTATGCTTCCCTAGTGATCTAAAGGGTGGGATTTGAACTTCATTACAAACTGCTTATGAATATAATTCAAGCAGATGGGAAAGTAATTTGAAGAATTTTTATCCTGATAATGAGTTGCCTTTGAAGCTTGGGAGCTGGTTGTTGGACAAATTTGTAAACAATTAATGCTTGTGTGCAAGGAACTAGGACACTAAAAGTTTTGGATTTTATTAATTAAATTAGTTTCTAAGCCAAGGCTAAATAACACAGTATATAACTTTTTCTTCTGTCTTATTAAATACACCTTCCATTGCTCTGACAGCTGAAAGTTTTTAAGGACTCCATCTCACTGGGCTGAGACCATGTCCCTTTTTTTTTCCAAGTTACACCCTGGTCTAATAAAAGAAAGACTTTTCTGCCTTACCTCTCTTACATCCCTCAGACACTCGAAGCAACTTCAGCAAAATGAGAACCTGCTCATGTTCAGCATGGTTCATGGCAGCTCAGCCTGCAGCATGTGCTCACCCTGTGCTTTCACGAGGGCTGCATCTTTGCAAATCAGCTCTATTCAGCTGCCCCAAAAGACACAGAAACCTGGCCTGACAGGTGCATCACGATCACTGGAAAGCAGAGGCTGCATGGCATACATGCAGCATCAGACTCATAAACCATTGCCTCCTGCTCGCCTCGCTTACCTCACACAGAAAGGGCTTTGCAGTGCGTGCTGCCAGGAGCAGGGATTCCCTCTGCAGAATGACCCACTGCAGGCCCTGAGGATCCACCTTCATGGAGCAGCAAGCAGGCACCACTAGTGTCTCCCAAGACTGTGCTCTGCATGACTGCAGCAGAACAGGAAGGTTTTGTGATGCACGCACACACCACACCTACTGCTCTTGGGCTACTCTCATTGAGGTGTGCAGCTAAGGACAAAAGAGACCCACAAATCTTTTCAATAAACCATTTTTTCCTGCATCTCAGGACTCCACAAGTGCTCAGGGGCTGTACTGCTGCAGGAGCTGTAAACCTTAGGGCTATTCTTGGGCATGCTCCCTTTGCCAGAGTATGGCATGCAGAAATCTCAAGGCCTGAGCCTAACAGCCAAAATCCTCAGATTGGAGCATTGCAGGTTGGGTTCAGCCTAGCACTCAGTACCCTCAAGAAGTGAGTCTGAACAACATACTCCTAGCAACTCTCAGCTTCGACAAGGCCAGAGTTTTGAAAATTGCATGTTTCAGCTAGCTGTAGTCATAAAAGCACCAACTCAGAAACTCAGTTTAAAGACACATTCCAGTGTGTCACACTAAGACTCTAACAGCCCTCAGGGGGCTGTCTCAGCATGTGGCAATGCTACTCCCATGTTCACACACCTGGCAGAATAAATGCTTCTTTCAATTAAAAATATCTTTAGGAATGCTGAGATAAGAAAGAGGCACACAGTGCTCGTTTGTACACTGGTATCTACAATTTCCAGCGTCAGGCTATCAAGCAGACACAAAGAAAGCAGCAAACGCAGATTGTGTCTATTATTAATAAACTGGTTTTCCTCTGTGCACCTGAAAACATTTTCTCCTTGAAGACATAATCATCAGTACATTACAGATGTAAAATTCCAAAAGACCGTGGGATCAAGGCTGTCCAGATAACATGTTTAAGTACAAGCATTCTGGTCCGTGCTGAAGGCAACATCTTGTTAACATGTCTCTTAGCAGTTTTTGACAAAATGTATTAGCTCATTACAGATAAGCCCTGAGCATAAGCAGTCTGGGTAATCTAAGTGAGAGAAAGAATAGTGCTTTTCAAAAGCGTGAATTGACTGAAGGAGGAAATTCAGCTTCACCAAGGAGATTGTCTCAGCAGCAGCTGCCATAATAAAAATCATAGAAATTTAAAATGCATAGTGTTTTTCCTTGATTTTCCTTCAGATTACCATTCCTAATGCTATTGGGTACTCAGAAAAATTGTTTAGGCTTGGAATTGGTAACACAAAAGATCATTTCAAATTTTATTTTTAACTTCAGTTTCTACCTTAAAAATATCTAGGGTTCTTTCTAAACCCTAGACAGGTCCCTTGAAATGCTGTTAAAGACTGCCACATTTTTCCTAGCTAAAACCCTCTTAACTTCTTGCCTAAGCCTATTAAACCAGGACAATAAGTCTGCTGCTAACATGAAATTCTGCATCCACAGAAACTAATGACAAAATTTCAAGTACCTCGGTAGGTCACAATATTGCTCCTTCAGACTTGCAGATATATGAATATTAATTTTCCAGAATATTAAGCCAGAAAGAAATATTTTAAACAAGACTGTGCAATACTGCATGCAAAGTGCATTATAGCAAGGCTAGTAGAACTTATATTAGAGGGTATATGTAGAGTTGTAAATCAATTGCTGAGTTTTATTACTCATTCATGCTGGGAAGAGTTATTCATTGCTCCAAATTCTTCACTTTTAAAAGCATATACATTTGTCAGTATGTAAAATAACTGGTGGTTTCTTAAATGTTTATTACTGCCCATTATACAAGAGAGCTCTAAACAAGATGGATGTTGAGGCAGTGTTCTAAAGATGGATTTAAAATTGAGAATTAATTATTCTTTTTTGCAATTTTTAATTGTCATACAAGAAGGATATGCATTTGTTTCATAGAATTTGGTAGTTCTTTGCTTCATCTTAGTGATTAGGTTGCTTCACATCCTTTTTATGGAGTACCCTGTGCCTTGAGAGTGCTTGTTCATGTGACGTGAAGGGAGATTGTTTTTCCAAACAGAACTGCCTAGATTTCTGATGGTATTTGTAATACTGCAACTTCTATAATTTTAAATAAACCTGTACATTTTATTTCTCTGAAAACATCCCTGACATCTGGTGTCCCTTACTTAGAGCTGCACTTGTATTGTTTCACGGTCACAGTGTCTCAGCCAGGTAAGCAGCTGTGTGAGTGCTCCCTGCCACCCACGTTGGGGAGCCTGAAGTCCATCCAACCCTGCCTGCCACTGCAACGAGAACATGTGTTTTCCTGCCTGCATGCATGCAGACATGCCTTTCATCTTGCCGTGACACAGCCAGCACTTGGAGGATCATGCCAGTTCCCAAACAGTTCAGGTGAGAGGCAGGAAGGCTTCTTGCTATCCTAGGACAGACATTAATTTCATTCTGCTAACTGTAAAAGGCACCCAGGGTAGCTGATTGAGATGGAGACATCCATGCTGCAGCCACTAAAAGTGGGAAAGCTGAGACTCAGTTGACAGGTATAAGTTTCATACTTAAGAAAATTTTACAATGAACAATTGGAGAGATCATCTTTTTGCAGTGCATGTTTTTCCAGAGCACTAAATGCAAACTGAACAAGCATAAGATTTAGGCATTCTTAAAAAATTAGTTTTGCAAACAGTGGTCTGAAGGCGTCCAGTGAAAATCCCTAATTAAGAGGGCAAAACAAAGCAAGCCCTTCCCTGTTTGACAGGTTGCTACCAGCGACAGCAGGGTGGAGCCGTCAGTGAAGTTCAGCCCTGCCATGGGAAGACAGTGATGGACCTTCAGTGGCCAGGGCTCTGTTTAGGGAGGGAGGAGGTGGGTCTCCAATTAATTATAGGCCTTGGCACAGGTTCAGAGGTTGTCATGCCTGTGACTTGATAGGTTTAGAGGAAATATATATCTGAAAGGAGGATCTGTCCGGAATGATTGAGTTATACTGCAGTTGAAAGCAGAACAGATGTATAAGCAGAAGTGATGGTGTCACTGAGAATCAGTTACATATCTCATGGGAAAACCTTCGTTTGTTCAATAAAGACAATATGCTATACTGCACAGATATCCTCCTATAAACGTAATCCATTTGCCCTACTCTGAAAGTATGTGTGACAGCTGTTCTGCCCAGAAGCAAAACGACATTTTATATCAAAAGCATTATTGATTTCCTCTCTTAACTGACTTTGGTAAAACATTCAAAGCAAATTTTAATATGCAACACTAATCTACAGAAACTCTCAGTCTGCAAAGCGGAAAGAGTTTTGCATTTTCTGCTAACTCTTCATTTTCACATTTTTCTGCATTTTCTGATTGTCAGAAGAAACATCTCTAATATGGATCAACCAGAGAAAAGTTGAAAAATGCGAGAAAAATCTGCTCAGGCAAAATTCACAAACAGAGGAGGTAAAATTTGTTGATCTCATATACGCATTCAGAATAAAAATGACTCAGAACAGGACGCAGGTAGCCAAGTTTGTCTGTCCTGGCTGCAGGACCAAGGGATTGCCACTGCCCACCGGAGTATGGTACCTTTGCTGCAGGAATGGAATTCCTCTTAAAAGCAGGTGAGGATCAGTTCCACACGAAATCTATGACATGCTCCCTGCTGTACACTTTCTCCCCCCACCCCCTCATCTCCTGGGGGATGGTAGTCCCAGGCCATCTGCCTGGAAGTAATGGGCTCTCACTCTAATCCTCTTCTCCTTGGACCTCGCTCCCTCAACTCAGACAGCCTTTGTATCTCACCAGGACTAACTTCGTGTCTCTTTGTGCTTACCATATGGCCTAGCACTTACTCTGTGTAGCTGGTAGGATAAAACACACCACAAAGAGGGCACAGGTGACTCTTAAAAGAAAGAATAGATGGTACCTCATTAGCTTTTCAGAGAAACCCTACATGCATGCTGTGGGTTGCTGTTCCAAACTGCTGAAAGGCATTGTCATCAGGATATCTCAGCCATCAGCTTAATGCTCTGCAGTTAAATTTTGAATGTTTGTGAAATGGTTCCCATGTCCTGTGGCTGAAAGTCAGTGAATGAACCCTGTGAGCAAGTCCAATTTTTCTGCTGCTTTTGTAAAGAAGCCAAGACCACTGGAAACAGGTTGTGATTTAAATAAAATTAAAAAAAAAAAAAGAGATGGTGTTCACTGGAATGGGGAAAATTATTCAACAGCAGTCATATGGATTGAGAAAGATCAAGTCTTCCATTCAGAAGAATTGTATTTTTACAAAATGGAACACCTCTAGCAGGCACTACAGCAAGAATGCTGACACCAAATACTTGTAATCAAGGCACAAATGGGCTGTGGGAGAAGGAGGTTCATGTGCTACACAAATGTGAGAAAAATTCATCTCTCTCACAGATAACTCGCCTGTCAACAGAGGGATGTAACTTCACTCTAAGTTTAGGTCTCAAAAAAGATTGTTTGATCTAAAAAATAAAAAGTTTCATAGGGAAATTCCAAAACAGCTCAATTTCTAATATTTATCTCCTGAGAATTCGTTTACCAGGTGCATACAAGAACTGGGAATATTTCCTTTTTGGCCAGCTCTCCTTACTTGTGCTGGCTGCAGGCCACACAGGTGAGCCTCAGCTGCTGTTATCTAAGCCAAGAAATACTTCAGAAATATATTCAAAAAGAGAGGAAGATATAGAATGACATCTGTATTATCAAGGAGCCAAAGTCAGAAGTTTCAGCTGCTGGTATCAGCAGGGAAAATGTAATGATGTTTTCAAAATTGTTATATTCATAAACTTTGTTTATCTACAATAATCCCTGTGGAACAGTAATTTTGCAGTAGTTATTATATTTATCATGGTGACACTTCCTTGTTTTGTGAGAAGAACTTTCTTTTTATGATAATGCACATATTTTGTCTAGTTATTGATAAAAAAGAGATACTTAACACAAATAAAGAATGAAGAAGACTGTAGGCTTTTCTAATCTTGTAAGTGAGTTTAAACTCAGCAGCAAATTAAATATGCAGTTGAAAGATGTTTGTGATGAAGCTTCGGTTCAACATGGAAGATTAAGGAAGTTGCAGTTCTCACTGGTATGCTCTGTCAAAACTGTAAAAACCTTCTACTGAAACCTGTTGGAAGATCTGTTGCTGCCAAATTGTCTGTTTTCAATTCCAGCTTTAGAAGCAGTAGATTTTTAAAGTTTTGTCATCAACAAACTGATTTTACATGAGAAACCTGCCATTGTCATCATGGATGACATCTAATGGTCTCCAAAACACAATTACCAGTTTACTGCACATACCTGTTGCTCAAGATATATTGGTGACCATTTGCATTTTCACATGTGCTACCACTTTTGTTTCAAACCCAGTAATTTTCATCTTCTCCAGATGAACAAAGATATTAAATAAAATGAATAAAAACAATTATTGGCAGACTTTTGTTATGTAGCATGTTTAAATTCTGGATCATCCATTCCATAATCTCTTTGCCTGTTTTGTTGCTGTAGATTATGGTGAATTCAATAAGAATATCTGTCAATAAGAGTTTTGGCAAGCCTGATTTATACACAGAGCACATTGCCCCAACAAGCCCTCTACACCATTTCTCTTCTGTTTTAATTAGGATTGAAGATGTCCTCCATGGTGCAGTGATGTGATTTTGAAATTCATGCATGCAATTTTTTTTTTCTTTGTTGATGTGATGGAAGTTTGTGTGGTGTATGCAGATTTTAATACTATTTCTTAAACATGTGATTCACAGAGGTGAGGGGTGGAATGTACTGAGTTTGTGTGAAAAGATGATGGTAGTAAGGCTGCAGGGGTGGTTTCTGGTAGAAGCTCACAGAAGTTTCTCCCATGTCTGACAGAGCAAATCCCAGCCAGCTCCAGGATGCCACTGGCCAGGTCTGAGCCCATCAGTGTTGGCAGTAGCACCTCTAGGATAACATGCTTAAGAAGGTGGGAAAAAATTATTGGGCAGGAGCAATTGCAGCCAGAGAAGAAAGGAGTGAGAACATGTGAGTGAAGCAGTTCTGCAGACACTGAAGTCAGCGGAGAAGGAGGGACAGGGGGCTGCAGAGCAGAGATTGCCCTCAGCCCATGGTGCAGACTGTGGTGAAGCAGCTGTGCCCCTGCAGCTCACTGAGCTCCACAGTGGAGCAGAGATCCACCTGCAGCCCACACCAGAGCAGGGGGATGCTCAAAGGGGGCTGTGAATGCGGGAAGCCCACACCAGAGCAGGGTCCTGGCAAAACCTGTGGCCTTGTGGAGAAAGGAGCCCACACTGGAGCAGATTTGCTGGCCAGACTTTTGACCCTGTGGGCAAGCTGGAGGAGCCTGTTCCTGAAGGACAGCAAGCCATGGAAGAACAGGGTCCCATCTCTCCGGAACACTTTGTGGGAGGAGACAGAGAATAGTGAATAAAACTAAACCTGGAAAGGAGGGAGAGGTGGGGAGAAAGTGTTTTTTAGATTTGGGGTTTTTTCCTCATTTTCTTATTCTGATTTTGACTGGTAATAAATTCTATTAATTAATTTGCCCATGACAATAATCTGTGAGTGACCTCTATCTGTCCTTATCTCAATTCATGAGTCTTTCACTATAATCTCTCTTCCCTGTCCAGCTGAGGGGAGGAGTGACAGAGTGGCTTTTTTGGGTACCTGGCATCCATCCAGGGTCAAAGCACCACACTGCCCCAGGGAATGGTTTGAGAGAGGTGATCCTGCCCCTTTGCCTAGCCCTGCTGAGGCCTCAGAATGCTCTGTATGGTTCTGGGCTCCTCAGGACAAGAGGGACAAGCTCCTGGAGGGAGTTCAGCAGAGGGCAACCAAAAGGATTAAGGGACTGGAACATCACTCTTACTAGCAAAAGCTGAGAGAGCAGGAGCTGTTTAGCCTCAGGAGATGACTGAGAGGGGATTGTATCAATCGATGTAAGTACCTCAAGGGAGGGTAACAAGAGGACAGATCCAGGCTCTCCTCAGTGCCAAGTAATAGGACAAGACACAATGGGGAGAAACTGATGCACAAGAAGTTCCTCCTGAATATGAGGGAGAGCTTCTTTGCTGTGTGGGTCACCAAGTGCTGGAGCAGATTGCTCAGAGAGGGTGTGGAGTCTCCTTCCCTCAAGATACTCAAGAACCAGGAGATCCTGCTCGAACAGGGAGGTTGGATTACACCACCTCCAATGAAAAAGACAAGCATACAGTGGTCCTTTCCAACCTTAAGCATTCTAAGATTCTGTGAATCTGTGATTAAATACCTGAAGGAATTTAAAAGATCTGCAGGCATGGCTTATAGATACATGATTTAGTGGTAAATTTGGCAGTGTTAGATTTAGGTTGGACTCAATGGATCTTTTCTAAATTATTCTGATTCTATGATCTTGGTGGAGATGAACAAGAAACTAAAAGGGGACCCCTGGGCTTCCCAAAGTGGTGCTACTCCTCTTGTGTCTCCAGAGGCTCTGGCCACAAAACATGTGGATGATTGAACCCCAGAAGGGCAGTCCCATTTGTGCTGTTGGATGTGATCTGTTTTCCTGAACTTGTTTCCTTGGAACGAAGAAGGGAGGTCTTCTTCCTTCCATCTGCTCTACTGTCCAGAAAAGAAATAGGATTTTACAGAAATAACTTTCCTGTTCAGAAAAAACTTCCTGTATTGTCCTGGTACACCCAATAAATAGTGCCTGATACAATTGTATATGTGTTCCTACAGGCAGGTGATTATTAAGTTCTCCATTATCCAATACTCCAGCAGAGGAAAGAAAATATCAGTTAGAGACGAGAGTTAAAAGTGTCAAAAAATATGCATTTTCTCCTCTTTCTATGCGTATGAATATCCTATTCATAAAAAAAATTCATTTTCAAGATGAACAAATGAATGTGGAAACAAGCCTAGGTGACCAAACCTTAACATAGTCCTTAAAATAAGCTTTAAGGAACCCAGGGCCACAAGGGATTCTGATAGGAGTCCTGCAATCAGACGAAGCTGGGTCTCTGCTTGTAGGATCAGAGAGCAAATACTGGAGTTTTTGTTTCTGAGACAGCAGATAACCACATACTGAGGGCACCATTTCAGAAACTAAACCCTACAAAGTCTCCACTTCCCCGTGGTGTAAGTGAGCTTCTGTCATGCTTCTCCTTGCATGAAATTTTTCAGTAATCCCACCTGATTCTAAAGAAGATTTTCCCATCACTTTTTTTTTTTTTTTCTAAGAAGATAGAACTGAAGATTAGACTCATGCAGCCAGTAACAACTAGTCATTCTGTTACCCCAATGCCTTTAGGAATTGCAAACAATGTGTTTCCGGGCTAAAAAAAGAAATCCTAAACAAGCAAAAAAATCTCTTCTGGAGCATCTGTACAAGCCTGTGACTTATACCTCTTGCATGCAGTCATTTTTCCTCAACAATGACCCAAGTGTCCTTGTTTCATAGGAAACTCTCTTGTCAAGAACTCCCTCCTGCAAATCCAGACATGCAGTTCAGCACAGGAAGTCAGGCTGTCATGGCTCCAGGCATTGTTAATCATTTTTAAATGATCATTAAAAACCAGCAGCAGTGAAAGGATGCAGCTCTGGTGAGGTCAGATAACAAAAATGCCTCTTTTTGAGGGGGGTGGGGGTGGGGTGTGCTGTGTAAAATAAAAACACGTTTTGCAGACTGAATTTTAAACATTGTATTCAATGTCTGGGAGTTTAGGACAGGAAAAGAAAAGTACAGTGCTGATCTGACGGTTTCTGAGGCCATTCCTGCCCTGCTTCCTGTGGCCCCTCATTCCCAGCAGACAGACTCACACTCCCTCTGTCTCTGTGCAGCCACGGAGAGACTTTGCTGTTCCCAATGCTGCTCCAGTCTAATACTTCAGGTTTCCAAGACCTGACAATTCTCAAAGTGCTGCACATTGCAATAACACTGCTCACTCCACAGTTTTTGTGTACTGTGCTCTGCTACAAAAACTTTGAAAATTTTTGACTTGCCTTTGGATTTTAAATTATTAAAATTGTTACCAAATTTAAATCTTGTGATGCAGCCCAATTTTTGCAGTCTATACGTGCTATGCCTATGTTTTGTCATCACTAATTACACACACACATGACTTCAGTGTCATTTGTGCCATCAGCTAATGATGACATAAAAGTCATTGACCCTATTGTTATGAGAAATGTACAGCACAATGTATTTCTTCTCTCCTCCTGAACCTCTCCTATATACTACCATATGGTTTCTGTACCCAGGGCACTCTGCCATCTGGACTGTGAGCCTAAAGCCCTGAGGAAGCCATTGACATAAACCAATTTATGTTAAGACCCAGACCTCAGACATAGGATATTAGTGTGCCATACGGCTGGCCCCCACAGATGAGGATGGATTGTCAGCTCCCCAGCAGCTTTCCCAGTTCCTCCCTTCTTTGGTGGTCCTGGATCTCAGCTGTGCCATGTCTGAGTGATCCCCTGGGACCCAGTGTGGTTAGAGATACTGCCCACCCTGCCAAAGCCCCTCACTGGCAGGAAAAGCCCTGGCTGCCCGTCCTGAAACCACACAGTGTATTCTCATGGCACTGCCTCTGCCCAGCAAGAGTGGTCTCACTGGAGGTATCAGAATCAGATCCTTGGCCAGCAACCCTTTTATACCTTCATTCTTTTTGTGAACTCTACCAATTTAACCCCATATTTTCTCAGCCCTGGCTGTTCTCCTGCCTATTCCTTCCCAGATTTTGATCCCTATCTGCCTCCAGGGACCTCTTTCTTTTTACCTGTGTGAAAAACAACTTCTGTTCCAGTCAGGAGGAGAATGTGGATGTAGAAGAAACCTTTTCACTGTAGATAAAAGCAGGACTTTTGTTTCCAACCTACATTTGTCATTGACCATCACACAGATGCTGCCTTTCACCAGAACAGAGGAAACATCGATAACCTCTGGTGGCACCTCCAGCCTGTGCTGCCTGGGTGAACATCTCAGAGGGTGCTCTGTGTCCCAGCTCTCTGTTCAGCAGCCCTGCCAGTACAGGGGAAGCTCACAGACCAGCAGCACCACCGTGCTAGCCAGCACAACCCTACAAACCTCACTGCCAGGAGACCATAGTGAAGCTTTCAATCACAAATGTGTATTTTTCAGAAAAAAAAACAGAGATAAAACTAATGGTTGGTGACCTTGAAAACGAGGCACAAATATTTGCTTATTAGTCTTCACTTAGCTTCACAATTCAGTCTTGCACCTTTTTATTGTGTTTTTTTTTTCCTCTGCTTGCTTCTTTGCAAAGCATTGAACCAGGCTGCTTGGCAACTAATTCACAACTGTGGTTGCTAAGGAACTGCCAAAGAAAGTAGATTAGTCTCCAGTAACCTGTTTCATTGTCAGAGATGTTTGTTTTGCATAAAGGCAATAACTGTACACAAAGGAGTTTACTGAACTTGGATGAACAAGCAAATTATGCAGCATTACTTTTCCTTCCAATAGCTTTGCTGTCACAAAGCTTCACACAAAGACTTGAGCATTTCCTCAGGGAGCAGGATTTATTCATTCAAACTTGTGCACTCTATTGAGGCCAGATTGGAGGATGTTGGCTCGCAGGTTGCACTCCAGTTTCCCCAAGGATATGCGTGAGGAATATTTGTGCCCTTTGCACTTTCTCTCCAGGTGTGCTCACCTGCTAACCACAGCACCAGCCCTTGGCCTTCTCAACACCTGACAACAGGCTGCCAGCTGCCAGCAGCCAAAACAGCACAATTGGAGACAATTTTGGCTGCTGTCTGCCCCATGACAGAGCTTCCCCTGCCTGCCCTGCCCTGCAGCCACACTCCCCAATGACCTGTCCACCTGGGCTCTGCTGCCCTGCCAGTCACTTCCATGCAGTTCTGCCAGCTACAGCTGCCAGAGCCCCCCTGGAACAAACCTCTTCCAAACACTGCCTTCTGTGAGGAGCAAATGCCTCATCAGCCATTTAACTACAACAAGGAACATGACTACTTTGTTTTGTTTTTCCTTGAGACCCAGTTCCCCTTGCTAACTTGCTCCAGCATTTTCTCTTACACCAGAGCTGTTGATGAAATTTCTGACATTTCTTCAAAAACTTTTTGGATATCAATAAATAAACAAGAAGGGATGAGCTATGCAAGGAATACAGCTAGGAATGTAGGGATAAAGAACAAAAATAAAGGCAAACAATATTAAATATTAAACAGAATTACAGCAGTCCTGCTCTGAGCTCCCAGGTAACACTGCCCACCCCATCTTACACAGTAAAGATATCTGGTGCCCTAACACCAGCTGCTGACTTAAGCACAGATTTGCAGAATTTTGTGCACAGACTTCTGGAGATCCAAAGCCTGGTTATGAGTGTCTTTAAGTCAAGTGATAAAAACAAACTCATCACCAGTAAGCATAAATTCCTCACTAGATCCATCAAAAATTCATGGATTTGTAGATTGAAAGTCAGAAACCTAAAGTCTATATCCATTAAGAAGTCACTCAGATCTCCAGTCCAAAACATGAAGTGTCCAGGAACTCCTCAATCCATTAATGAACCACATTAATGTGTCACTTTAATTTTTTATTATTGTTATTTTTTTAAGAAAAGCAAGTCTTAGGATGACAAAAGGACAAAAATTTTCAACTGTGAAAACTAGTGCTGATAATTATTATCAATTCGTTCAAAATTGAGTATTGCAGAAATTTCCTATGTGGGGCCAAGTTGAGTTCCACAGACAGTTACAGTATGGCAGGTAGAAGACCACAACAGCAAGTAAAGCTAGCACATTCTTTGGAGAACAGAAAAACTGTCTGGGTTTTTTACAGATGTATATCTTCTGCCTTCCCAGTGCAGCAACCTCAGTTACTCAATTCCTTCACGTCATCAGTATGTCGTGGCCAGTTGTCTTCATGCAGAAGGCTGGCTGACTGCAACTGAGCAGATTGTCATATAAATTACTTACACCTGCCTTTTTTTCTGTGGCACAAATTTAAATTTCTTTCTTCTCTCCAGTTATTGATATTTAAAAAAAAACTCCCCAAACATTGGGACATATTTAATGTTAAGATTTCTGTCATCTCCTTCAAACTCTGCTCGAATTGGCTAGCAGGTAGCAAAGTTACCAGGGTAGAGGGAACTGATACACAACTGGAGAGACTGACCATGTTATCACAGAAACCACAGTTCCTTAGGAACTTGGCTAAAAATTGGCGTACAAGCATTACAGCTACTGAGAAAAAAACGCAGGTCTTGGAAGATATTCAATCCACAGTTAAAACTTAAAGGAAAAATGATAAACCAAAGATATTTTACTTTATTTAATGCAATTCTGATATAGGCACCACTGTTGGAACTCCCAGGAATGGTTTTCTGGACCATCTCTTTCAGGTACTTTGAATTAGCAGGCAAGAAGTCATTGTGGGTTTAATGGAGAGAGCTTTTATTTTGTGAAAAGGGGTAAGAGACACATCATCTCACAGTGTGTTTTGTGGGGCTGGGTTCTTGCTTCTCTAATGATCACTGTGAGATTCTTCCCACCAGCACGAGATTACAAGGTCAGTGTGGTACAGCTACTCAGGTACTAGCATGGGAATTAATGTCACAGTTATGTGGCCAGACCTTCTGCCACAAGGACTCCTCACAGATGACGTTCAGGTGTCATCAATCTCTCTTCTCCATTTCATTCTTTGCCCCAGGAGATCCCTAATTGGGGATGTCTGTGTTATACTACCTTATGTTACAGTGTCTGGAGGCTGATGTAACTTTTTCAACATACTGAAAATACAGTTGATAACCAGTCCTAGGTGGTTTTCTTAATTTACCATTGATTAATGAGCAATCCAGCTGTTGCAAAATTTTCCCAATAGAGGGATTTGTTAGGTCAAGGAGAGGTGAAAAAACCCCACCACTTAAGTTAGAGATGCTTTGTAGAAGCTTCTACAAAACAAGTGTTACAAACACTAAATTTTCCATGTCAAATTTTTTAAACAATGGATTGTGTTATATTCCCATGGAAATTTTCTTGTAAAAGCAGAGGGCTGCAATTCTCTTCTCTGTTTTCAAAGTATGATCTCACTGTCCAGATCTAGTTAAGGACAGAAGCAGCCTGAAATTTTAATGAAAGGAACAGGAAGGGCATCTGTGTACTCTTTTCACTAGTCCATGAAAGACTTTTCACACAAGTCTGCACAATAACCGGGTGTGATCATCCAAAGCAAAACATTGACTGCTGTCATGTAGCAGGATGTTCAAGAAGAGGTTCAAAAACAGAATTAAATAAAATGATTGGATCATATCACAAAACACATTACAGTTATTCCTTTGGTTTTGTTGGATCACTTTAGAAATTTTTAGCATTATTTCGATGAAACCATGGCAATTAATACCAATGGTAAAAAATGTTATCTATGAAAAGTTAATTTGTTTTAAAATTATGTTTAAAATATATTCTTCTCATTTACTGACCCTGAGATTATTTAGACCATGTTGCTAATGACACCAGGGTCATGGGTTTAATCCTGTGGTCTGTACAGGCCATCCACTTAACAACTGGATTGGATGATCATTGTGGGTCCCTTCTAACCCAGAATATTCTGAGTCCAATAATTGGTCCACAAAAACCAATCAAAAACCCAAACAACAAAAAAATCTCAAATAAATTACTTTTTAAAAATACTGTAGAATTAAAACTTTTGAAACATGTTGAATTTCAAATGTGCCAGAAGGCAAAAAAAATTGCTACAGATTAGGTCCTCTGTAGATCAGAGATACATACTCACATACTCTAAATTTTGAAAGTCATTCCTATGAGATTGCTGGCTAACTTGAATTGGTTTATTTAGAAGATTTTCTGGACAAGTTAAAGCTTTTAATAATTCTCTGATCTTAAATTTTATTTCCTGTTCCTTACAGAATCATTTCCTATACTTTACCCCCTAGATGAACATAAAGAAAGGAAAATCTTGGTCAAATACCATGTGCTTACATATGTCAATCATGATGGGGTGTGAATTACTTCCATAGTTTCTCAGTCTTCAAAGCAGTGCTCAGTTCTTTTCTCTACACATTGACTATCATGTCAACATGACATCAGTACTGTAAAGATCAAGATAAGAGAGTGTCCTGGTTTGAAGGACAGGTGTCTGCTAAGAAAGGCAGGAGCCTCTCCTTGAAATGCAGAATGTAAACCCCCTCCTTTCAAATTATTATAATTTTGAAATTATGGGGCTCTCAGGCAAAGATATGGGAATTAGGGATAACAGTTCTTTACTAGAAAAATTAAAATAGAAATACAGTATTACAAAGAACAAACCCCAAAACACTGACAGAGTCAGAGTACAACCTGACACCCGGTCAGTCAGGGTGTTGATAGCAGTCCCATTAAATGGTGGCTACAGTCCTCCTGAAGTGGCAGATGTGGTTCAGCTGAAGCAGTGCTCCTATAGAAGGGTGCAGTTTTCTTCCAAAGGCCCAGTGGTGATGTGGAAAAGGTACAGTTTTCCTCTGGAATCCAGAGGAAAAAAGACTGCTTTGGTGTTCCAAATCTCAGTTTTTATCTAGGTAGGAAATGCTAAGTTCCTCCCCCTGGCTGGAGCATCTCCCAATGGGATGATGTAATTTTATCAGTCAAACAGTGGGACTCAACACTCCATTAACAGGAGGTATCTCCCTGGAGGGAGGATGGGTTGTGGAAAAGATATAGATGACTGCCCCAGCTGGTTTTAACAGATGGCCCATTAACAGAGAATATCTCCCATGGAGATAAGGATCACTGCTCCACCTGGTTTCGACAGATGGTGATAGAATACATACTTCGGTCACATCTTGCTTTGCAACCTAAGACAGAGAGAAGGAAAGGAATTAGTGCTTTGTTACAAAATTGCAAAAAGTTGGATCAGTCTTCAGACATCTAGGGGTAATGATCTGGAACATGAGGGTAGCTGAGACCAAAAATGGGGGCAGGGACAAAACAGGAGGATAGTGCATGAAAGAATGAGGAGTTTCCATTTTCTGTTCAGGCAGGGAATTATTAAAGAGGAGCCATTGCAATGCCTAAACATCCTTTCCTTTTGCTGTGTCTCTGAGGCACTTCTTTGATTTCTCTTTCTAGATAAGTCTGAATCAGTTATCATTCACAGCATATGTCAGCTCCAAAACTTTTGCACCAAAGTACAGCTAATTCAGACCCTGGGCCCCAAATGGCTCTTCTGTAAGTAAACCTCTGAGATTTCTCTCCACAACATTATGAGTTCAAGGATAAATACTTTTGCAAAACAGATCATTCCATCAGAGCAGTAGCCCTTGAACTATACTTCATTCTACTGCCAGCTTTCTTCTGGAATTACAGAAAAGCAGTATGTTTAGCTGTCTGTAAAAACAATTAAAAATATGAGGTGCAATATGATGTGGATGCCGATTTTGGACCAGGGTAATACTGCTGAAAGCAGTAGAGGGACTTCACAGAATGTACTCTAGTAGAAGGGGAATTCAATTAGGCATGAAAATTTAGTATTTCTTTGAATAAAGAATTAAGTGCTTCTGCTGCTGAGAATCAACCCACAACAAGCCTGTCTATAAACAATTCACAATTGAATAAATCCTGATAGAAACAAAACTTAATTTTGGCTCTTGCTATTGACATGGTCTTACAACACACATCAAAAGACATAGGTGAAGTTTGGCACACTGCATATCAAAATTAGCAGTGAAAGGATACCATTTCCTTTGTAGTGTCTCAAAGATATCTAATTTTCTTCTAGTGCATGAATAATTAAAATAATTGGCTGTGAAGACAAAGCACCTCAAAAGAGTTTCAGATTTTAAGAACTACTCTTAGCATCCGGACTCACTTTGTGCAACAACACAAACTGTAGAATGTCATTAAAGGGCTGTTTTGTTAAATAAAGTGTCTCCTGCTTGTGTTGGAGTATTGTCTGTCAAAAGATATCCAGCCTTGATTTGAAAACATGTCTGGAATTACAGTACTCAAATTAAGTTTTCTCTTCATTTGTCCACTCTGTTTTTAAAAATATTAGACAGAACACTTTCCAAATACTGTAATGCCATATACAAGGTCTGTTGATCCCCTCTTCCTATTGTTTGTAATTCCAATCACACATTCAATGAACAAGCTCCCTTCCACACACTTTCACACTCCAAATTCATGCTCTGTTAATTATCCACCACAATCCTTGAGCCTGTCAGAATCAATGCCCTGCAAAGTGCAGTCTCAGGGCTGTGCCCTCTGAGTAGAGTGTACATCCCTTGTTCTTTGACGGATGATGTGGTATTTGGGTGTTTAAGAGGGAACAAAACCATGCATGCACAGCACTGTTTGTCAGCATTAGGATGTAGCCTTTGCTACAGACAATACTTTAATTTATTCAAGTATTGCATCAAGTTACTGTTAAATGACTGCAGCAAAGCTTCAAAGTAAATACTGTTAAATCATCATGTCACATATGTCACCTGTCTTCATAAAATTACAGCTCACTAGGCTTATTATAGTGAGCTAGTCCAAAATATCCTGTTAAAATTACAACAGAGGGCCTAAAACTCCATTCTCAAGTATTGAGGCAAAGCTCATCAGCTCAGAAAGAATAACACAGACATAGAGAAGTGGAGATTATGTAATGAAAAATCATATACTTCTTTAGCACCACAAGAAAATGTTGACAGAAAACAAGAGGTTTTCTAAAATCCAGAATGTTCCAAAAGTGAAAATATGGTGAAAAATCAAAACCGAATAGACTTTGACATTTAAAACATGACTACACTGCTTTGTGGTACAGCTGCACAGATGCCCCTGCACAGAGCTACTTGTCTGCGACTACAACAGATTTCTGAGATAAAAAATAATTATTTTACATAAATTTTATGTTCCTCTTTAAATTTTTTCCTGTTCTCCTAAGGGTGAAGTGATAAGAAATGCCCATGGTCTCCAAAAATGGATATGCAGGAGATTTATGTCACATACTAATGGCGTTTTTCTGGCTTATTCCTTACAACTCCCAGAAGGATTAAAAAGGCTTTTTTTGCTCCTTTGGCCACATCCCATTATTGGGTTGACATTTTCAGGGCTTCTTATCATGGAGGTGTATAAATATATATATATATATAATATATAATAAATATATATATAAAAATTATAAAAAATAATGCCCTCTTTCTCCATCTGTCCCACATACATGTATTTTGCACTTAACATACTGAGTGTTATGTGTGAGTTTATATTTCAGTATCATTAGATCATTCTGTAACTCTCCAGAGTTGAATCAAAATGTTGCATCCTTTAAAACACGAAAATAACAATTTGTTATAAAAACATCAATATGCACTTAGCTGTCTTTACTGCAGAGTCAGCCCTTTCTCAGATTTTCCTGTCTTGAACAAAAAAACCCCATCATTTGGCTATTCTATTGACTATGAAACATATGCTTTGTCACTTATTACTACTGACCTGTAGAAATTTTTTGCATAATTTATAGCATTTTCTTTATCCCAAACTTTTTAAGGAGGATTCTCATGCAAAGCAGTTCCACAAATGTTCCCTAGTTGATCAACCTAATTTTCCCTAATTTTATTAAATTGAAGAGTCAAATAAAGTCAAGGAGCACCAAAATTTCCTTGAATGAGTAAGTCAACTCCAAAGAGAACAATCTTTCCTCTACTGTCAGAACAACCTTAATGTGACCCTCAGACAGACAGCAAAAACATTGTTTGGGCAGTAAGGACTATGAAACTACTTGAACCAACATGAAGGTGCATAATGTGCTGCTGGGAAACTGCTGGAGTTTCTAGAGGACTGCACCATCTCAGCAATGAGAAAGCAACAAAAATAACTGATAAGCCAGATGAAAGAACTGCAGCAAGTGAAAGGCACCTGTAAGATGGTTCCTCTGCAATGTGAGGCTTATTACAGATCCTAGAAGAGGACATGAGAAAAGTTAGCAGAAACATGGAGTGTCAGCTGGAAGGGGACCACATCTGCACTAGTTGCATAGGCCACCAGGCCTCCCATGGATATCATAAAAAATTACAATGCTTTGAAATCCCAAATTCATCTTCAAGAGATGAATTTCCACTTGGCCTCATAAAATCTATAGGATCTTCCCACTTGGCTCCCTTGGGACACTTTTCATCTAAGGAAGGACTTCTAACCTTTGTTTTCTGACACCCAGCTCTGTGTCACTGGGCTAAGACAGCAGATGTCTTTTGGACAGCCAAATCACCCACAGAAACAGATGAGTCATATCAGCAAATGCCCCAGCACAGGGTACATATTCCATCAGCAGAGCTAGGCTGATGATGTCTACGTGCTACTATATTCCACTTCTATCATAAGGATGTGTTATCAGCTGCAATTGAAAGCAAATGTAAGATTTGTAAATTAGTGGAAGGGGTTCATTCTCATTTCATGTGGATACAATGAGTTTTGAAACAGCTTTGGTGGGCAGGTCTAAGAAAAATTTACAGGATCTAGAATAAGAAAAATACAGGTTATGACTAGGAGTTGTATGAAAATCAAAGAGTAAAGAGAGAAAAATCATTGAGTTGGGAAAATAAGCCACAAATGCACGTTTCTTTAATTTATGTTTCACTAGATTCCATAAACTGGGAAAAAAAGCCTGAAACAACAAAACATGAGTTCAAACAATTCAAATCTCAAAATGTTAACTTTGCATTCCTGACTCTTCTGTTCCAGCAATGAGAGTCAATGGAGTACAGTTTGCTTATAAAGCCTAAGGATCTGTTCTCCACTTTTTCTAAGGAGACCACCACCAATGTTGCATTTCAGAATGTTTTCAAGATCCTGACACTGAAAGATGAAACAAAGGCACCCAGTAAACAGAAACAAAGGGAGGAATGGTCACAAAGTATTTGTCCGTAGATGGTCGACAAATATGCCAGGGAGTGGTTTATATTGGTTTTAATTAAATTAAGAGAAATAGGAGAAAAGTTTTCCACCTTTCAGCCCCATGACTGGAAAAACATGATCCTTTGAGAAGAATGAAAGATATAATGGGGATATTAAAAAACCAGGGAGGTGAAACAAGTACAGCTAACCTTTAGAAGAGAGCTTGGGAATATTTAAAACAGCATTGTGGATCACAGCTTACAGCTTGCTCTAAGTGGCCTCACTAAAACCAGTGACAAAATCTCCCTCTGATTTGAATGCATACAAATCCTGACCTGGTCCAAGCTTAATCCCTGCACAAGATACACAAGAACTTGCATTATTACACATAGGACTTAACCATGAAAGGCATTTCTAGTTCCCTACACTGCAAACGCTTGCATATTGAATAAACAATGGTCTGCATATCCCAGTAAAAGTGCACTGTCCACAGATACTGCTGTATTTATTTCTGACCTACCCACCAAAGGCCGATTTTCTCATGACTCATGTAGAAAATCCATGGTGCCAAATGATGGGATAAGCCTGTGCCTAAGCAGGAGGTGCCATTGGCACAACACAGCAGGAAGCAGCAGGGCTGAGGCTCCCCAGGATTTTGTAAGGAATTCTAAAGATTTTTCCAGGGTATTGGAAGGTTTACACATTTCCATGCTTTTTATCTCCCAGGAAAAAACAAATAGAATTTGAGTGTGGGGTTTTTGGGGTTTTTGGTAGGTTTGTTTTTTGTTTCTGTTTTAGTTTTGGGGTGGTTTTTTTGCCTAAAACCCACTCTAAACAGTCAGAGTATTTTGGGGAAAAGATCTGAAGGCTCGGAAATATGGAAATTATTTTCTGATACTAAATATGCACATACTAGTAATTTTAAGTCCACAAAGTACAACTTCCTTTATTTGAGTGTTAAATATTCTAGTTTTTCTAGGGCAACTAAAGAAATTGCTGCCATATCAAATATCCTTCTAAACTGATTTCATTTTGGGTAATAAAACAGAACTGCTGATGCACCATAATTTCCAGAAAGACTGAGGACACAGATGGCAGAAGAAAATGGAGCTGTCAGAAGCTATGAGCATTCCTATAGACTGTCACATTATCTATACTGATGCTTTTCCCCCCAGAACTGTCCTTCTGTAGATGTGCAGTGCCTCACAACTATTGACATTCAGAACAGAACAGTGTGCCTGCCCTTCTACATACACAAGTGGTCTGGAAGCCACAGAAAAAACTGTAAAAACCTATTTTTTAAGTATTATTCAAGATAAACATGATTTATAAAATATGTCCTCTGTAGTCAAGGACAGTAGTGATAAATACCATGACATCTGCTCTATAGTACTCCAAGAAATCAAAATTACTGAAATTTCAGAGTGTGGGTCTATAGCCAAGAAATGTGATTGGCAATAGATTCGCATCAGGTCCTCCATCCCCTTTTTACAAAGTGAGAAATTTAACCTAGTTATGATTTTCTTTGCTGAGACTACACCCCTAAGAAACTAAAAAAGTGGAAGTGGTCTTTCAACCACTTGCTCAAAATTGCACAGATTTGCAACAGCATCATTGTCAGAAACAAGGCTTCTGTCACAGCCTTGCTCTTCAGTAAAAAACATAATTTAGCTTCAGATACTCTTAAAACATTGTAAGAGATGAAAGCCAACTAAGAAGCAGAAACTTAGAGTAGGCTGTTTTCATACAATCTGAAGTCAACAAACCAAAGGATACAACCTAGACAATACAGCTCCATATCCTCCTTATAAACCCTCAGTGACTTTCTCTGGATTCTGAATGTCCATAACAGCTCTCTGTGTCTACCTTGTTCTTGCCACCACAGGAGTCAGCAACTTTGTGACTTTCAAGAGATTTAAAGACCTGTACAGACAGAAGAGGCCTTCCAGGTAGTGCAAGTGAGGAAAGTAAAGATTTCATGTTGGAGATAATGAAGAAAAATGCAACAAGAAAGAGAGATTGGTGCAAATAAAAAGAAAATAGTCAAGTAATTTGAAGGAATGTTCTGAAATTATATATATTATATAATATTATATATATACATACATATATATTATATATACGTATATATATTGTTCCAACATGTATTTTGTTTATTCAAAAGATAGAATTGTTTGCTTTTGGTTAAAAAAATCAGAGAATAAGGATGAGATCAAACACTAGGTCAGTTCCAGCAATGAGGCCGAAATAGAGTGGAAGGCATTTGCAGAATTTGGAGTTGCATGTGCAAGAGCTTTGGTCACCATATTTTGATTGGTCAAAATATGTTCTACCCTATTTCTAAACACAGGTAGTACTTTAAGCTGGAGTGCTTTACAGAATCCTTTTTCCAACAGATTATTAATTTATGGACACTATCATTTTATGGAAGCATCTGGTAAAGGAAGATAATTTCCTTAGCTGTGTGTGTCGTTGTTTCAATATTTATGTGTTTCTTCCGCTGTGTAAAGAAGGAAAAAATTATGTGTATTTGAACTTAATAAAATATTATTTAAAGACAGAAGAAATATCTGTAAAATAATTTCATTTCAGAGCATCTCATTAACTGGATCCACCCTTCTCCATAGAAATATTAATTCCTATGAGCAATAAAACTTCCTAGATACTGTGAATTATTTGCTCCCACTACATTTCTTTCTATCTGACATCTATTAATTGAGGGAAAACGGTAGTTAAATAAGGACATAGAAGCCTGACCAAGTTTTTAAAAGCTTTTTCAAACTGTGGATACTGATGGTATTTCAGACTTGCTCCCACTGCTTTAAAACCAAGGCCATTTGTGATTTTTTATGTCTGAACAAAAAAGTGGTACGGCAGGAAGGAGATCAAAAGCCAAGCAGACCCCAGAACAGCATTTGCTCTCCATTCTTTATAGCACAGCTTTCTCACCCTGCACCTACCTCCCTTGAAAGTCACACAGGAAATTGGAAATTTACCAGAATTTAGCAAATGGTTGATAGACACCATTGTAGCTCTCCGGAGTGGTAGAGAAGTGTTTCACAGACACTTTCTGTCTGAATTTCCAGACAGAAAATACAGTGTGTATTTGTCCTTCTGATTCATGCACTTGGATGAGACTGTGAGGACACCTCTGGAGGGCAAGAGATGAATCACTGCTTTGTTCCATCATCCTCTCTCCCAGGCACCTGCAGGACATCAGGACATCACTGTCACAGGCTGGCCAGCACGGATGTGAGCCCGTGCCTGGCACTACCAGCTTGGTTTGCAGTGATGCCTCTTCAGCAGCAGTGGAGATCTGCAAACTCAGGTCTCTTCTCTCTCTTTCTGGCTTACAAGCGGTGTCACAAGGCAGACACAGCACATCCAGCCCTCCTTTGTACCTTGTTCTCCTTTATCCCTTCACTGTTCAGTCTTTTCCCTTGCTTTCCTTCCCACTTTGTCACATACACTAAAAGCCAGCATTGGTTCTGATAATGAGATGTTAACACTGGGTCCAGGCCAGCCTTGCTCACATATGCTTTAAGCTGCTTCACACATTTTATAAGCTTTTCATACATTCTCAATTCTGTGAAAAGGGAGTTTTTTGAGGTTACTCTTGGCTCTGGTAACTCATCAGCATAATTTTAATAAGACAGGGACTCTGTCTTTCACTACCAGGTTACTCCAGACTCAGTATATTGTCTTTGAAAGTAAATAAATTCTAGCTTTCTAAAATATCTTTGCAAAACAATGATTGAGTAATATAAAGTATGAGAGGAAGTTCCTCCAAATGATGAAGTATAGTAGTATATAGTAGTATATATAAAAGTAGTATATCCATGTTCAGTGACTGAAAAATCAAGAAGTTAAAATGACAAATAGTCCCTTTCTTGGTACCCTTTGCAGAAACCGGGAAAAAAAGGGGCAGTTTTGCATATCTGCATATCTGTAACTGCAATGCCAGTGCTCTTTTCAATATTAAATATGCAAAAAATAAACAACCTAGCACACACTTTCTACAGTGTTCTTCTGAGTTGTACACCTTGCCTGTGTTTCTTTAACTGGTTTATGGTCAGAGTCTTTTTAGAAAACATGCTTCTGTCTTGGGGCAGCCTGGGTACCTATGTGAAACCAAACAACACCTTCTCCAAAACAGAAATTTCCACACTGGGTGGGAAGGATATTGCTGGAGTTTGCATACTCCAGCCTCAGCAGACATGGCAAGTTCAGATTCAGAGTCTTGAGGTCAAGTCATCCAGAAGCCCCCCATACATAAGGTTTTTCAAGTTCCCTCAGGAAATCCATTCTGTGGATACTGTAAGTCTGTCTCTGGTAGAGCAAGGACAGTGAGATTCTCTGTCTGACCTGCATTGTTATCTACATTATGTCAGTGGGAAAACTGAAGAGCCATGAAAATGGTGCAGCAAATCCCTTGAAATTTTCACCTACTAGTTGACTCTTGGCTGTGCTCCCTCCCTGGGATAATGTGTGTGTGTCCATTTGTATACACACAAAGAGTACATAGGCAATGAAAGAAAAAAATGTAAGGGCTACTTGGAGAAACAGGGACCACTGGCCAGAGCAATCAAGGCACCCTAGTCAGGGACAGATGGAAACTCACGGAGTTTCTGCCCCTGCCAGGACTATGGACAGCCTAATATGGTTTGTTTTTTTTTTTTCTTTTTCTTTTTCTTTTCCTTTTTCCTTTCTCCTTTTTCCTTTTTCCTTTTTCCTTTTTCCTTACTGCAATGCATTTTCTGCCTATGTCCTTTGATGTGGATACCAAACACTCCATTCATTTCATCAAGAGTAGGATTTGTCAGTGCATGATACAGTGACAGCCAGCAGGCTCTCCATTTATCACGCATGGGCAGGACATTTCACTGTGGGACTAAACCTCTCTCCATCTTTTCCAATTGAACTGTGTCGTACAGCAGCTACAGTGCATGGAGTAATTCTGCATGACGTGTGTTTTAATGGGCCCTGTAGCACCAGGGTGGCAGCAAGACAGGCACCACAGCCTCTTCAGTGAAGCTGAAGGCATGTCAGCAGCTGTGCTGGGCTGGCTGCCACATCAGATCAGCTCACCATCCTCACTCACCCTCAAGGAGGGTGTAACACACCTGATATTTTGATTGGTTTTGCCTGGCTGTGTTTTCCCTTCACTTTTTCTCAAGCAGTTTCATTTATGTCCTCTGTGGTAGCAGACACAGACATTCATTCAGCATGCAGTGACTCCTAGACAGACAAGCAGTAGCAGTTTTGGCAGTAGCCTGTGACTTTGTGTAACACTGAAATTCCCGTGACAGGCTGAGCATTGACCTGGCAATGACAGCCCCAGGTATGCTGTGACTTAAAGTGCTGCTCTGTCAGAGCCCTACTGCCATAACCCCAGAAAAAGCACCAGAGAAAGTCAGATACCAGCTTCTGCCAAATCATCAACAGTACCTTTTCAGACAAAGACAGAAGAAGAAAGAAGCTGCTCAATAAATTATCCAAGTGACTTCTGGCTTTTCATATCAGATTGCTGCACAACATCTCCTAAGACCCTTCCAATGGTAAAAAGCCATGGACTCCAGTTACTTAGACATGTTTCGCATACTTTCAGCAAAAAAAATTGTTCCAATGTACTTCTCATAAGCAACATATAGTAGGCATTGAATAGAGGATTCATTGAGCATACAAAGGAAAGTTGCATCCTAATCTTTTCCCATTACTAATGGAATTCATTTTGTATTACAAAAGAGACACTGTTATAACCCAGAACACTACACTTCACCAGTTTTTCTATTTTCTTGTTCCAAAAAGTGAAAAACAAGATTATAGAGAGATTTGATTGGTTATAACTCTTTATTATTTTCCATTTAAATACATTTTTGAATGTGAAACAGTAAATAGAGTTAATGGTTATACAAGATCTTGTCAGATAATACAGAAGAGATGGCAGAAGGGATCTATCAGCAGACCAGATAATTTCTAACAAAATAAGCTTCTGTTTAAAAAGAAGCTTCTTTCCTGCATTGCTTATTTGATGGTGTGGCAATCTGCCTGTTGTTATTTCAGGTGTGTATTCTCCACCAAAGCACCTAAAATCAGCTCCATACACAGTCATATCCCTGGTGGTGTGATAAGAGAATGTGTGTAAAGAACAGCAAAACATGTGGCTCAGGGGCCATAACAGCAGCTTGTGGTGACAGAAGTGGAAAAATACAATCATCAATCCAAACAAACTACATTTATATCAATATTTCTGAAAAAAACCCCAAGCTCTCATGAAACCAGAACATACTTACAAGGCACAGACAGTGGATCTTGTGGTAACTAATGTATCTCAGTGCTCATGACATTTCATTTCTAGAAGCTGGATTGCATGGTTACTTGCAGGACAAAGGCAAGTTGGGAGACATCACATATGTCCCTACAGCACAAAAATAAACGGTGAAAAGACAGTCACTGATGAGAAGCTGCATTTCCAACAAACAGCAATTTGATGTGGTATCTAGTCCCCACAGTTCCTTCACTGACATGCCTGTGTCCTGCTGTAGTCCAAGCATGTACCTGCAATTTCCCACACAGATGATTAGATTCCAGCTTTAAAGATACAGCATGTCTGGTAATGACAAACGTAGATTTGAGGCAAGAACAGTACTGTTAGGACCTCAGCCCAGTGACTGTGCTGTAAAACCTTCCAGATATCTGGTTTAAATCTGTATTGTCTCATTCAGAGAGCAGCAGCAGCTGCCACTCTGAAGTCCATGGTGGTCAGGGCACCACTGAGGTTGTGGCAGGGCTCTAATCTTCTGACAGGGTTTAGAAAGGAAACATTCTTTCCATGCAAGCAGGGACTAGATTTCTATCAGAGACAGGAATGGGATTTCCAGACCACTGCCTTAACTTGGCTGGTTTTGAAATCAGTAAGCATAATTCCCAGTGGCAGCAGAGTTAGGTCGGTGAGATTCAGTGAAGATGAAAATTGCCAATGCCTGTAAGAGCATGACAGTCCCCTGGATACAGAACAGTGCCTGCTTAGCTTTTGTCATTGTTTTGCATTGACAGGTTTGCGTATTTTCTTTGAGCAAAGTCAGATCCCCACTATTAATGTAAAATACCAGAGGCAAATTATTTCTTACTGTTTATAGTTTGCTGGCTTTTTATGTATTTATTGAAAAAATGATCCTGCAGAAAGACCTGTGAAAGATAAATTCATATAAGTGAAATTTAAAGCCATTTTGTTCACTCTTCACATCTTGCCTGAAATTTCTCCTGTGTGGAAGTTTTGATAGACAAAGGCTTAACTGCTGAAACATGATGCCTGTCAAGAGAACTGACACACACTGCAAGAAGGACAGGTGGGAATTGTTCCCTATTTTTTCCTGTCCTTTGTCCCATATTTTCCTTCATTTTCTTTTTCATTTATACTAATGTTTGGGGTTTTTCTGATCACTGAGAATTCTTCTTAATGTATTAATCTACTCTGCAAAAATTGTTTATATGTCCTTTTTTTATAAGCTTCAGTGGCCCCAGATGGAATATTATCCCTCCTAACTGCCAGTCAAACACACTTTTAGATTCAGAATTAATATATTTTAATAGGAAAGAAAATACTTTCTCTTTACTGGATCAGCAGCAAAAGAACTCCCAAACTCCAGAACATCGCTGTGCCCTAGCCACATCTTCATTAAACCAGAAGAGAAGTTTCTTTTATATAGAAGCATTCATCTCAAGAAGAGAACCCGCTGCAAATTACCAGTTACAGAATCTGTTCCATCATTTGAAGCAGTTCTGCATGACATTAGGGCAGACCCAAGCCTCAGATCACTTTGCAATAGACCTCAGGCAGCCAATTGAGAGTGTGCCTGCAGAGAGCCTGCAAAGAGATGTGCAATTCAGCTCGTTTTCATGTGTCATGCCTCATAGGAAAGCAGAGAAGATTTTGTGCAGAAATTCCTGGCTATGATTCTGAGCAGACAGTCAATGGAATAAAAAGCTTTTTTAAAACTTTAACTTTGCAGATTCTACCACATTCCAAATATTTTCTGATTTCAGACACTTGCCCATCTTTTCTGTAACACTAATTTGCAGAGCTCTGATAATTTCATTGCTTGGTTTTGCAATTTTTATAATGATGAAAATATAAGTATCAAACTACCCACTTTGCTATGATCAAAGGAAAATGTCATAAGTATCAGCAGACATAAAATAGCTTTAGCAGAGATTGTTACTGCAGGATATAGCCCCCATTATTCATATAAAACACAGTGCTGCCACTGATCATTATTCCTAATAGCAGTAATCCTCCCTGAATGGGTTTATTAAAGTGTCCTCAGCATCACGGTGGGCTGTTAATAATCTGGTAGTAGCAGCCCACTTTACCATATCTACTGCTCAACCTACACTTATTTCTGCCATTGCCTTTTTTTCCCTCCACATTAATCATCCTCTGAAAACATTTTCAGTACTCTCTCTTGCAGCACAGCAGGAGAATGCCTTCTAATTGCCATTCTGAGTCTGCTTATTCCGGTTTTTCTCCATAAATATAATTGCAAAATCAGCGGCCTCTGGCACCGCTGCCCTCCCCATCCTGCTCCACGAGCAGTTGCAGTGGTGGTCTCTCCCAGACTGGCTAAGAGGGAAGCACATTCTGCCTTCCCTCTTAGAGGCTCAGCCTGTAGCTCTGCTCTCTGCCCAGACACACTGTGGCACCCTCTTCCTTGGCTGCCCAGAGAGGGTCCCCATTGGAGCATTTCAGACTCCAGCCTGGATCACTCCAGATGCTCCTATGGCCACCACATTGCAGGAGGAGGGAGATGAGCCTGCATGCATGCTGGATTTCACTCAGATACAATGTTGGGAAAAAAAATCTTAGCATAAAAATGTGACCAGGAGCCAGAATAACCTCATCCTTTCAAGTCTACATAGAAACCCAGAATACCACTCACATTGTACAGCACAGCTGAAGTTCACTGTATTTTTTTTTCCATTTCAGCTTTATCTGAATTTTCTGTTTTGCAGAAAGCCCCAATTACCCCAGCCAGCCATTTTCCAAAGGCATGCACCTTTTTCGATGGAAAAGGGTTTAAAAGCCCTCCGTTTTCCAAGTCTCAGTTTTCAGTTTACTTCCCTTTTACAGTAAAGGTTTTCTGCCCAACAAAAATAATTCTAATAAAAGATCTAAGTGTGAAAATTTCTCTCAGCAATGCAATTAATCCTGCTCTTGGGTGATCAGTCGATGTTTTGCAGAAATGCAGCAGGAAAAATCCTAGCACTGATTTTCTTAATAGCTTTGCTGCTGTTTGACATTGAATACTGTTAATATCAGGGCACAAAATATGACTCAATTATGCAAAGAAAATACATATAATATTCCCTAAAATTGTTCTGCTTAGATACCTTTTGTATTTTTATAGATAAAACAAACTGACAAAAACAATTTTTGAAGTACAAGTCTCATAGGCAGTAGGATTAAGTATATTATTCTTAAGGAGTGATATTATTTGACACCTCATAGGAAGAGTAGAGCCTTTATTAAAAAGTCTCTTAAACTACCCCTTAGACAATATTAAAAGAATTCTTTGCCTTGTTTCTTTATTATGAACAGTATTAGAATTGTATAGGGCTTCTCTCCTTACTGTTAAACTTCCTGACACCTTTTCAATTTGCCTCTTTACCTTAATTCAAGGCCACAGGAGAGTAAATGCATCCTTCTCAGTCACCTACATCTACCATAGAATATTTTAAAAAGCCAAGGCACAGAGGTTTGTTAGCTATATCATCTGCATTAACACTGAAGAGAAAATGTCACCTAAGTCCAACATAGAGTAGATGGTCTCTTTCAGACATAACCTTTAAATGGATACTACACACTTAGATAATTGGCAGTGAAAAGAGGTATCAGTTAATCTAGCCCAGGTGTCAATTAGACAGCTTCAATTTACTACTTCGCCAGTGTTCACTGTATATCTACTTTAATCTTATAATACTGTTCTTATGCAGAAGTCTGGAAAACAGGCGTCTGAGGAGGTTCTGAGGAAAAAAATGGCTATGAACATGAAAGATGCATTAATTGCTTTTGTCTTGTCTAGCTGTCTGATGTTAGATTCATTTGGTAATAAATGTGTGTGACTGCCTTGGAAGACCTTTAAGGTCAAAAGTAATGGAAAGGACAGAGATTTTAGAGTGCCTGGAAGACATCCAATCAAATTATAATTAGATCATCTTCCCTATGTAACTGGCTGCCCAAGAGAACATTTTTTTTCTTCCAATGGCAAAAGATATGAGGGTAGTAAATTATTAAGTGAGGTTGGTGAAACATGGGGGCGGGTTGCCCAGAGAGGAGGTGGGTGCCCCATCCCTGGAAACATTCAGTGTCAAATGGGACAGGACTTCAAGCAACCTGAACTAGTTGAAGATGTCTCTATCCATTGCAGAGGGATTGGACTGCACTATGTTTAAAGGTCCCTTCCCACACAGACTATTCTATCATTTTATGGCACAACAAAAAACGTATTGTAAAGCAAAAACTGTGATAGCAATTTTAACAGAATAAAAGGTTTTTATTCCTATTTTATGCATATAAAATACAAGGCCATAGCCAAGACCTAAGTCTCTGAACATACTGATACAATCAAGAATTGCGAATCCAAAGCTGAATTCAAATATCTCAGCATTCATTCTCTACCATTAAACTAACACTATATTCCAAAACATTTCAGATTTTGGGGGTAATTTTGTTATTCTTAAACTAACTTTGCAAGAATGTGCTGAAACTTAAGTTTCTTCTCTTTCCTACTCTTTTCATTTGAGCTGAAAACTGTCAATTGAAAGCAAAATTTTTATTTTAATTTTTTGTAAACTCAAAGCACAGAGACAGCACAGAAGAAAAAAAAAAGAAAAACCCAAAAGCACCCACCAAACACCAACACCCCCCCACACAGTATCTTTGTCACTTTAGAGAAGACTTTATACTAAGCTCAAAGGATTGGTTTTCACCTTTCACAGATGCAATTATTTTTGTCCTGAGCAACATTAGATACCTTTAGTATATTTATGTTAAACAAAGCAATAATTTGAAACATGGTTAGGATTCATCAAGTTTACATTAGGAAGCTCCAGTAAGCAGGGACATTCAGACTTTCATTTGCAGCTATCATAAGAAGCAACAAATGATTCTTTATACTGCCAGGCACACACTTTCCCAGTCTCTGCAGAGAAAGAGCAGTGAAATGCTATAAAAGAAAGCAATGGTTCCATTTATGGGTTCTCATCCAATATCCCCAACTCGCTTAAGTGAGACTTTTACTGTGGGCCACAGTAAAACCACTTACCCAACAAAGTCAAAGACAGCATTCAGAATGATGAATTAATACTTCTGACTAATTGTGGTAAATCCCCAAATTGTATGGAGTTTCGGCAGGCATTTAATCAAAAGGTGTCAATGCACTGTGACATTAGGTGCACCAGCTTTTTTCCCTGAAGGGACTGAAGTGTACTAGAGGCAAGGATTTCCCAGGTTTCTGGGGAAGAACCACCTGTGATGCTTTAGAAAGGCTCGTCTGTGATTTCACAGGATGTTCTGAAAGGCTCCATTGACATTCACAGCATTTTCTGGCATTCACAGAGCACAGTGATTTTAGTGTAGTTGTTTGTCCTTTTTATTGGTCTTTCCAAAAGTGGTTTTGCACTTTTACCTTTCAGTATGAACCAAAGCCTGTCTTTAACTAGAAACTCACAGTTAATGCTGGCAGTAAGCCACTGTGACACAGAAGGAAAATTAGGCATTGGTGAGAGCCTCTTCAGACCACCCTCAGTATCTCAAAGCCATGCTGTGCTGCACACACACAATTTCTAGCACTACTTTTTATTGCCACACACAGGATTGAAAATCTAATTTCCAAATTTTAGATTAATAGTGAAACCAGTACCAAAGCTAGACTGAAATTATACCTTAAAGAAATTTCTTCCAGGTACACCTAAAAGAAGATAACATATTAGGGTCATGTAGCTGTTAAGTGCAACAGTTTGCATTTGACTTAATTAAATGAAGGAGTGAATTGATCGTATTTCATCTCTGACTGAAATGCTTTGGAAATTATGCCCACTTGGCATTGTTTTATAATAGGGGATTACTCAAAGGAAGCCAATGCAATACTGATACAAGACACCAGTTGCCCTTTGCTAGCACCCAGCTTCTCTGTAATTTGGGACCTGCCAGCTACCTTGCCTGCCTGAAAAAAAGGCATCAACTATGAGATACCTGGGTGTTTTGAAAACAGATAGAAAGAACTAGATTAGGTGTGCCACTGCAACATAATCTGGGAACCCATTGCCCTTGTGCAGATGAATTGTGCTAAACTGTCCTGTTTAAGGCTGTATAGAGGACACATGAAGATTATGGACTGGTACAGCCTAGGGATCACAACTCTTGCAAAGGGGAAGCTGCACAGTTTTCAGTTACTCTTATCAGTCTGTGACAAGGAGTTAAGCAAAAGGTTTTAAAATAGAAAAAGTAAGTGACTAAAATTGCTTTAGACAGCTGCTATATGAAGTAGCAGATGGTGAACCTACCCAGCAGACCCTAGAAATATTAGTATTTAAAAGGTCTTACATTTCACCAACTTCAGAGATGTGTGTGGCACTGTGTGTTGCCTTACAGGAATGGAGCCAAGGAATTGGGAATGAGTGAATATATTAGTGAAGGGCTTCCAGCTTCTCTGAAGTACTACTCTCACAACATTTCCCCATCCTGCTCTCCATCCTCAGCAGCTCATCAGCATACCAGCCTGACACCCTGCTGGGCTCCTGGTAGCCTCCCCCACCAACAGTCTTTGTCCAGGTCACAGCAAGCAACACCTATCTAGCTAAGCTCCTTCCACCCCTGCCTCTGTGAATCACACGTTTAAACTCATAATTAAATTCCACTTCATCACACAATCTTCACTCATGTCAACAGCAAACACAAGAAAAACCCCAAACAAACAAATGAAAAAGCCAAAACAAACAAAAGACTTTATCATAACACTGAATGAAAGTGGACAATTTGCACACAATTCACCTCCTGTTCCTTCATCACAATTATAACAACAGATATTCACAATCGCTGCCCGCTCATTGTTCAGTCCATGTTTTCCCATTACTGCTCCCACTACACCCTTACCTCAAATTCTTCATGCCCCACGTTAGGCATCAAAAGACTGTGATGGTTTGACTATCTGAATGACAGATGTCCCATCAAAGCTGCTCTGTCACTCCCCTCCTCAGCTGAACAGGGGAGAGATAACTTGACAAAAAGCTGATTGGCTGAGGTAAGACAGGGAGATGCACTCAGCAATTAACCATCACGGACAAAAAAAGAACTCAGCTTGGAGAAACGAATTCATTATTAACTTATTTTCTTGCAAATTCAATCAGAAAAGGGTATTGAGAAATAAAACCAAGTCTCAAAAACACCTTCTGCTACCACAGCCTCCTTCCTGGGTTTAACTTGATTACAGTTTCTCTGCCTCCTTCCCCCAAGCAGTGCAGGGGGATGAGAAATTGGGATTGTTCACCACACATTTCTGCTGCTTCTCAGGAGGAATAGCAATCCCTTTCCCTACTTCAGTGTGGGATTCTGATGCCTGGAAAGGCTCCATGGACTTCCCAGTGACAGTCATTCCCAGAGGCTGCTGTTCCTCACAAACTGCTCCAGCATGGGCCCTTCCATGGGTCCTTCAGGAATGCACTGCCCCAGCGTGGGTCCCCGTGGGTCACAAGTCAGGCTAGCAAACTCTCACCAGTGTGAGCTCCTCTCTCCATGGGGCCACAGGGGCTGCCAGGACCACGCTCCAGTGTGAGCTTTCCATGGGTCACAACCTCATTTTGACACCTCCATATGCTCTGGTGTGGGGTTCTCCACACCCTGCAGGTAGATATTGTCTCCATCATCATCCTCCATGGGCGGTAGTGGCACAGAAATCTCATCATGGCATTCACCAGGGGCTGCAGGGGAACCTCTGCCCTGGGACCTGGAGCACCTCCTCCACCTCCTTCAGCACTGACCTTGGGGTGTGCAGAGCTGTTTCTCTCGTGTATTCTCACCCCTCTCTTCCCTGGCTGTAATTTGCCTCTGGCCAATAACTTTCCCCCACTTCCTAAATACTTCATCCCAGAGGTGTTGCCGTGGTCACTGAGGCTGACCTGGAGCAGCAGTGGGTCAGTCTTGGAGCCAGCTGGCATTGCCTCTGTTGGACATGGGGAGAGCTCCTGGCAGCTTTTCAGAGAAGCCCTGGGACCAAAACCTTGCCATGCAAACCCACTACAGCTGGACTTTGTAAAGAGCAGTGGTGTAAAGCCATCTCTGTGGAGAGTTTTGTGCTGTTGGACATAGACAGTTGCTACATCAATGGGAATAATGTATATTAATCTAACACTCACAAAGATGTTGAAAGATCAATTATAAAGCTTAATTCACTCTGCTATAAATCATCATGTTTAAAAATCCAACCAATCACACAAGTTATGTTTTTTAGGAAGACATTCAGCATTTCAGAATAAATATTTTTAGAGGAAAAAAAGAAACATCTTCTTTAGGAAAAGCCTAGGTAAATTTCAATGTTTACAAAGTGAAAGACTTTAAATCTCTCAGGATTTTGTTTGTATCCGTTTATTTCAAGAGAAGAAAATAACTTTCTAATTTTCTAAGCAGTTCTAATTATATTCACACCACTGTCTTAAGTATAAAAGTATATGCAATAAATTGTATACCACATAATATAATATAAAAATATTATAAAATAAAGATTTTATACCCCAAGTTTAAAATTACATTAGCCATAATGAGAAAGCCACTGATGTCCTAAGCAGTGCTGAGACTTGTATTAACACCAGGTGTTTCATCCTTTTACCTGGCAGGTCAGTGTCTTAAAGAATACCAGGGCTCTTTGCAAGTGTGTCTGACATCTTTCTTGCATTTAAACACAAAACAAGGTAAGACTAGTGCTTCTCTTAGGAGGCATTTCAAAGAGTTTGTGCAGAATAACATTTTATTACAAAATTAGGCTAAGATTTTAGTACAGTCTAAAGGTAGGCAATATGTTTGTTTCCATGGAGTTCCTAGAGTGCAGGCATTCAGGTTGCATCCTTTCAGGAAACTAAATGAGTAGACTGAACCACTGCTTATCCTGACAATGCAGCTTGAAAGGGGGAGGGTAGGATGGCAGAGATAGATGGACGCCAAATAAAAATGCAACAAGTTTTAAAAATCATGGGATATTTTGAACTGGAAGGAATCCACAAGGATCATGGTGTCCAGCTCCTGGCCCTGCTCAGGACATCCCACAAATCACACCATGTGCCTGAGAGAATTATCCAAGCACTCCTTGAACTCTGCTAGGCTGGTGCTGTGACCACTTCCCTGGGGAGCTTCTACCAGTGCCCAACTACCTCTGGGTGAAAAAATTTTTCCTCATATCCAGTTTAAGCCTCTCCTGAAACAATTTCAGGCCATTCCCTCAGATCCTATCACTGGTCACCACAGAGAAGAAATCTGTCTCTTCCCAGCACTAATATCTAAAGCCACATTACTTAAATTTCACTTGGGAAAAAATAAAGTTCTCAGGTTTCTCCAACAACCCAAATACACAAATCAGGGAAAGTACCCAAGAACTATTTGAAACACTCTCTTTTTGCCAGCATCCACTACTTGTGAGCTCAGAGAGGAACACTCTGATTTCCAAATCCTCTGGCATGACCACAAAGCACTCCTTCTTGTTTGATTAGTGTTTGACCTAGCAGGGAGTCACGTTTCACTGATCCATCCCACTCCCATCACACAACTTTAATGGCCTGTGCTAACAAGTCTTTCAAGGAACAGATACAACTACCTATCTTTTGGCTTCTTCACTCCCCTCTCTCCTGGGACACTGAGACCTATCCAAAACCCTTAAATTGTCAATCTGCCTGTCTCTCTCCTTCACCTGTAACAGCTTCTTCAACTGTGTCCATATTTTACTTGCCTGTCAAATATGGTTGAAGACTGCAAAATAAAAATCTCCAAGGAATGCTGTGAAAATTCAGGTTTGCATAGAAGATTAAGTTTAAAAGTACCTTTAGAATGGCAAGTTAAAGGCACCTTTTCCTTATCAAACCAGAGAACTTAATCTGGACAGCCCATAAGCACACAAGTGCTGTCTAATTGATCTGCACATGCCCATCTTTCAGGTATTAGTAATCTATACCTATATTCAAGTGAGCCGGTGTGACAGAAACTGGGAAGGTGCTGGGGTGGGAGAATGGCACTTCAGAGAGCAGCATCAAGGTTGTGGTAAGATGATGAGATGTTGCAAAGAGAGGGTTGTGTGTTCAGGGCACACACAACACAAATCCTTCACAAAATCAGGCTGTCTTTTTGAAAGGGTTGTGGTATGACACATAAAAACAGAGACAGTAGGGAGGAATGCAAAACACTTTGTGGTACGTGGATGCAGTAGAAACACATTTTGAGTCTGTGCCATATTGAAAAGAAGTGACACTATAAATACTGATCAAAGAGCAAAGTCATGTCATCCTATGGAAATAGTCTTGGTCTAGACATCTGAGGAGACTTAGCTCGTTAAAGAAGACACCACCCTCAGAGGAGAATTTAATGAGGGCTTTCACAACACACAGGCAAACTTAGTAACTGGATCATGCAAATGTCTGAGCTGATAGAGAGCAGGGCCCCATTCTCTGCAAAGGGAAGTCAATATTATCTTACAAATTAGCAAGAACTCAGGATGTCTGGAGCCTGAATTCTTAAAAAATCTTTATCACAAATTCTAGGCTCTCAGTCCTATAGTTTTGTTGACTAGAGAAGATTCACTTTGGAGTGTGCAGCACCACTAACCCAAATCATCTTAGATGTTACAGCTAATTTTCTATTTAGAATTTGCTCATCCAAAAGACAGGCATTAGGGTAGCCAAGCACTATGTGCTATCAGTAGCCTATTACTAATGCCCTATAGACTGCTAAGAAATGGGAGATCTTCTCCAGGAATGTAGGGGATGGTATCATGTCAATATCTGAAAGAAGTTTATGCCTGGTTTGAAAGTAGATAAAAGTCCATCACTCCAGCAACCTTACTCTAGACAGCTTTGTGAAGGAGAGCCTTCATGTATATAGAGGATTTTGATATTCTGTATCACATTCACACCACCAAATTTTCAGATATTCCCTAAACTTTGAAGTAAGACTTTCTTCCACTTTAACTACCTTGTCCAAGAGAGCTTTATGCTTTTCTCTTTCAATATATTTAGTTAGGTAAACATGTAATCTCTGTCAAAAAATGTCAGGGAAAGTATGGAAAATAAACTAACCTTTTTTGGAATGCCAATATTAGCATAGATCTATTAAAATCAATTTCTTTGAAGCTTGCTGCTTCTCCTTGGCATGACTGGCATAATTCAAAATACTATTGTCTCCTGTAATCTGGACAAAGTCCTATTAGTATAATTTCTGCATTTTCTGCAGTAAGACAACATCTGGCAGCCTGGGAAAAGCTCTTCCTAGATCCAAATTTGGCGGCTTCAGTTTTCAAAGTAAAGTCATCATCCTGACCAAATTTTTCTAGATATGACATAGCCTGATAGCTCAATGTTTTTAAAATATGAGCTGTATTTATTTGCAGTTAAAGAATATACATGCCTGCCAGCATTTAATTGAAGTCTAATTACATTCAGCAGTACTGTAGAATTGTACTCCAGCATTCTGGACACATACTGCTGAAAATCCAAATGGTTTCATTAAAGAAGATCCTCTTTACACTTCTGCATTCTGTGCTACCTCTTCATTTGTTGTTTTGGGCAAGGACGTTCTGGGCTATTTGTGACTCAGGTGATGAGATGTTTGAAAAGACCAGGAAGCATCCTACCTACCCACTGTGAAACACAACCTGTAATACCACTGTGGTTTAATTCTGTAGGCAGCTAAACACCACACAATAATTCACTCACTCTCATTCACTCACAGAGGGACAGAGGAGAGAATTGGGAAAATGGCAAAACTCATGGGTTGAGATAAAGACAGTTTAATAGGACAGATAAGGAAGGAAAAATAATAATTAGGAAAAGAATATGCAGAACAAGTGATGCACGTTGCAGCTGCTCACCAGCTGAAAAGTGCCCAGCCCAGCCCTGAGCAATAGGTTCTCACTTATTACCCTACTTCCCAGTTTTATTGTTCAGCATGATGCCAGATGGTGTGAAACCTCCTTTGGCTAATTTGGGTTAGCTGTCCTGGCTGCATCCCCTCCAACTTCTTGTGCATCTCCAGCTTCCTCTCTGGCAGGACCTGGGAAGTCCTTGACTCAGTGTAAGCCCTGCTCAGCAACAGCTAAAACATCAGTGTGTTATCAACAAAATTCTCACACCAAATCTAAACCTAGAACTGTACTAGCTAACAGGAAGGAAGTTAACCCTATCCCAGCCAAAACCAAGACAATAGAATGAAGTCATAGTCAACTTAGGGTATTCTATGAGAATCAATATTTAACAAATACCAGCACTTAATACCTTCTACCGTGAGAATGTAAATACAAACATCATGGCAGGGGATAAGAAGGGAAGCATCTTAATCTGGGGTTCATAGTGGCCATTTTCAATTTCCATGTTGTGCAGAGGGCCCCCATATTCCCACAGGCATATTTCTGACTCTCAGAGCTGTTTCTAGCACCTTGTGCATTAAGCTTAGTTTGAATAGGTTTAAAGGATTAGAGGGACGGGTGCAGAGAATTAAAAGGAGTAGTTATTCTCTTGATTACCACCAGCCAAATATGGCCAGCTCTAGCAGAGCTGAGCGACTGTTAATGGTAAAAAGCAGTAGTAAAAGCAATAGCTTTGGAAGGTGCAGGTTCTCCACCTAAAACCATAACGGGTGACCTTGGACAAGTCTCTTACTTCTTGCCCCTTGGCTACATGGGGAACATAAGCATCTTGCTATCCTACAGAAACATTAAGATAAAATGAGAGAGGCAATGGAAGCTGTATGCACACTTTTGACATTTTCTGTGATGACATTTTTGCTAGATAAGGACCAAGAGACTGTTGATCTCTTCTCTCTGGTGATGATAGCACCTGAAGGAACGGCCTGAAGTTGTTTCAGGGGAGATTTAAGTTAGACATTAGAAAAATGTCTTCACCCAGAGGGTGGTTGGGCACTGGAAGAGGCTCCCCAGGGAAGTGGTCACAGCACTGACAGAGTTCCAGAAGCATTCAGACATTGCTCTCAGGCACATGGCATGACTCTGGGAGATGTCCTGAGCAGGGCCAGGAGTTGGACTCAATGATCTCTGTGACTATCTTCTAATTCAGGATATTCTGTAATTCAAATAGGCAAGATAAAATGCAGCCCTTTATAGTACAAATATATGTGTTAAAACTATAAGTTTTGTAAGACAGAAGCTCATTAAAAAGAAGATGGCCTGACCCATGTGCAAAGGCTCTTCAGGATCCAAGACATTCTGGTCACTTGCAATGCTTGCAAACATCACTGCTAACTGAAAGCCTTAATACTGTGGTCTCCAAGATTCAATAACAACATAATTTAGGAATTACTATTGCCCAATAAAAAAGCCACACCTGAAGTGAAATCCTGCCCAAGATGGGTAATTCTGGAAGGTGTCAGTCACACTGCCTTTGGCTAGAACCAAATAGAGCTGGGCTCTAGAAAAAGTACATCAACAGATTCAAGGAAATTAAACCAGCTTGTAATTTACTTGTGTGCTGTTCCATAAACATGCTCACAGTAAACTCATTCCTCCCATCATTCTTTCAAATACTGTCTTTGTTTCTGCTGACCTATGATTTTCAAGCACATCACATTTTTGGCATCTTCCTTCCTGACACAGAATGATAAATGATAATTTGTTGATAAATTATAGATATTAAACTTGCAGGAACCAATAGCATTCAGAATTTATTCATGGTTTCATTGACTTGCAAGCAGAGAAGGATCCTAATCGTTCAAAATATATGCGAATATATCCAGACTTCAGTTCAGCTAAGCCCCTGAATTAAGAAAAACTCCAAACCATCTGTTCATGTGTTTCCTACACACTGAAAGGCATAGCACAGCAATTCTGAGAAAAGCACCTTTCCTCAGGGCAATTAAGTAGGTCTTAACGTTCAAAGTTTGGGGATGGTGCTCTTTTCCCTGGAAACTAACAGCTTCTTTGGTAGGCAAGATTTGCTTTATAGCAAAATCATTTTCTCTAGTTAAAATCAAATAATGAGAACATTAAACCTAGGCATATTATTACCAAACAATACTTTAAAAATAATTTTAAAATTCCATTTTGCAATAATCTCATGTTCCTAAATGAAATGATTTACAAACAAAGTCTAGCAAGATTTAAAGAAGCAGCAATTATGTACTAGCCTAACTGCTGCTGTTGTGGGAAGAAAATAGACAAACATTAACAAAAATAATCTTTCAGGTCCGAAACACAAATAAAATGTCAAGATAAATACAGATAAAGAATGATTGCTCAGTTTCAGCTTCATGATAATCAGATAAAGACTGGTTAGGTTGTATTAGTTCAAGAGAAGAGCATATGCCTTAGAGCAAGTCTGGTTTCTAAATGGTAGCACTACATGACTGCAAAGGCAGTAGGCTTGCAAAAGACTGATGGATTGTTTTCACTAGAGGAACATGTATTTTAATTCCCATAAAGAAATCAGTAAAAAGTACTGGCACTAGCTGCATATTCCGTATTCTTTATCTTTTTGGCTGTTGGTCCTCTGTAACTTCCTAAATCATTACTTAGTTGACTTAGACTAAAACAAGACTACAGCCTTCTTCACTCAGGAGACTTTTTCCCAGACTGTTGAGCGTTTTCTTTGACATTTCTTTTCAAAAATAAGTTTTAATAAGATTGAGCTCACAGAAAGTCTATATCTTATTAAAACATTTGAGACTACTACACTAATTTTTTTTCGTACCTGGCTTTTCTCCATTAAAGCTCAATGAAACACTGTCAGCCAGTTGCCTGCTTTGCCAGATCATGAACCAATTGCACAGATTTCTTTATAAAGTGAAGAAAGCTTTTCTTAAGATGCTGCAATGCACAGCTTTTTAGCATCTGTAGGCAAGTAATCCCTCAGCTGGCTCAGCTGAGAGAAAGATTTGTAAGTTCTATGCCCAGCAGTACTGTTTGTTTGTAATACAGTAACACTTAAAGGTACCATCTAGGGAATAGAACCTGCTTGTCTAAATACTCATTTTCTCATGCATGGGAAAGAAAGGTCATTTAAGAATAACCCGGAATCTACACTTTACACACAATTTACTGTAAGAGGAACCAGAAGCAGAAATCAATAAATATTAGGACTCTCTCACTTTTATGTTATCTATGTAGTTTCCCAATGTCAATAGCAATTGCAGAACTAAAACTGACAAAATTAAATTACAAAAATTATTTTCCCAAGGAAGGTATTTTGCTTGGAAAGTTTAAACAAACTTTTTCAGTTCCCTCATGCCTAGCCTATCATCACTACACCCTTCACAGGTTCCACAGTCTTTGGTATCCTCAGAACACTAAACTGTTGCTTTCAACTGTCAGCTGCAACCAGCATTAAGCCTACAGCAGGAAGACTAAGTAAGAAAGTTATGGTCAGATCTCTGATGGTGTTTGGTTTATGGTCCTCTTGATTTACAATTTATGCATTAGTTATAGTCGAAACAGGAAGTGATACTAATTGAACAACAACCAGTATGTTGCCATAATGAAACTCAAGGACAGATCTTGGACACAGGAAGTGTGTACAAGAAAACAAGTTAAATCTGATAGCATGGTTTAACGAGAGTTGTTAAACACCCCAAAGACACTTACTAGCACCCTGTGGTTTACACTAGCCTTAACGGCATGGCCTGGTTAACTAAATGCCTTTCAATAGACATTTCCAGTAATAAAATCCAGAATAACATAGAATGCATTTGTAGAATAACTTCTGTTAATGATGTACAAAGTCCACAAAATTAATCCCTTCCACATTCCTCAAGCTGAGACTTTGTTTTCAAAGTCCACCATATAGCTCTCATTTTGTGTCTTTTATTTGCTTTTCCATTATTTCCAAATTTAATTCTGCCAATTCCATAATTAATATGTTTCCTGATATTCCCACTGATACACAAATTCAGTATTCCAGGCTCCAGGTAGAAAATAAAGATAGGAACAAACCAGCCCATTTATTGATAAACTAAGGCATAAAGAGAGCTGAACAGTCAGTGCTATGTCAATATTTCTCAGATGTGTGTTGCAATGCAACACAGAAAAAGGTTCACAAATTTCCTATTATATTCCCCACTGTTGCATTTCCTGTAACCCATTTTGTTATTTCTCACATTCTGCAGGTTTTACAACTTAGACCCATGCAATTAATCCCATTTAAAGAGTCGTCTGGTTAATTAATGAAACTATGCTTCATGGGAACACTTCTGACTAAGGCAGGATTACAGCTCTGAGCTCCCCACGCCTCTAGGCTGAGTCACACAACATCCCTTCCACTCATACCCAATATAGGTTCTTCAAGTATGGGGCTCCAGAAATTAGCCAGACATCAGCCAATGAGTTCATTTAATGTGAAAGTGAAACAAAAAACAAATAAAAGAAAACAGGGGATGTCTTTAAATTATAAGAACCAAAGCTTCATGTGCTTGTTTTGGAATTCTTCAAAAAAGTAGCCACTACCTCAAAGTCTAAGCCTTTTAAACATCTTCAAGCTTTGGAAACACAAATCATTAAAATTAATCAATTTCCGTATGTGTGTTTGGCAAAGGATAGTTAGCTATTTAATCCTTTTATAATCTGCTTTCTGTTTAATTTTTCTGTGGGCCTTTGTAGTTTTATCTGAGTTGAAGCCATACTAGAATACAAGTCATGCTGTCTTTTTTTTTTTTTTTTTTAAATAATCAAAATTTGTCCCTGCTTTGATATCACAACTAACAACTGAGTTTCATTCTAGCATTATGCTGGTACATAGAACTTCAAACTAAAAAGTGACATATTAATGTGTTGTTTGGATAATTTGATGGAGAAACTATGTGGTGTGAGCCAGACATTATAACCTATTTATGTAGAATTTCTGATGCCTTTTTCAGGCAAAAAATATTAAGAGTTCAGTAGTGTGTTTCATTCGAGTGCAGTTTTTCACTTTCCTAGTCTGGATATTTGTTCTGTATGATGTCTAATTTGTACAGAAATTATGTATTAAAAATGAAGAGAACTCCTGACAGTTTGTTACCCAATATCCAAGATAAATGAAATCTCTTTTTGCAAAATACTTTCAGCACTGAGCTTATCAGATCACTACAGACTGAACATTTGCAAGCCTGGGAGCCTCCAGCTACAAGGCAAAGTGTTTCCTGATGTGATTAATGTCAGCCCATGAGGAAATAAAACAGTGGAGCACTTAAAATTAGAACTGAAAATATAAAAAAAATAAGCTCAGTTAGTTGCATGAATGCCAATGATGATAAATTTAAAGATACCCTGAAGACAATAGCATGTCATACTGCTGAAACACTAAACCCTGGAAAGCTGACTTTTTATGTCAAGATGGTAAGCTGATTTTATCATTATATTTTCATGTTATTTTCCTAGACAAAAAAAAAAAAAAAAGAAAAAAAAGAAAAAAAAGAAAGGTGTATATTGAAATTTTCTTCTCCAAATGCATCTGCTGAACAAGCAGTGAAGTTCATAGAGATATAATTAAGAATGGGCAGCCTATACCCTGGTTTTAGTAACCTCAAATTCTTGTGTGATGCCTTCTTTGTCATCTGTAGGGACTTTAAAGGGAAAGTCACTAGTTATTTGTAGTTACTTTAAATTACTGTAAAATTATTTAAAAACCCTATAAACAAGGTTCTCTGATCCTCCTCAACAGGAGGATCATTTTGACTCCTGACTTGTTAGCCAGCTCATACTCTGATACAATTCTTGCCGACATGTCCTCATGTGTTCTGTTAGGGATTATACAATCCCAATAGAAATTATAGAAATATACAGTATTGCACAGCAACAGGAAAATGGGTCCAGATTCTTAAGAAAATTCATCAGCTCTGCTGCAGGCTTCCTAGCTGATTTTAGAGAAGCACTTTCAGAGATGACTTTAATTTCTTTGTGTTTAAAGTGATGATTTAACTCAATTCTTCCTCTGCTCAGTCTACCTGTTGAGAGCCAAATCCAGAGATCTTCTTTCACATGGTCTTCTTACATCTGTTGAGGGGCACGAATCTCAATAAATCCCAAATATTTCCTGAAGTTTGTAGGAGCAAATAATAGTCTTCTACTGCCATGATCTACATTGCAAATCAGACCCAGGAGTCCTGGCAGTTTCCAAAGCAGTTTTATTCTAACCATGTATTTTGATGCTCACAGTTGCATTAAAGTCACATCACCACCAAGAAAAGAAGAGAATGCCTACCTTAGTATTTTACTTTGGATGAGAGAAACTTTTCTGAAACCAATTTCACAATTAGTCCCCATTAACAGTATTTTGAATTGCACTGCAGGTGGTCTCAGAGAATAAAATCAAAATCCTTTTGGATGAAACTAAACTGGAGAATACACTTTGAGAGTACAGCTAATACTCTTTAAGCTCCAGTTGACTTTCAGCTCACAGGACTAGATGGAATATAAATGGTATACACAAATATACATATACATAGACCATCCACAAAATGTACATAATTTGGGTGCTGAATATTCAATACCAAACATTTCAGTATACCTAGATGTTAGGAATTATCCTATAATTGTGTTTTAAAATATTTTAAAGTTACTCAGGCATTATTCATTATTTAGGTAAGAGAGGCTGTACGATTTTTTGGCAAAATCAAAACTCCACGGAGAAGAAGGCATTAGCCACATGCAAGGGCCTTAGCAGAATTAACCAACTTATCTCTTGGAGAGCCAAGGTCTCTGTCAAGCACCTGGCAAGAAAGCTCAAGTGTCTATGTAAAAGTTCAATCTCTACAAAGTCCTATTTTTTTCCCCCTGGCTTTATGCACCTTAACTCAGTTTTTCTTCTACCCAGCCCATAGCAACCATGTCAGCAGATGCAGGTCTCTGGTTGAGAACTTTCTGCTGCTGACTTCTGAAATAAAATAGTTGAATTCAGAGTTGGCCCTTGCCTCCTTGATCAACACATGCACTTCTCAGAAGCACTTACCAAGATTATCAAGCAGATATCCAGTTAAGGGAGTGTCAGCTCCTCTGCCCACCTTCTTTCTCCTCCTTCCTTTTCTTGCTCCTGCTTTTGTTTGCTGGTTCCCACTCCCTCAGTGCACGTTAAAATCCTTCCTGAGCTGATTCATATTGCTAACTCAGTGGAAAACTGTTTTCTTTTTCTGAGGGAGGTAAGGGATGACTAAGTTAATGTTCCATAGAACAGGTGAATTAAACTAACTCACAGAGACAAAAGGGACAAAACCAAACTGCAGACAAAAAATACATAACCACAACAATTATGAACAGGAGGAAGTCCTTCTCCTTCAGTAACTTCCACATTGAGTCACCTGTGACACTCACTTTCTGCCCAGTTACCCCCAATACCTGTACCTTTTGGATCTTTTTACAGCTAGAAACTCTATCACACAACACATGCAAACATGATTCATGTGGTTCAGAACTATGTTGCTACAGACAGACCATAATAAACCTACCTCAACTTCTCCCACCACAGCCTATCCCCCATCTCTGTTTGGGTGGAATTTCACATCTCATGTGCCAGCTTTTGGTGAACTTCCCCATGTAGCACAGGTTTTGTACACACAAAAATATATGTTGTAACCCTTCCATCATTTACCTTAATAATCACTCCCTTTAGGAACCATGGGAATCAAAACCTTCTCTGTTCAGCCTATGGATCAACTGATATTACAAAGTACACGAATCCAAGCAATATAACTTGGATATTTCTAGTACTAAGAAAAGTTTACACACAGTGTGCTGAGCCAGTTGCTGTCAAAAGCAGACTGATATTATTACTGTTGTGTTATTTCAGGGAGACTTTTGTGTTTCCTCTAATTCCAAAGTGAATGTTTTATTTCTCAACATCTGAAATATTGAGGATTTAGAACAAAAAACTGATCATCAGCTTTGACAATTGCTTTCCAGCAGCTTTTGTAAAACAACTCAGTTGGCTTGTCTATGCTGGAAATTTTTGCCAATGTATGCTGATTTTTAATACAGACTGATGCAGTCTCCTGCCATATAGACTTATTCTCATGTGAATATATTTTTTTTTTAGTTTTAGTTTATATTATTTTAGAAATATATTATCAATAATTATTGGGACAGAGGGAACTACTTCTTAAACCCATATAAAACTACAGAAATTTAACCATCACAGTGTAATCAGTAAGACTTCCCAGCATGCACAAAGCCTAAGATGCTCTAACAGCTTTCCCTTCTGGTATCAAGTAGAAACCCCTAGGTGAACAATAAGAAAAATTAGACTAATAGGAAATTTTGCCTTCTTAAAACTAGCAGCACTTTACAACCACACAAGGCTTTAGTGCAGAGATATATAAATACCCAGATTGTTTCAATAATATGAAGACTTCTGAATGTCAAAACCCAGTTCATTTCTCTGTGAAACTGGAGAAAAGATGCCTTATTTTAATCTTTTTGCTTGGTGTACTGTAATCCCATTAACAGGAGATTCTTAAAAAACAAAAAAACAAAAAAAAAACCCCAAAGAAAAACCAAAGAAAAAACATAACAAAACCAAACCAAAACCAAAAAACTCACAAAAAACCCGGCAATTTTCCTAGGCCATGAAGGGCTGCTGTGCTCAACATCCATGTTGCACTCTCTGTTTTTAAGGGATGTTGAGAAACTGCATAGCAAGCAACAAAGTAGTTAAAAAAAGGTACAACTGTGAATAACAAGTATAATAATAGTAGTGCTGGCTTCCTTTTTTATCTAGTTGGGGAAAAAACAGCAAGAAGCAATAGGGAAATAGGGAAAAGTGAAGACAGATATATTCAAAATAATCTAAAAATGTGATTTGCTGAATTATGGAATAAGCTGCCTAGTGAAAGGTAGCCTCTCCTCTCCCGAGCTTTTGAATTAAATTTGAATGTCTTTCTGAAGCGAAATCTGAAAGATATTTACCCCAGCCATGCACCAGTCTGAAATTCAGTGGCCTGTGTGGGATTAGTTTAGAGATCCAGTGATCTGTCCCAAACTCTGCAGAACTGTGACTGACACCACATGAATTGGAAACGGGATCAGGCTGCATAAGTTCATTAACTTAGTGAAAAGAGATCTAATGAATAAGTGACTCTACAAACACCCAGCACAATTATTCCTATTTGCACCCTCAAACGCTCCTCACTCCAGCTGCTTGTCAGGCGGAGGAAGCCTGTCATTCATCCTTTGTAACTCTACCCATTGTTCAAAACCTCTTTTCTTCTTCTGAGAAACCCCTTATTTTGGTCTTATAGGGAAACCTTTAAGAGCTGAGAGAGGGAAAGGGAGCCTTTACCTCAAAACAAAGGGAAATAGGGCTCCTGCCAGCAGGAGGTTAACAAGTAAATGACAATTTCTGTATTTCTAGAGCCTGAGAACAGTCTCGGCAGGCAGTGTCAAGCCCTGTGTCAGTTTCCTGCCCTGCCAGCCTTCCACCATAGATCGTATCTGCCTGGGAGAATAAAACCTTCCTTCTCCAGAAAACCAGCTCAGCTAGCTCCCAGGCTTGATGCTCCCTGGCTCGGGCCATCCAGCGTGCTACCCCTCCACAGCCCTGAGGCTGGCTGGTGGCCTAAATAACAGCAAATTAGAGCTGTGTTGAAATCACAATCAAGTACCATTAATGGCAAAGGCAGAGCATGGGGTTCATGCCATGTGGGCTCCCTTTACCATTCAGTGTTCTGCATTAATAGTCACTGCACTATAAAATGAGGTAAGGTCTGTGATAGATGGAAAAACGACTTGAATTTGTGCTGTGCCTTACAACCCCAGAGGAGACTAAGGATGGCTGCACCAAGGCAAGTCATTTAGCATCAGAAACTTAGCCAGCTGCAGGGAGCTCCTTCTCTAAGCTTTCTGGGCAACCCCTCCTGATTGACTGGGAGGAAAGAGGAAAAATCACTTCTGTGCACATCAGGTCTATTGAAGCTGTCTCTGCAAAGGCCAGGAGGAATTTTCTTCCATAGAAAAAATAGGGGGAAAAAACTAAAACTAAAAAAAAATTAATTAAAAAAAAAAAAAAAAAAAAAGAAAAGGAGAGAGAGAAAAAAAAAGCAGCAAGCTCACTCACAAAGTGGAAGAATTCCAGAGAGAGCAATTCTGATACGTGCCCTCCAGCATTCTGTGGGCACATTACATACAAGCAAAAAGATCATCAGGAATTGAATGTACACAGTTGATACAACATGCCAGGATCTTTTTTGGAATCATAGAGAAAAGCCACTCCACCTGTGACATTCAGGATTTCTCTGAGGCACCATAATTCAGTCATCCTGAGAAATCTCCTTTCAGAATTTTTCTAATGACATTTTTCTTCTACCTGCTCCCTTTAATTTTTTTAATTTCTGGACAACCATATCTGTAATGGAAGAGAACAATCACAGAAGAAACAATGAGGTATATTTGTCTCAATTATTGATTATAATACGCTGTTAAAAATGCAGCTTGAGTTCAGTGAAAATGCATTGCTGGGACATCTCCAGTGATCAATGCTATTGGTTTCAAGGGAAGCATCAGTTTTCCCAATTCATGTAAGAAGGGACCTCCTGTTGACTTCCAAGAGGATTGAAAATTTTTATACTCAAACCTCAGAGTAAGAAAAAAAAGCTTTCAGAGTCCTTGCTCTTGCAGTCCAATTCATCAGTAAGCTAAGCAAGAGTTCCTCCTTTTTGTGTCCCAACAAACATTCTCTTTTTTCACATGGTCTTGTATGAAACATTTCATAATCATTCTTTGATCATTCTTTGGTAAAAATAATTCCCTTTCTAAATTACTGCAAGGCAGTAAATAAAAGAATAGCCCTTTTGGTGATAAGAGCATCTAAAAATGTAGGAAGTGTTCTTTTTTTATAGAACTGACCTCTTGTTTAGTAAAAACAGAAGGATCTTTTATTATAAGTGATCTTCTGCCAACAGCCCCTATGCCTGTTACCAATTTCAAACACTTTATGTTCTCCTTCCAGAAAGGCTTTGTACTCTTTCCCACTCATTAAAAGATGCCTATTATAAATAGCACTTCCAGCATTAGTATTAAATACAGAAAGAAACCAGGTTATGGCTGTGAGGCAAACTGATACAAGCCGGGAAATTTGTAAGGTAAATCCAGCCCTTAGCTAGGGCTGTTGTGAAAACAAACACGTGGGAGTTATCAAGGTGCCCAGGGTGAGTGTAGAGTGTGCATTTCCTGGCTTTTGTCAGACGATGTCAAAACACCTGACCTAAACATTCGATTTGCCGTGTTGAAAAAGGGTGTTTCCTGCAGGAAAGAGGGGAAGGCACACCTACCTACCCTCCTGTTGCTGCTTCCCAGGGCTCAGGGAGGGATGGCACACCACCACACTGCCTGCCCTGGCCCCCAGGGACAGAGAGCACGAACCCACCGAATGGTGAACCTCCAGCTCCCAGGATGGACACCTCACAGCACACACATTGAGGGCTGTCCCCTGGGTACTGAATAGTCTCAATTGTTGGTTTGTCTTTGCAGAGGAAAAAAAAAAAAATCAAGATCTTTATCCTCGGTTTGTCAAAATTCTCCTTGTCTTCACGGGCATCACAAGCTGTTGCAGGTGGAAGGCAGGTGTGCAGGCTGGGTTGAAGGACCATGCTGCTGTGCTGCCCGAGGGAAAATGGGCCTGAAAGGCCAAAGGGTCTGCCAGGGCTGGCATGAGGCACAGCAACCCTTTAGACACCCTAGTGCAGCACAAGTAACAAAACGCCCTGTTCCTCCCTAGCAGGGGGCATTGGGAGCACAGCATCCCTCGTGCTGGAGCACAGCTCCGCAGCTCTGTGCATTTCTGTGGGCTCAGGAAGCCTGTCCCTAGCTGGGTAGAGGTACCAGCTTCACCCCACACGTGCTCCAGCAGTGTGCCAGTAGCTCAAGGAGGCAGAAAAAGGGTGAGCAGCTTGATAAATGTTCATTTCATCCAAAAAGTTAAATTACATTGGTGAATATTGACTTGACAGTCAATATTGTAGCAAATTTTCCCAGTAGGCCAAAAGACACATTGAGGGGGATAGGAACTTACTAGAAATAGTTTTTGTTTTGTAGAAACAGTTTTTTTTGTTCCCATATAGAAGTTATATGTGTAAAATCAGTGGGCTCTGGTATTTTTTCTAGCTCAAGGGGGTGGCAACTAATCTCTGCATTGCCCAGGAGAGGGGAGGAAAAATATCTTGGCCTAAATCCTTTTCTTTTAAACAACACATTTGGGGAAAGAAAAGTTTCAATATCATAGTATTTGATTTAAACTAGGTTAATTAAATGGCTTCAAACCTCATACAATTAAAAACACGCTGTACACAGTTGTATTGATACTAATTCCTGTCAGTTCAAGTGAAATTGGAAAGAGGTTGAGTCAAGCTGTGCCTAGGCTGTCGGTGCAGCTTTCTGGACCAGTTCAGCAGGCACACACCGTCTCCTAACCGAGTGCAGATCTCATGCAGCATACCCTGAGGTCACAATAAATATTTAATTGCATGACTTGTATTTTATCTGACTCAGGAGCTGACAGAAATACAGGTGGTCAGCGGGGCGCAAGCTGAGAGAAAACAGGTGAGTCAACCGAAAGCTGAAGTGTTAGCTTGTTATTCCATGATGCCCAGTCTTTGAAGGAATACTTATTTTACAGCCCAGGAGAATAATGAGGAGACTGCTTATGGAATTAAAAGTTCCCAGCTTCTAATTAGAAGGAGAATAATTGCAGTGTCATTTGTAGGGATCTTATTAATTTATTTCATTTTCAAGACAAGCGTATTTGTGCTGTATAATTTTCATTCATATGCCAGCCAAAACAAGACACTTTTTAAATTCCTTGCACTACATGTTTTCCTTCACTTTAACCCTCTATTGAATCCACCTGGAATAAAAAACACATAACAAAGAAATACTAAACTTTGGAAGTGACAAAGTGGAAAATTTTAGAAGTTTTGGAATTTTCCATATTTTCTTTGATTGGGTTTTCTTCCTCCTTACACAGCCTGTTACTCTTTGAAGTAGTGCAAACTCACTTCAGCTGTCATTTACCCGTTTCATTTGTGCTTTACAGCAAAAATAATGAAATAAATAAACCAATGATTACTTCAGAATTCCACTGAAACACTGTAACCATGAGTAAATAAGACTCCTTTTTTGTATTTTAGGTAAGAAAAAGAAAATCCTCTCTACTTTAGGCTCAAACCCTAAATTAGAGACAATATTATCTAAGTGCAGACTACATCAAAGATGAGACTTCAATTAGAGTTATTTATTTAAATGCAAATTTTTCATTGGCAAGCTACTGCTGAAAGACGTCAAGAGGAACATGGAGGCAACAAGGGGAATTCCATTATTCACAGCCCGCAACCTCTTTCCCGGGCAAGGACCAACACCAAGAAAATGAACCAGTCACCAAATACAGCACAATGGGCTTCTTCCTCCTCAATTACCTTTTGAATTCCCAGCCGAGCACACAGACCTCACACAGGACTTCTGTGCTATGTATTAGCACTGGTTCAGCTGAGTGATGAACCTGAGAAGACAAAACGCTTCACAGTGGAGCTGCTGACACAGAGAGCATCCCTGCATAACAGGGTGGTTTCAGAGGGCCAGGTCACCCTTATCCCATCCCATCCCATCCCATCCCATCCCATCCCCACCGGCCCCAGAGGTGTTTCCCCCTTTGGCAGCCGCCTCCTGTGTCTCACACCCCGAGGGGCTGCTCCTGGCCGGGCTGTTTGCTGTTCTTCGGAGGCTTCTGCTGTTTCCTACACCAGATGGAATTTACCTTCATGTAATTATTTGTTCTGGGAGCTTTGATCTCCACTTCCCTTGTAACTGCAGTGTAGTCACACTTTGAACTACAAGAAAGTACCACTTTTAAGGCTCTTGCTGAAAACACCATAATAGTTAATCCTAACAAAAAGGTGTTAATTGGTCCCCTGGTGATTCTAAGCCGCAGTCAAAATAGGTTCCTGGATTTGTTTACCACCGCTGTGTTTCCTCCTCATCCCGCTAAGAATGCACTAGATCTGATAAATTTTGGGGGAGCTTATGGTTTCTCACTTAGGATTTAGAGCAAAACTCAAGTACCTCTCGGTGTCAGAGGAGCAGTTGTGACCCAATCTGATGACACTACACCTTCAGAGTCAGACATTGGAGACTGCATACCCTAGCAGAGGAAGTAAAAATTTAAATTGCTCCAAAACTCCTTCTGAAGCACAACAAGGCTATGAGACGAAAGCTGCTTCTTCATATAACACATTCAAACCTTTGGCCCTGATAGAGAAATCATAGATCTGGGAAGGACCATTATTCTTCTTCATTTTTGAATGTATCTCATCCTGCTCAGCAAACGAAAATATTTAAATAACTCAAATTAATGAAAGTAGCTCATCATTCTGGACTGCACTGATGGATTTTCAAAACTTTCTCTTTTTTTTTGCTTTTTGTCTCACACAAGGCACTTACTTTTAATGTAACCACTGAATTTTGGTCAGATTCAGGTACATCACTTCTGTCTCTCTCAAAAAAAAAAAAAAAAGCACACATATCTGAGTGAAGACACTGAAAATTATCTTTTCAAGCCCTCTGGCTGTTTCTTCAGTGTTCTCAGTGCAATGACAAAAGAACCAGACAGAACAGCAGTGCTTAGACTGCATATTTGTGGAGTGCACACAAGTCTGCTGTTCATCAAAATATAAATATTAAATGGTGCAGGACACCAGCATCCAATCTCACTATTCTGATTTCTTGTGGACATTTCAGCAGTCTTAATGAGGAGGAAACTTCTACCTCTTCCTCACACTTTTTCATTTGGTATTCTCATGGGCAATTTAAAATTTTTTATTTATTTTTGCTCAGCCAGCTCTTCCCACTGACCAGCTCTCCCCAGGTAAGTTTTTCTTTCATCCTCTTCCTGTGATTACAGCACTTCAGAGTCAAACACTTCAAAATTCCTGCTGAAAACAGCAGGAGAGCCAGCCCCAGCCCTCTGAGGGCAACTCTTGAACCCTGACTGAACTCCCAATTCCTCCTGGTGTACAGGGATGCAGATTTGCTGTGGCATGTTTGCTGTCAGGGTATATCCCTGTGAGAGTGCTCTTGAAGACCTGTACAGCCTTCCTGCTGAGAGCCTGTCCACCATCCCCAGCCCAGGTGGGGCAGGTTCTGTCCCCAAGGACTGCCCTTCCTCTCTCTCCCCTATAGAAGCAAGATACACCCGAATTCCTCAAATTATCTTGGTAGATGCCCCATGCTCTGCAATGCCTCCACAGTGCTCTCCTACACAGAAAATCCCACTAAGCCTGTGGGTGAGCAGAAAAACTGCATCATCGTGATGTACTTCAAACTCATAACCATGGGAATTCAGAAAGGGAATATTGGTTGTGAGAGAGGAAGCACTGTCCAGCAAGCTTGACGGGAAGAAGATGATCCATGTGCAGGATCCAGGCTGAAGGAAAGGAAATACTTCTTTTTACTGTTCTGCAAGCAATGATTCCCATATATCCATAAATCCAGTAAAGGCCATTGTGAGCTGTTACACACATGCACACACACTCAGTTGCAAACAGCTAACCCAGGGTAGAGAGAAATGAAACACCCTGAAATGAAAACAAGGCTACAAGGGTTGAAAAGTCTTTGTTTTTCTTTTTCATGTTTGTTTGGCATGACTTTCTAGAATCTCCTGAATACAATCCAGACCCTTTGCAGCTGTAAGCTGCAGTCTGAGGCAGTGATAAATTTGTTTTCCAAAATATCTGCAGTATTCTTGTTTTGTCACAATGCCCCCTGTGAATGAGGGGAGGGGGAAAAATCTGTCTGATTTCCCAGCAATGTTACAATTTAGAGCCTTTGCATTTTGCCCCTGGGGAAGCTGACAGTCACTCTGAACATGCTTTTGTCCTCACAGTTAGAGTTGAGTCTATGCCTTCTTTTTCTGGTTCCTAAGGCTGTTTTCTTCTCAACTACTTTTTCTATGTTTTTGTTTGGTTTTTTGTTTGTGATTTTTTAATCTAATCCCATTAGACAATAAAACATTACGTGCAATTTAATTACATGATTGTTGTTGGATTGGGGTTTCTTTTTGTTTCAGGGGTTGTTTTGGGTTGGTTGTTTTTTAAAAGAAAAATGACCAACAACAATAAGGTTTTAAAATAAACTGGGCAATATCATCCTAGTCGTCCTGCTGCCAGGATATTTATAGCCCCACCTTCCCAGAAAACAAGGGGGTTTACAAGAGCAATTTGACACTACAAATCTAATCATAACCATAAATCACACTTAAAAGTTACATTTCAGGATTACGTAGGTTTAGCAATCAGTCTGGGTGGTAAAAAAGAGTAAAATTCTTGCTATGACAGGCAACCAGCTGAAGTTTAATACCTTTGTTTTCAAAGTGCAATTCTCAACTGGCAAAATGGGCCTCTACTGTGTCTTAGATAAACATCCCCTTGCAAGTTACGTGTCTGCAAAAAGTCTATCACAGCACTTTTTTTTCCTCATCTGGATACTTCATGGTATGTGTTTGAAGCCCACAGCTCATATTACAGCAAAAAGATGTAAGGAAAGGAATTAAAACTATATGATTACCTGGAGTAGAATGAAAAGAACTGTGACAAGTTTTTTGCTGTTTTAACTGTGTCAAAGTCAAAGTTAGAAAGGAATTTTAGTCATGCCTTAGGGCTTGAAGTCAGATGGTTTTCTTTCTCAGGAAAAGGCCTTCTGGTAAGTAAGTAAGTAAGTAAGTAAGTAAGTAAGTGAAGTAAGGCTTCAGCCTCTTTGATTGATTTACCCTAACTGATAAAAACAATCCAAGGAACCATATGTTTTATGGCTGGCAGCCCTCAGTTAACTCATCCTGCCAGGACATACACAAAGGTAGGAATTTGAGGCTGAGGCAAGGAAAAAAGGCTCAAAGTGAGTAAACAGTAGTTTAGTGTCACTCACAAAGGTTCTGAGAAAACAATCCTTGTTTGTGGTCTGTTCAGAATCAAATACACACTTGAGCCACACCCTATTCTCATCCTTCTTTGGAGGACTTTCAGTCCTGACCAGCACTGATGTTTCTTCGTTAAAAAAAAAAAAAATTCCTTAGTTTCAATTGCT